>JBAJHX010000024.1:9222077-9257535 GCA_037176925.1 Amniataba percoides | reverse complement strand
TCCATGGTGGGGACTTGAACCGGCGACCCTCTGGTCCCCAAGCCAAGTCCCCACGGACTGAGCTACTGCCGCCCCTATTTTTTTTAATTTTTTTTTTTATGTGCGGTTGACCTAATGGGTTGCCTTATGACTTGGAGGGTCACCGGTTCCTGATGTGGCTTTGAACAAGACTCTACCTGGTTGCTCTCGCGCCCCTCCTCACCCTTCCTCTTCCTTGCTGGTGAAATACATCCATGTGTGTCATCTTTTAGACTTGCAAAGACGCACATTCCTGTGAAATGACACTTTCCAGAATCCAGAGAGAGTTGGGCAACGACTCGCAGATGAGGGAGTTGAAGGGAAATGTTTCAGACAACTTGGCTCTTGAACCAGTTAATAAGAAGACGTAGCGAGTGGATTTAGAGGAGGGCGGCGGGGGCAGTGACACGACAGCGGGCAGATAGAGCAGAGTAAGTGATAAAAGAGAGAGTATTTTAGGCCGCAGGGATGGAGGGGTGGGCAGCTCCTCACAAGGCCACGCATACACACACACAGGCGTTGCTGAGAGACTTTTGGAGAGCAAACAATGGGGGAATAAAAGGAGAGGAAGCTGAGAACTGGCTTTACACACACTTTTTAGAAATGGAAAATCTGCCCGGCTGTGCTTTCTTTTACGGCACATTTACCTAATCCCCTGAGCTGGAGCAGTCTTCGTTCTTTGTGTGTTTGTGTGTGTCTGTAGCAGAGTTTCAGGGAATCAGTTTCTATTTCTGTTTTTAGATATTCTGTCTCAGTAAAAATGAACGAAATGCTGGAGAATAAAAGTGCGACTCCCCTCGTGGGTCCACATTTCAAACTATTTTCCATGATGACATCACCGACAGAGGCAGTGATTAGTCATTTGATTTGATATTTGACACATGCTGCAACAACTGGGTGTGTATTTTTGGCACCGGCTCTACTAATCATAGACCCGTTTGCTACAGTAGCTTGCTGTCAGATTTTAATACGAGCCCTATTTACACTTGATGGCCCAACAGTTCATAGCTAGAGTTGCAGAAGCTCTAATATGGGTATGTGGCAGGCACACATACTTGATGAAAGTGTGTCTTCAGCGCGCATCTCCTAAACTTTGCTGACCCCCAGCGTATCATAAAAATCTCCCTCCTTCTGCCTGCCAATACTTCCTGTTTCTCCAATGATGTCCATCTAGACGTCTTTACCAAAAGAAGGGACAGAGATGGCACACGAGGGCTGGGGGCCGTGTGGCTTCAATCAGAAAAAGTGGGTTGACTATTGAGGGGCCGCTGGACAGGAGCCAGAGGAAGTCATTTATAACTCCAGCAGAGAAGGGACCGTCCACTGTGTGACCGCCTGCTAAAGCATGGGAGTTATGTGTGCGTGCGTGTGCGTGTGTGTGTGTGTGTGTGAGTGAGACAGGCCCCATGAATTGTAGCGCTGTGTGACCCTGAATGTAATGCTGTGTGGGACCCACTGTGGGGGATCTGTGCTCTCGGCCACCAGTGGAAAATATATCATATACACTACAGAGACAGACGGAGGGAGCGCAGATGGTGTATATTTCACAGTACCCATTCAAGGCCACTCGTAAACAGTCAAAATATGCAGAGTCCTCACAGTCATTTGGAGTATCAGTTTATAAAAAGATCATGTGTCTGGAAAAGAGATTTTCTTTGAGACTTTGTCGAGAAATTGCTTTCTCTCAGAGGTTTTACTTAAGTGTTTTTTTATTGAGTATTTACATTCATTATTGTGTTTATTCTAATTAAAATCAATCAAATAATCGCTTGCTCTGCAAAATGTGGAAAATACTGAGGAATGCCACCGTTTTCCTAGATTTCCCTCTAAGCTCGAAAACTGTTATGTTTGAGTAATGAAAAATGTGTAAATAGTATTTCACATGCAGGTTGAAGTTGGGTCACTTTTTTTCTGTGCTGCAGTGTGCCTGGGTACAGACATGAAGCTGGCCCTGCCCTCCAGCCTGGAAAATCACTACGAGACTCTGAAGCTGCTCTACACCGACTGCAAGGTTGTCCATGGCAACCTGGAGATTACACACCTTCATGGAAACCCTGACCTCTCTTTCTTACAGGTAAAAACAAAGTGTGTTATGCCTGTAATAATGGCAGTGGTAGACACTAGGGTATTTTCATATGGGGTTTTAAAAAAATCTGTTAGTCCTAAAACAAAGATCACCATCAATCATCCTTCTTTGTATCCTCACACTTTCTTCCTCATCAGGGAATCGTCGAAGTACAGGGATATGTGCTCGTAGCCCATGTGTCTGTCAGTCTTGTGCCGTTGGACAACCTTCGGATCATAAGAGGCAGCCAGCTGTACAACTCCAGCTATGCACTGGCTGTGCTGGATAACACTCTGAATGGACAGGGGCTCAGGACACTCCGGCTTCGTAGCCTCACAGGTCAGATTGACAGTGCAGAAGACCTTGGAGTTGACGCCTAAACTCAGAATGACTAATTGACGTTTTGGCTATTTATCAATATCCTATCAATATTTTTTTCAGTTTTAAGATATTGAAATCAAACATTGACACATATTGTGCTAAATGTAGAGAATTCTGTGCAATTCTTTCACTCTGCATCTATTGATGAGCTCCTCTTACATCTCATGTTCCCTGCAGAGATCCTGTTGGGTGGGGTGTATATTTGGGGGAACCCCCACTTGTGCTTCCCTGACCCCCAGTACATCACTTGGAGGGACATTTTGGATGAGCAGAACATCCATGCAAAGCTGCCCCGACTGCAGGCGCGGGCCCCTAAATGTGAGCGGCTGGTGGAAATATTGAATATCCCACAGAGTAATAAAGGAAGAGAAAATATCACTTGTTTCCGGTGTGCTTAATTAAATACAAAAGATCAGACAACAAGCAAAAGATATTCAGCATGTGTAACTAGACTAGACTAGACAGTTTACTGTGCAAATCTACGTGAAATAGTGGAACAGTCTGACACCAGGCAGAAGTATCTCAACAATAACTGGATGATTACCATTAAATACTTTGGTGCAAACATTCAGGGTCCATAGAGGATGAATCCTGCTTTGGTGATCCCCTAACTTTTCTTGTTGTGGGTGACGTGATTTAATCTCCCATGTTCAAAGGTGGGTGAAAATCCAAAATGGTATAACACAGGTTTCAGTTTGAGGAAGGTACAACCATTTGACAAGCAGATGAGTCTGAGGAAGTACACTGGTGTTTTAGATACATACCCACAGCCTGCATAGCTGTAGACTCATTTTGTTTTTTTCTTGTTAAAGTATTAAATCTCTTTTTTTTTCCTCTGTTTTTCTTCCGGCACAGGTCCAAATTGTGCTGCTGCTTGTAAGAATGGCTGTTGGGGAGAAACTGAGCAGGACTGCCAGTACTGTGAGTAAACATCATGACAGTGATGCTATTTGGTTTTCACTGGAAAAAGTCTGGAGCAGATGAATTTCAGCTGCAAACTTTCACTCTTTCACTCTTTGTTCAAAGTGACACATAATATATGTTCGTCCGGCTGTCAGCGGTGTAAAGGCTCCAATCCCAGTGACTGCTGTCACACGCAGTGTGCTGCTGGATGCACAGGACCCAAAGACTCAGACTGTCTGGTAAATAACACACGCCTTCATCAGATGTTGTTTTTTTGTTGTGTAATCTCATTGTTTTATCTGTCTTTTGTCATTTCTTGGGTGACACATTTCCTAACTCCTCCCCAGGCTTGCCTTCACTTCAACGACAGCGGAGTGTGTAAGGAGAACTGTCCTCCACCCGCGATCTATGATCCCGTTAGCTTTCAGACCAAACCCAACCCAAACAAGAAGTTCAACTTCGGAGCCACCTGCGTCAAGTCATGCCCCTGTAAGAACTTACTTAGATAAATATGTATATCCAAGTAAGCTAACACACAGTGCTTAGTTGGTTGTCACTGTACAGCTCTAGCAGTTTGCTTAGCAGTAGATGCTGTGTGGAGAAGGAGGAGAAATGACTATTCATTGGCTTTCCTTGCCAATGTTTCTACACACGCCAGAGATCCAAACCTGGCCATGTAACAATCACAATCCTGCTTCTGTAACACTTTAGGCCACCAACTTCCCATGTCATCATGTCTGATTTATTTTCTTTTTACTGCAAAGACACCCGCTGATTACTTTGTCTCCCTGTCTTTAGATAACTATCTGGCAATGGATGTGGCCTGTACTCTGGTTTGTCCCAGAGCCAACCAGGAAGTTATCATCACCAACCCCGATGGAAGCGAGACGCAGAAATGTGAAAAGTGTGAAGGAGACTGTCCTAAAGGTGGGGATTATTGTGTCTTTGTGGGTACATGTTCTGTTAAGTACTGTCAGCTACTGCCTACCAGAAGGGTTATTGCTAATCCACCCATCTTTTACTGGCTACCACCAGCAAGATAAGGCACCATGTCACAAAGCACATGTCACTTAAAACTGGTTCCACCATGACAATGAGTTTAATGTACTTGAGCAAGCTCCACAGTCACCACATCTCAATCCAGTAGAACGCCTTGGGAATGTGGTGCAAGAGGAAATTTCCATTATGAATGTACAGCCAACAAAACGGGCTCATGTTGACACGAGAGCATAATTTCACACCATGGGGCTCAAATGTTTTATGGCTAATGTACTGAATGCTCCACGTGCATGACATAGTGCTTCTGTACAGGTGATCCTGTTCTGATGCGTAGTGACAGTGGTGCAAAGTGAACCAACCAGTTTCTGCAGTGCTGTGTTGTTGCTGTTGTGTATTTGTCTCATGAATCAGGATTGGTACATTTCAATAACTTAGATAATTTATGCCATGTCAAAAGTGGATCTTGTATTTTTACTTTTAATATAGATATAAGGGGTTTAATTCAGTTCATTGGCTTTGTGAGACAGACCACAGCTATTGCATAACCTCAAGTTGTGTTGCTTTTATGTTGTTGAGACTGTTCATTGTCATTGCACATGTTTTACTTGGCCTCAGTATCACCATGATATATTTCATTCTATGCTGATGATATCCTAGTTTATATGGTTATATGGTCGATTTTCATTTTGTGTTGGACATCTTCAGTTTTGTTCAGTTTAATTTCTCAACCTGAGATCAACTGAAATCCATTGTCATTTTTTATATTTTAGTGTGTTATGGTCTGGGTATGGATAACCAAGGCGTCATGGACAACCATGGCATCACCATGGTAACATCTTCTAATGTGGATCAGTTCAACAAGTGTAAGAAGATTTTTGGCAATCTGGCCTTCCTTCCTGAGAGCTTTGCAAGGTAAGAGACACACAAGCCAACAGACATGCACACAATTTTAGCTCACAAACATATTTCAGAAGTGACTAAATTAAGTAATTAAGCCAATTTAAAAGCACTAATCATGTCTATTTTAGCAGCCACAAAAGAGCAACTTGATACCCCAAATTTTATACTTCAATGGAGCCATGTCCCTCCTGTTTGGCCCTTCATATATTTCAGTTTACAGCAAAGTTTGTGAACGATTCTTTGTGCAAGTCAAAGGGAAAGTCACCACCCAAGCCGAGCCCTTTAGATTACTGCACTTAACTATACTTCAAAGCCAGATATGGATGTTTTTCAGTATACTTGTGTCAACAAAGGAAAAGAAAAACTAATTCTGTGCCTTTTGACCTCAGTGTAATTAATTAATTTAAATCTCATTAAAATAAAATAGAAATACGTTTACACACAATGGCAATACAAAATCGCAAAGAGAAGAATTTAGTAATTTCAGTAATGATGTATATTGTACATATTAAACTAGTCAAGTGAGTCACCAGGCGCTTTGTGGACATTAAATAAAAAGTTGGCCTGCGTGGCACCGACTAAAGCTGAGATGCCAAATCCCTGATAAATCATCTTGCGTGTGCCGACTGTTCACAATGAAAGTGTGAAATGTAAACACAAACCTGAGATAACCTGTGCCACAGGAGATTTTATCGGTGAATACAGATCATACAAGATAATTCTTTAGAAATAATAAAATTACATATTGCTTCTTTTGTGTGTCAAATCTTATGACGTCATTGTCCAGTGACCCTTTGACCAACACATCTGGCCTGACTTCAGAGCAGCTGAGTGCCTTCAAGACGCTGGAGGAGATTACAGGTACTGAACTCTAAGGAGTGCAATGAGAAAAGAAATCAGAACTGTTTCTAGTTCTTCATATAGCATTACAGAGAAGCCTGGTATACACATTGCACTGTCTCTACTGTCAGAATGTTTTTAATTTCTTTGTCTGATTTTTCTATGCAGGATATTTGTACATTGATGCCTGGCCAGAAGGGTGGACTAACCTGAGTGTGTTCGAGAACCTGAAGGTGATCAGAGGCAGGATGCTCTACAAGTAAGACTTATAAACTGCCTTTATTTTAATGTATCTTTATACTGCTGCAGAAGCACTTGGTGTGCAGACAGCGTCTTTGTTTGTGCTCTGTTTTTGGACTCTGTGTCTCTGGTTCAGTTGAAGCAGTTTGTTCACTGTCAGGGTTGTAAAGGCTAATGATTAGCCCTCACAGCTGCTTTAACTTGCAGCACATGCCAGACAAGTCAAAGCTGCTGAGTGTAGCATGCTCAAATCAGGTCATATGCAGTGACAGTTGTGAGATCTGCTCGTCTGATGCTGTTTTACAACAATATTATGGTCCGTTCTTTGGGTTCTTAGAACAACCTTGTTGTTTCTTTGTTTTAATTAAAGCATCTGCCTTGCTGTATTTCTTCTTTCCCCTGATATTTGTTTTTTAGGCCCTCATTTGAGTTTTTTATACCTGAAATAAATCCTTTATTCTATCTCTATTTTTTTTCTCAAATCCAGGGGTGTGTTTTCACTCGCTATCCAGAACCTAAACATCCAGTTTCTTGGGTTACGTTCACTGCGCAGTGTCAGTGGAGGTCTTGTCCTGTTGCACAACAATTCTCGGCTGTGCTACACCAGTTCTCTGCCCTGGGATAGTATCCTCCACCCCACCCAGGGACCCCACCGCATCGTCAGCAACAACAAGAACCCCACAGTCTGTGGTAGGTGAACACATGCATAATGTTGGCAGAAAATAGCAATGCCAAGGTCCATTAGTTATTGTGGGTTGCACTTTGATCGGGCACTTGTCACTTGGCAGCCGTCTGTATCCAAGTTAAATATGTTGGCCAGATACAAGATTCAGTTACATTTGTTTTTCCAACAGAAATCCAGCTGCATGCAGTTGTTGCATAATAAATATTTGCTATATGATATGCACAATAATTGATTGTGCACGGTTCTCCTTGAGGATTTTGGAGTAGGAGAGGCCAACAATAAGTATGCACTGCATCATGCTCTGTTCTCTCTTTTCAGAGGAAGAGGGGCGCACTTGTCACCGGCTATGTGATGGGGGCTGCTGGGGCCCAGGGCCCAGCCAGTGTGCATCCTGCAAGCAATTCCAACGTGGCACTGAGTGTGTAGATCAGTGTGACATCTACCAGGGGTAAGAAAGGTTCTGTGTGTTTGTGTTGGTGTGACTCAATAAAAAGTGATAATGTTCCTTGTAATACTGCTGTGTGCAATAATCCGAATCCTCAATTCTCGAGAACAAAGTACATTTAATAATGTAATTGGTCAAAAAAATGAACATGTATATGTTGCCCTTAAGTGACTAGAGATCAATGATAAAGCAAAGACATGTGATAACACTGGACGTTCAGCACTGCAAAATTTCTCTGTAGAGTAGCTAGACTGATTTGTTGTGATGTATGTGTATGTAAGTCGCACATTAACAATATGATACAGAAAATAAATAGATAAGTGTCATTTTTCAGGTCTAAGTTAAAATCTGTCTCACATTAGTAATTTTTGTCAAGATCTGGTAAATGTATGTAAAATATTGATATTCAGTGCAGCGGTTGATAAAGAGTTAAATATGTTGTTGTCCAGCCCTATGTGGTTCAGAGGTCCTGTTGCACGCTTGTAGGCGCACCATTAGCAGTTATTTGCAGCCGGGGCCCCCATTTCTAAAAACATATGTCCTTATGACCCTGTCTGATGCTTTAAATAAACGCATCCAGCTGATTCCAGACTGTGTTAACGGATGTTATGATTCATCCCTGCTGTGCTTGTGTCTGTGCAGGTCTACACGTGAATACACAGATGGGTCTTTGTGTGTTCCCTGCCACGCAGAGTGTCGACCCCTCAATGGCTCTGCTTCCTGTTATGGCCCGGTAAGATGTTACTCTGTCTGTACGGTGCTGGATGGCATCATTGGGTGGGTTTCATACCAAAATAAAACTTGAAAATGCCTCATCTGCTATGAAATTAAAATAAATACTTTTTTGGGGCTTATATAAGTGGCAACATTTTTTCAGGTCCAGAACACGACATGTTTAATTATTGTTAAAACATAATGTCAGAGTGACCTTTTTTCAACATCCCGTCTTGTTCAGTTCAAAGATGACCTTTTTATTTTCAAATTACCCACAATTGTTAATTCCTGCAGAGAAAAAAAACAACAGAGAAGTGTTTCAGAATCAACAGAGGAACTGTTTAATAAGCTGGTCTCATGTGGAATATAATGCTTAGGTGAATAAACTGTGCAGAAATTTTTAGTATTATTGCAGTTCATCTGCAATAAACCAGAAATACCAGTTTGAAACTGTTTTTATATCTTTTGCTGACTTACCTGTTCTCTAGTGGTCTAAGGCTCATCCTATGTAACCACTCATCCTGGGATCATTTCCAGCCTGTCTTTACTGTAAAAAGTGTTAAACTAAAAAATAAACCAAAAATGAATGTAAACACCTTCACTAAGACTAGCGTGTGTGTGTGTGTGTGTGTGTGTGTGTATCTTTACTTATATATTTCTCTCTCTGTGTGTCTTCAGGGTGCAGAACATTGTGCTGAGTGTCGAAACTACCAGGATGGTGACTTCTGCGTGGATCATTGTCCCAGTGGGGTGAAGGAGGATCAGCAAACCGTGTGGAAGTACAGCAATGCGACAGGACACTGTCTGCCCTGCAATACCAACTGCACACTGTCGTGAGTGGAGACATGGCATAGAAAGGATCATGCACCACACACACACAATGAGAACGATTTCATTCTCTGTGTCTCTGTTTCAGCTGCACTGTGATGGATGAGAGAGGCTGCCCCATTGACACCAGAACGGGGTGAGCCGCTTTAACTGTTCAGACACTAAAATGCTGTCTGTCCGATGTTTTTCTCAGTTCTTTGTTTCAGTAAATTAAACAGTTTTTTCTCTCTATAGACCGGGCACAACCATTGCAGCTGCGGTGGGTGGTGTGGTGCTCTTCTTCATCCTGCTTGCTCTGCTCGTCTTCTACCTGAAGCGGCAGCGGAAGCTGAAGAGGAAGGAGACAATGAGGAGGCTCCTGCAAGAACATGAGGTGGGCAATACTGACCGGTGGGAATTTATGTGTTGAAGGCTGAAAGCTAGACATAAATGAGACATCTGTTTTGTTGTTTTAAGTTGAAAAATGTAGTTCTTTGGCTTCTCTCGGGTGCTGTTGTGTGTAATGAAGAAACCTGCCATCTGCTTTCTTCGTGTGTACAGCTGGTGGAGCCTTTAACGCCCAGTGGTGCATCACCTAATCAGGCTCAGATGCGCATCCTGAAGGAAACGGAGTTGACGAAACTCAGGGTGCTGGGTGCGGGGGCGTTTGGGACTGTTTACAAGGTATGTGAGCCAGTGCTTTAACATCTTTAACAGTTCAGTGGAATTTGTTGTTTTCTAGCTTGACGTCATTGGTGAATTTTTTTGAATGGTTCTGATCTCTTGTTTCAGGGAGTGTGGGCTCCTGAAGGGGAAAATGTGAAAATCCCAGTGGCCATTAAGGTGTTGCGAGAAAACACATCACCTAAGGCCAATAAAGAGATCCTCGATGTGAGTGCAAGCTGTCATGCGCACATGCAGATTTTATAGTTTGCGTTAATACAGTTCAAAACTCTCAACATCTGTCCTCCGCCACCCCACCCCAGGAGGCCTATGTGATGGCGGGAGTGGCCAGCCCCTATGTGTGTCGCCTGCTGGGGATTTGTCTGACCTCCACGGTGCAGCTGGTCACTCAGCTGATGCCGTACGGCTGCCTCCTCGACTACGTCAGGGAGAACAAGGACCGCATTGGCTCCCAGTTCCTCCTCAACTGGTGTGTCCAGATTGCCAAGGTATGTAAACAAGAAACATCTGTCTTCGTCTGTGCACGTACTTGTACTGCTGCTTGTAGTCATAGAAGTAAAGGTGTATACTTTTTTGTCTGACTGTTTCTGATCATCTTATTTTTCCTTTCAAACTCTGATGTGTTATCAGCTTGTATATTTGTGGATTTGTGGGTGATGGATCCGTGTGTGTGTGTGTGTGTGTGTGTGTGTGTGTGTGTGTGTGTGTGTAGGGGATGAATTATTTGGAGGAAGTCCGGCTGGTCCACAGAGATTTGGCCGCCCGCAATGTTTTGGTAAAGAATCCGAATCATGTGAAGATCACTGACTTCGGTCTGGCCCGTTTGCTCGACATAGACGAAACTGAGTATCACGCTGATGGGGGGAAGGTAAGATGGGGTTGCAGCAGCATCTGCACTGAGGACTAATGAATTTATTTATGGACTAATACAGTGATGTATGTGTGTCAAGGTGCCAATTAAATGGATGGCCCTGGAGTCTATTCTGCACAGGAAGTTCACTCACCAGAGTGACGTCTGGAGCTACGGTCAGTATCACTCCGATGTCTAATTTCAAGGAACTGTGGATGCATTTTGTAACTTTGAAGTCTGTGAAGTTAATTCCTGAGTTTTTTTCATTGTACCATGAGACTATGAGTTGTTGCTTGTTTTAGAAGTAAGAATTTAGTACCCGAGGTATTTTTATTTTTCATTGAAAATATACAAAAACTCTCAATTTAGATAGTGTGCTCTTAGATTTGGAGCAATAGTAGTAAAATGGGTTTCCAAACAGCTGTGAATGCTTATTGGAAAAATAATAGTCATGATTGAAATCACAGTGAACTGGAATTTAAATTTTTAATAAATTGTCATTAGTATTGCAGTTTTCAGTTGTTGATGGTCAGTTTGGTAGATATTTTATTCACTCTGTTGTAATGGTGCGTTTCCCTCTCAGGCGTGACAGTCTGGGAGCTGATGACGTTCGGAGCCAAACCCTACGACATGATCCCAGCCAGAGAAATCCCTGATGTTTTAGAGGGAGGGGAACGGCTTCCCCAGCCCTGCATCTGCACCATCGACGTCTACATGATCATGGTCAAATGTGTGTAGTTCTTACTGCTGCACTGATCTTTGTCTCATCTGATGTACTAAACCAGTGGGATGATTAACATAGAAACTGTGCATGAATATTTATTTATGTACATCTTGATGGTATATTTGGATGACAGGTTGGATGATTGACCCAGACAGCAGGCCGAGGTTCAAAGATCTCGTGATTGATTTTAGCGCCATGGCCAGAGATCCACCGCGTTATGTAGTCATTCAGGTATGACACCTTTTATCTTAACTATCATTTATCATTTAATGGTTTCTTTAGAAAAAGGATATATTATGTCCAAAGACCTACTTATACTTGCCTCTGTGCTTTCCGACCGTGTTTTTCCTTATCTGTCTTGCAGAACGACGAGCAGATGAGCTTGTCCACCCCAGTGGACAGCCAGTTCTTCCGGATGCTTCTGGAGGAGGAAGGGAACAATATGAGGGAACTGCTGGATGCCGATGAGTATCTGGTGCCGCAGCCAAACCACTTGCCCAGGACTCAGGGAGATGGGGCCCAAGCCAACGGGCCATCCAGACACCAGTCATACAGGGTGAGTGGGCACTTAATTAATTTATCTTTATTTAACTTTTTTTCACGTCCAGTATTTAACCCACACCATCTTCTTTAATTAACACGTTGTTGTACATTGTTGCACGACTTTTAATGTCGTGTCATTTTAGGGCAACGTAGTTGGTTTGACAGATAATTACGTTTTGATTTGTGGCTGTACAGCTATAATCTGAAACTCAATAACTGTTGGCTGTTCGGGCTTAATTAAATCTGATTTGAATATAAATAGATGGTTTTAGTGATTTATAGCAGCAGGACACCTGAAAACATTTACATGGCTTCACATCCTTTTTTCATTCATCATTTGTCCCTTCACTCACCAGCAGAGCAGAGATCAGGGCTTAGATGTTGATCCTTCCGTTGCTGGCGTCCCGAGGAGCATGTGCTCCTCGATGAGCACTCTTGGCCGCAGCCAGTACCCTACTTTACCTTTAGGAGCCAGCACCTCCAACGGCCTGTGGACTCCTCAGTACCCAACGCTGGCTCGCAGTCCATCGGCCGGTGGCCAGTCTGACTCTGTCTTCCTGGACGGGCCTCCAGAGGACCCCTCGCTGCCTCCCGCCAGCCCGGGACGTTATTGCAAAGACCCCACCTACTCTAACGGGAGCCAGGGTGACCTGGAGACAGACGGGCCAAATGGCTTTCACCATCCTCATCACCTTCATCACTCACTGCCCAGACGGAGTCATGGGTATAATCATAATCACGCTTTGCCAGGTGAGTGGGAGATTCTTTCCACTGCAAGCTCTCTTAAAAATTAGGATGTTAATAATCAAATTTCAGAGTGTTTTTTTCTGACTTTTCTGTCTTCCTCCATCTGTTCAGAGTATGTCAACCAGGAGATTCAGGGCCTGAGGCCGGGGATCCCCGAGCGTCCCAGCACATTGCCTCGTAAAGGCTCCAGAGTGGACCGACGACTTCCTAATGGCCTGAGCTCCGGTCACAGCGTTGAAAACCCCGGATACTTGGTCCCCACAAGCTCCGGGAACTCCGCGTCTCCAGCTTTTGACAACCCGTACTACTTGGACCTTGTGGCCAAAGCAAATGCTGTGGCTGGGGCTGGGACAGTGGATGGACCCGAGGCACTGGAGAGGGACGGAGGAGCGCCCAGACACGTGAACGGGTTTGTGACCCCCACGGCAGAGAATCCAGAGTATCTGGGACTAGCGGACACCTGGAGTGGATATACCTGAGAAGCCAGACTGGAAGTGATGTGAGGAACTCAAGGGGAGTCAATGACTGTGTTCCAGCTGAGGAAGGCGTGGAGCAAGACAAAGGGAAGATAAATATTTGTGCGACAGAAGTGAGCTGAATGTGTGATTGACTTATAATACATATAAAGTACGTGGAATGCATGTGGAAGTGAATCTTCTCGATAATGAGCGAAGCGCCCGAATCCTAACCGGTTGAGGTTGCCTGGAAATGTCACCATGACTCACGGCAGTGTAGAATTAATCTGGTGTTTGTGGTATCATTTGTATTCCTGTCTTCCTATAAGTGCCAAAAAAGAAGT
The DNA here is from genome assembly GCA_037176925.1 of Amniataba percoides. Classification (NCBI taxonomy): domain Eukaryota; kingdom Metazoa; phylum Chordata; class Actinopteri; order Centrarchiformes; family Terapontidae; genus Amniataba; species Amniataba percoides. Next base: position 9,244,191 of record JBAJHX010000024.1, on the reverse strand, counting down.
CCACTCAGCCTGTGTATATAACTCAGTACTTGATAAGCAAAGGAGTTCACATTTGTCATCATGGTACGAGAAGGGTCTGATTATCAACAAATCCAGCCTTTGACTGGATTAATGAATTTTTTTTTCAGTTAATTTTATTTTAACTTGTCTCATGTATGTTGTTGTTTCTACATGTGAAGCATTCTTTTTTTTGTATTCCCTTCAGTCTCCTTGTGCAGCTTCATATGCTACTCAACCCAGCTAAAAAGAGGAAGAACATATAAGACACTTTCACAAAGTGAACCACCATGTGCATTGAAGGTGATGTTTAGTATTCTGGTCACTTTGTGTCCGACCTGACGGGGGTCTTTAACACACTCAAAGCCATTTTGTTTTGGCCAGAGAAGGCCCTGCAGCCCATCTGGCCAGTAGACATACTCCCTGAAAGAAAGGCATCCTGTATGGAGAAGACAGAGGCATTGTGCTGCACTGATGTATGTGGTTGTTGGCATCTGTGGCTGCAGCTACTTTGTGAAACAGCAAATGAGACACGAGGTACCAGCAGACTTATTAAGCTGCAAAAATCTAAAAAAAATTTTTTTTTTTAAAGAAAACGTGTACTGGTAACCAAGTTAGAGCCAACTTTTCAGGGATATATAGTTCTGCAAAAATTAGGGAAGATTATGCGCATTTGAAAATATGCATGTTGCACTAAATATTAGAATACTGCGTATGTCCCACAGGCTTGTGTTATCACAATGAGCCTTTTAGTTTTGGTGGCCTTTCACTGTGTAAGAAAGCACTGCAAGCTATTGGTATGTTCCAAAAGAAAAGTGAAGAATTTGCACATATATATACATATGTATATTTGTGTGTGTGTTTGCTACCCTTCACGGAGCAAAAAGCAGCTCTGTGTTTTTTGTGTGAAAGTGAGCAACACACCAGACACTGGAGCTGAATGTGAATCTGAGAAGGCAAAAACATTGCTCGGTTTGGATAATCAATGCATGGCTCAAATTCCACTCAGCGAGAACACACTGGCATCCCAGTTAATAATCAACGTCTTTTTTTTTTTTTTTTTTTTTTTTTTTTTTTTTTTTTTTTTTTTTTTGAAGAGTGTTTTTTTTTTCCATGTTAACTGGTGTTGGGCTGGGGGAGGTCAAAACGGAGTCAATGCAGCCATTGTCTGACCCACATGTCCTATTAGAAAGCCAGCGCTCTCCCAACTTGCGCAACTGATGTTGTCACAGCTTCGAGTTTTTCTCTGCAAAGTTATTTTGCAGCGTTTGGGTCAGTAAGCCTGAACGAGTCCTGCAGCTGGGTTGTTTAAACCTGTGCACCCCTCCGCAAACACCCCACCTACCCACTGAAGCATCAGTTATTTTCTGAAAGTCTTTGGGAAATGTTCTTTTATCTTGATGTTCTCATACGGGTTTAGAAGAGTTTTGTTCCATAAGAGAATGTCTGAAAATATACTGAGTTTATATAACAATTTCTTTATGTAAATAACATGTTTTTATTAAAAAAAACATGTTAAGATTTTATTTTAATACCCTCAACTATTATAAACTAACATTGTTTAGGATTGAATTAAAGTGATAAGAGTCACATAACAGCTTTTTCATTTTTATATATACATAAAGATATATGGACAATATACAGTTAAGTCTTTTGGAATTAAACCCTTCATTTGTTTTGAAAATGTCATATCTCCACAAAGTTTTCAAGAGAAAAAAAAGACATTAAATTGACTAAAATGTATTTTTGTATTAGTTCCTCGCTCTTTTGTGGATTTAAGATGATTAATAGATGTAGAATTTTTCTCAGCCCACAGAGAAGCTTATAAAAAGTTAATTTAAAGTTGCACCTCTTGACTTTTTTATATTACCGAATACTGTCACTGAGTCCTTAAATCTTCCAAAAGTTACATTTTAAAACTTTGGGATTGGGAAAATTTGGGGATTTGGTGGTACTGTTTAGCTTCATACCTACAAAGATGGAAAAAAATCACCTCTTGGAGATTAAAGGTTTTCACACTATTGTAACAATGTTGTAGCACAGCTCACACATGTTTCCACTTCCTTAAGAATGTGATATTAAGAGATCTTATGTACAATCAGAATTAATGTACTGGTGTTTACACTGTAGTGTCATTTTGTACAAAATGTTCATTTTAGATGTAGCTGACACCTTATCCAGGAATCCCACAGATAAGGGGCTGATCTACCTGCTGTCCTCGTAAATATCTTTTGTTTCTCCAGTTGGTTTTGTTCTTTGACACATTTATTTCCATATAAAACCATTCAGTTGTACTAAAACAAGTAAAGATCCTGATGACTGGCATCGGTCATGGTCTGGTGGCTTGATGTTTTATTGTAACACATGAAAGTGTCCTTGGGCAAAATGTTGAATCACCATCAGCTTTGTGATTGGAAGTAGCTAAATGTGAAAAAGTAAATGGTTGATGGCCCTTTTTCAAATTGAGAATGAGCAGCAGCTTAACCTGAATGAAAATACGGCCGGTGGCTATTTTCTAAGTTTGTTAAACATCTACAAAAAACTTTCATCCAGTAATAAACCCAAGAGAAAGGAAGGATCAGTTAATGGGAGTGTGCTGAAAATGTTATATAAAACTAAATATCTGTCATTTAAAGAAGAAGAAAATTTTGTACTTTTCATGTGAATATTTTTTTTTACCTTTCACAGTTTGTGTGATTGTCAGAGAACAAGAATAATAACCTTTTTATTGGGAGTTTTTTTAATGCATCCTTTCCTATTTGGTCAGTAAGTCTCACAATGTAAATGTGTAGTATATATAAATAAAAACAATCACTATGGTAGCTAATTTGATTGAATAAATCATGACCACTTGTGCTACTGTGGAGGGAGGGGGGAGTTAATACATAAGAACATATTTTATGAAGAAATGGCCATTTTTATATGGAATTATTTGCATACATTATGTGTGTCATTAAAAGCCTATAAAACATCCAAATAATCAGCATATTGTTCTCTTTTCTCTCGTTTTTTACCGATATTATTTACTTATGATTGAATAAAAATGTTCCAGTAATCCCGTCTCTACTAAGACAGTCTGTCATGAAATATTGATTTAATGTATAAAGTTTGATTTGTTTAAAGCAGTAATTGGTGTTAATGCTGATATTAATTACAGAAATATAGAAACTCATAACACACACACAATCCACAGCAGCTTCCACAGCAAACTGTTTCTGCCACCCAGTGTTGATACGTGGAACTACAACCAAAGTGTTTCTCTGAAGGAGGGAGTCCAGTGTGTTTGTATTATTGTTCAAATTCTGGGTCTTTATTCATGTTTACTATATCGTTTCATTTTGTTGTTGAATGACTTAACATTCAGTTTTTCTTCCCTTTAAGTAAGTCTAAGATAAAAGATATCACCTTATTTCACGCTGACAATCATATTGTCTACTAGATTGTTTCGTCTCTCTAACGAAGTTACATGATGTTTAAACTGTGAAGAAATCAAACAGCAGTGTTGTTTTGGTGCATAAAGAGCTTTTCTCCCAATGACCTGATGAGGGTAAAACCCTTTGACCTTTTGACCTCTAACTGTACCTTTAGAGCAAACTTCACTTTAACACAGCCGATGCAGATCCAACAACTTATCCAGAACTTTTAACGACAAATGAAATCTACAACACCTGGACTCAGCTTTTTTTTGTCTGTGAAATCATCTGTACAGACCAAAACTGAAAAATGATCCTCACTGTGGCTTGCATATTCAAATCACAAATATGCATGATTTAAACAAATTGACCACTTTATAACGATGTCTTATCCAGAAAAATGATCCAACCCTTACGGTAAGCTGAATTTTACACAGCTGGCTTGCAATAAATAACGTGACGCTTTGTATTTATCTTACATTCCTATTTTCTTTCAGCCACTGAAAATCGCATCAAAGCGTGGTCAGAAATGTTTCTCCATGTGCATCCTCGCTCTCAGAATCTGACCTTTAACTCCAGCGAGCCTTCGGAGGAAGTGCTCGGACACTGCGGCGACATGATGGCGGGGGTGATGGTCTGGGCCTCTCTCAGCGCTCTCCTCTCGCTGATCGGATGCCCCGCGTGTGTCGCCGTCCTCTGGGAGCTGTTTCAGAGACACCAAGCGGGAACCGCCATCACCCCCAACGACGTCTTCATGCTCAACCTCACCATCATGGACCTGGTCTTCTTGTCCTTCGTCCCGTTTGGACTGTGCAACTTCCTGCTGTGGCACCTCGACTCGCTTGAAATGATGAGCAACTGTCTGTACTCCTTGAACCTGGCTGGGCGACCTCTCCTGACCGCGTGCATCTGTCTGGACTGCTACCTGGCTGTGGTCCATCCGGTCACCTACCGTGCGAGGAAGAGCCTGACCCCCCGGATCCTCATGACAGCCGCCGTGTGGACCATCACCGTCGCCCAAGGCATGGCGTCCATGGTCGTGGAGGAGCTGAACCACGGCCCCTGGGCCATGTTCGTGTACGTCTTCGCGCTGCCCGCCATTGTCCTCTGTGACGTCTCCATCCTTTGGACTCTGAAGAAGTCCCAGCGTGCAGGAGGAGACCTCCACCCCATGAAGAAGAAGGCTCTGCAGGTCATCACCAACAGCATGGTCATGACAGTCATCTCGTACGTCCCTCCCGTGCTGGCGTACATCCTTGGGGATCTGATTATCAGCGACGAGAAGGAGTTCGAGTGCTATTTGGCGATACCCATCCTGATAATGCCGACAGCAGGGAGCGCCGTCATGCCTCTGCTCTATCTGGGTAACCTGGGTAGGATGAAGAGCTGCTGCTGTTTGGTGTAATGGTTCCATAAAGCAGGGTTTGGTATTCATGTGTGTCACTCACAAAACGCATGCAGTCGTTGTGATTTGTGTTGTTTTGTGTAGTTTTTTCTGGAATAATAAGTTCTGTAGGTGGATGTCTTTCTTCATTAACATTTTCTTCTGTCCACTTTATTTGAAACCTTGGATTTACAGGAGAATTACAAATATATATTTTGGTCCGATTTGACAATCATGTGTCCAAAGAAATTGAATCTGTAACTACATCTTTAAAAAGAAGGGTGAGAAAAACTATCTATGATTAATCCAAGATAATAGCACAGTTTCTATTGTCTGTACCATGACACACACATAAAAAAACATTAAATCTGAGGATAACTGGACATAGACATATTTAATATATATACATACACATTTCTTTCTTTTTTTTTCTTATTTGCCAGCATGCATGGTTTTCTTCTATCATCTTGTGCTGATGTGGGACCAATAAAGTTTGATCTTCTCACACTTATTGTAAGAGCTTCTTAATAAAACACACATAAAGTAATAGAACATGTAACAATAATAGAATATAATAAATATCAGACTTACATGTGAATGATCGAAAATACTTTTATCAGTCACAGTATATTTTTTTCAGCACCACAGTATGTAAATGATGTTTGTCTGTACATACACACCTGCGTAAGTGCAGCTGTCATGACAAATGATCTGTCTGCCTTCAGCATTTACATTTGAAATATGATCATTGCACACGAGGACCCTCATGTAAATCTGTCATGCCCTCTTTGATTTTCTAATCCATTTGCTAAGTTTAAAAAAGAGACTTTTTCTCATGCAATTTTTGGAGTTTTGATAGTTTTTTTCTGCTCAGTCTGAGGTTTTCAAATCATATGAAATTACAGATGCACAGTGTCATTTTTGTTCTGATGTGTTATCTGTATTGAAAACCCTGTTCTGTCACTTTTGAATCTTTTTAAAAACTACCCTTTTTCTTTGAAAAGTTTTGCATTTTTGGCTAATTATCCAGATAGTGAGTTAATATGTTCTAGTGGTTCTCTATATAAAGTTTTTCTCCGAATATTCCTCCAGTCATCCTCTCTCTATTCATGCTTGGAGATAAAGTACGTCCAGGGGCATCCTGAACTGCCTCAGTACAGTCTGTCTCTACGATTAAAGATTTGGTGTTTACATGAGTGATTATGAGCAAAACAACTGATTCCAACAGTTTAATTTTGTATAACACTCAGCAGACACACATGCAGCATCTCAACAATACATATTTCAGGATTTAAAAGAATAAAGTTTTTCATAGTCTGGTTTGCACAGTTACTTCAGTTTAACATTTTTAAATCATTAAACCAAACAAAATATTGGGCAACACACATATATGTATATACGTAACAGTACATGTACATACAAGAACAGCACAACATTAGATAAACAGAGTCAAAGACAGAAACACAGAAGAGTATAGACACTCATAAAATACATGACAGTTAATATACAATATGAGAAAAGACCATGAAGCACATAGCTAGGACAAAAGTAAAAAATCAGTCCTACTGTGATATGGAAGTCTTGGTTAAAATGACAGATTCATAGTGCAGCAGTTAACAGTCTGACTGCATTTGGGATGAAGGACATGCAAAAGCGCTCCTTCCTACACCTCAGGTGTCTGAGTCTGTGACTGAAGGAGCTGCTTGATGCTTCCACAGTCTGAAGTGATTTTAACTGCCTAACTATGTGAGACGACTGAAATTTGATACCTGAAGGTTAAAGTGTGTTTTAGCTTCAACAGCAGCTGGTTTTGTCAGAGGGAGAAGCAGATGTGTGTTCAGACTTCCTGCACCAAATCCTGAAACAGTTCAGTTTTCCTCGATTTCTCAGGTGAAGGATAGGCATGACAGCAGATCCTGAAGTGGAAGTGATGGTCATTGGGATGCCAAATGTGCACATTAATATGTCAGTCTTGCTGGTGATGAGGTTCCCGATTAATGTCATGAGAACTGGAGGAAGGTAAAACAAGACAGTCATCACCAGGCTGTTGACGAGGGTCTGCACGGCTCTCTGCTTCTGAGGGTGGATGCTTCTCCTGCCAGGGTCAGCCTTCATGAGAGTATAGAGGATGAATGAATCACAGACTCCAATTATTATGATCGCTATGAAAAATGGCACAGTGGAAAACATGGTGATGTATAACTTGTAAAAAAGGAAGTACGTGATCCCACAGGCAATTGTCAAAGTCCAAACAATGGCAGTTATCACAACCCTGGGAGTCAGACTTTTCCTTCGGTGGTAGGTGATTGGATGAACCACAGCCAGGTAACAGTCCAGACACATGCAGGCCATCAGGAGGGGTCTCCCACATGTGTTCAAGGCATAAACAAAGTTCCAACATGCTTCAAATGGCCAATTCTTCCAAATATAATGATTCAAAAATCCAGGTGGGATGAAGGTCAAGAAGACAACGTCCATGACGGAGACGTTCAGTATGAAAAAATCATTTGGTGAGAAGGGCGTTCCTCCCCGGTAGGTCTTAAAAAGCTCCCAGAGAATAGGAATAGATGTGGGAAAACCAAGCGCAAAACACACCAGTGACCAAACAGTCCAAATATATCTGCCTGCCTGAAAACTGTCACACTGCTCAAAATCAAATTGTTCCCAGACAAAGCCAGACGTGTCGGAGTCATTTGAATGGAAATGTGTATTGAGCAACATTGTTGAGCACGGTAGTGGTTAAAGGACCTGAGAGACATAAATATTATGTTTAAAAGCATGAAAAATAAATTCCTAAACACACACAGTACATGCCTCAATCAAAAATCTTCTCTGCTATAATACAGAAATGTAAGTAAACAGTTTGTTTTTGACTAAATCTATAGAAATACATACTACAATACCTTTATACGAGGTTCTGTGGGGATGTTTTACTCAGCTGCTTCTGCATCTTGTTGCCATCCATCAAGTAGAAATCTTACAGGTTAAGTGATGATTTGTATTTACCAGAGGCAGTAGTGTGTGTCTATCATACCTCTTAGCAACCTCAGAATGAATCACTATAGAAATGCTGAATTGAATTTATGCCCTGAAATATATATTGACCTCTGATCATTGAAGGTGATGCAAATGTCAGAATTTGCAAACAACATATCGTGGAAACTCATTCATAAAACTGTGTGTGACGACTTGACAAGCATGTGTTGTTTTAGCAGTTAGAAGGAGGAAAAAAACAAAACATGTGGCCATTTAAACACCCTGTACATTACAGGCAAATCAGCTGTCAGAGCTTTTTTTTTTCTCTTTTTTTACTATGAGCTGTCACTGCTGATGGATGACACTACATGTATGGCAGTCAATTAATCAAATTGCTTGGTTTAGAGGAGGTGAAATGGCCATGTACGACCTCATTTATTCTTCTGGATTCAAAAGAGCGTCATCTGAGTTTAATCAGCGTCATCTAAGAAAATGCTGAACCTGTCTGTTTGCACACTGGCAGCTCTTTCTGTGATGTGATTTTAACTCTCCTCAGGTGTGGAGCTTGGCCTCTGTGATGCTGCCTTCAGGTGCCTCTTGTGAACAAGTCTGAATTGTTGTGTGTCAGTAAGCTTCAGTCTCAGCAAACTTCATGATGTGGGTCTCAAAATAATGTAGGCTTCAGGTTGGTCATTTGACTAAAAGTAGTTACAGCATCATATATATTAATTTATGTGAAGATGCTTTGTGGAAAATTGTCATTTTTATGGAAAGAACAAAAAAAGTATGGTTAACTAATTTCGTTTATGTTTACACATATAGAAACATATTGATGTATCTTATTCACTGTATATAATCTTTTATTGTTAACATTGTGTTTGATTGTATTTTATTTATCATCTTTGAACATGCATACTAATCTAGCTATAAATGTGAATTTATGTTTGAATTGAGCATGAGCAGGTTAATTATGTTTTATTTTTTAGACATTCAACAAACATTAGTACAAACATATAACACACACACAAACACTTATATAAGAGTAAATGTACATATAAGAGCAACACAACATTAAATAACTAATAGAGTCAAGGAAGGAATCACAAAAAAACATGTTATAACAAGACACTGGCTTGACAATATATGAGTCATTTTAACCATCTAACCATCAGAGCTGACTGAAATGTGATTTCTCAAGGTTAAAACATTTTTAGCATCTACTGAGACAGTTCAGTTTTCCACGATTTCTCAGGTGAAGTATAGGCATGACAGCAGATCCTGAAGTGGAAGTGATGGTCATTGGGATGCCAATTGTGCACATTAATATGTCAGTCTTGCTGGTGATGAGGTTCCCGATTGATATCATGAGAACTGGAGGAAGGTAAAACAAGAGAGTCATCACCAGGCTGTTGACGAGGGTCTGCACGGCTCTCTGCTTCTGAGGGTGGATGCTTCTCCTGCCAGGGTCAGCCTTCATGAGAGTATAGAGGATGAATGAATCACAGACTCCAATTATTATAACAGCTATAAAAAATGGCAAATATTTACATTTGGAAATGAAAACATGTTGACTTGTGTATATATACATATATGTATGTGTATATATGTTGATCTCTGAACATTAAAAGTGATGCAAATGTTGTCAGAATTTGCAAACAACATATTGTGGAAACTCGTCCATAAAACCCTGTGTGATGACTTGACAAGCACGTGTTGTTTTAGCAGTTAGCAGGAGGATAAAAACAAATCATGTGGACATTTAAACACCCAGTACATTACAGGCAAATCAGCTGTCAGAGCTCAGGGGAGTTTCATTTGATTTTTACCACAAATGATCAGTCACTGCTGATTAATGATCCTACAAGTGTTGCAGGGGATTAATCAGAGATCAGAGTTTAGAACAGAAGAAATTGCCGCGTATGATCTGATTTATTACAGCTTTACATTTATTAAAGCTTTATATGTATTTATCACACCCGCCTTCGCCCTAAGAGAGCTGGGATAGGCTCCAGCACCCCGTGACCCTGAGTGCAGGATACACGAGGGGCAGCACAGTGTTGCAGTGGTTAGCACCATCGCCTCACAGCAAGAGGGTTCTGGGTTCGACTCCCGGTTGAGGAAGGCCCTTCTGTGTGGAGCTTGCATGTTCTCCCTGTGTCTGCGTGGTACTCCGGCTTCCTCCCACCATCCAAAGGCATACATTAGGTAAAATTGGCTAATCTAAATTGTCCACAGTGTCTTCTATGTGGCCTTGTGACTAACTGACTGGCGACCAGTCCAGGATGTACCCCGCCCCTAAGAGAGCTGGGATGGGCTCCAGCACCCTGTGACCCTGAGTGCAGGATACAGCGGGTTAGAAAATGGATGGATGGATGTATTTATCACATATACCTGTCTGTCTGCACACATGCAGCTCTTTCTGTGCTGAGCTTCAAAACAGCTTCAGGTGCCTCTCTGAAACTGCGTATAAAACATGAACTCACACAATAAATCAATAACAATAAAAAAAAGTAAAGTAACAATAAAGTGTTTCTGTGGGACTAAAATGGCAAATAATTATAGTGGCAGAGTGTAAAATTCACATAAAAGGATATTGTACGAATAACTTTTTGCCCCCACCATATTTAAATGTTGACTTTTTTGCTTATTTTAATGTGTAAGTCCTGACAGGAAGTCTACACATAAAGAACAAATCACTCAAATACTTTGTAGACTGCAGATTGCAAAACAAACATCAAACCGCCCCCCACCTTAAAACTATTTTTTCTGCCTCTTTAATGATAATGAATCTGACTCTGAATAATTCCGACATTCTTTCTGCCCGTGAAGGCAGCAGCAGCAGCCTCCATGACGCTCGGACTCAAACTGTCTCTGCTCGTCGCCATTGCTCCGATACCAGAAAAATAACACATTTTAACACCCGAGTGCAGCATATTTGAGAGGTTTAATAGTTTTTATGTGTAGCTTTTACAACCAAGAAAGCGTCTCGGCTGCATGGACTCCACAGCCCGTTTCCATCAGTGTAAATTAACCACACAGCGGGGACAATAGGTGGTGAAGCCGCGACGCGTTCACGGACCTCTCTTCCTTCATCTTCTTCTTCCTCCCTTCTGCTGGTTGTTTCTCACTTAGAGGATTTTTTAGACGATTTTAAACATGTCGCTGCACGGTAAACGTAAAGAAATCTACAAATACGAGGCTCCCTGGACGGTGTATGCCATGAACTGGAGCGTCCGACCGGATAAGCGCTTTCGTCTGGCGCTCGGCAGCTTTGTGGAGGAGTACAACAACAAGGTGCGTTCAAGAACAACAACAACACGGAGCGAGTAAATTAAAGTCTTTAAGTCACAGGGTAGATACAACACTGTTCAGAAATGTTGAATAGAAAACCACACAAGTATAATTGTTAAAGGTTAACATATAAGAATAGAAAACAGTTTATAAGTTTATATAATTTATAAATAAATTATTAGGTAGGAAAAAGGTAATATTCAGCAGCTGTAGAGGTGCACTTATAAAAGCACAAACATAAGACTAAGGTGCTGTTGAAAGGATTATAATATACTGCATGCAATAAAATATTTTTAAAAAAATTTGAAATAAAATAGAAATTTAAATATAATCTAAATAGAAATAGATTTATAATACTGTTGAGACAAATATAATACAAAGAGAAATATAATACTATTAAAAAAAAACATAATAAAAGAAATATAATACACTATATAAAATAAAATATAAGAAAATAATTATAAATTTACAATAAAATAGACATACAATATAAATAGAAGTAATAGAAGAATATATTACTGTTAAGAGAGAGATAATACTCCTCCTGTGCTGTGCTAATACATTGATCCTCTTGGAGGAGGCTTCATTTATCAAGAAAATGTAGAGTGGTGGTGGTTCTGAGAAATACATTAAGATACAATATGATGACTTTAAAACAATTTACTGTTTACTTTATTATACTAATATCAGATGGTGCATGTGTTGAACGTTTTGTGTTGCTTGTAGGAAGGGGTTTGCTCTCATATCTGGGTTACACATGGACATGAATGAAAATTCTCAATACGGCGCTTTGTTTTCAGGGAAAAGTCAGATTTCCTTCACGTGAAGTGTATTTTGTTGTTTTTCTGACGCTGTCCTTTGAATAGTGGGGTATTTTACTGTATTGGTTTATGTATAACTTGTAAACAAGTTGGCACTTTTCTTTGCAACAAAGTCAGTTTAATGACTTTTTTTGGCAGGTAGATTACTTTTTTGTGCATTTTCTTCTAATCTCATATCACATGTACATTTCCAATTTGGTGTTTTTTTTTGTTTCTTTAATTAACCAAACCAGATTTCCCAACCCAAGATGACTTGTTACTGTGTGTCCACAGGTTCAGATAGTTAGTCTGGAGGAGGAGAGCTCTGAGTTTTTGTGTCGAAACACTTTCGAACATCCGTACCCCACCACCAAGATTGTGTGGATTCCTGACACCAAAGGAGTGTATCCCGACCTGCTGGCCACAGGGGGGGACTACCTGAGAATCTGGAGGGTAAGAGGACCAATTGAGTCCGACCTGAACCCACAGCCTCCTGTAGTTACAGAAAAACGCATTCATGTAATGATAATAATTTTGGTACCAGTCTCCTGTTCATGTCTTTAAACTTGAAAATCTTGACAGCTTTTCTTACATGTGTTTTCTGTATTAACTTAATTGCACAATTATTGGCAGTAAGGGATAATAAATTGTGTTTCTTCTGACAGGTGAGTGATACAGAGACCCGTCTGGAGTGCCTGCTCAACAACAACAAGAACTCCGACTTCTGTGCACCCCTCACATCCTTTGACTGGAACGAAGTGGATCCAAACCTGTTAGGTAAAAACTGGGACCACATTACAGACAGAGAACACCAGAAAATTATGAGCTTCTCTGACGTAAAATCACTTTTTATCTGTCTGTTTTCTGTGCAGGTACTTCCAGTATAGACACCACCTGTACAATCTGGGGGCTGGAAACTGGACAGGTGCTGGGCAGGGTCAATTTAGTGTCGGGGCATGTGAAGACGCAGCTCATTGCTCATGACAAAGAGGTAAAATTTATGACATGATGGATCCAAACTACAGAACTGTTATTGTGTCTAATGAAATCTTACTTTAATCTTGGAGTAATTTCCTCATCTTCCCAAGCTTCACACTGTCTGCGGCGTCTCTATCGCAGGTGTATGACATCTCTTTCAGCCGAGCTGGCGGCGGCAGGGATATGTTTGCCTCAGTGGGAGCCGACGGCTCGGTCCGCATGTTCGACCTCCGTCACCTCGAACACAGCACTATAATCTATGAAGACCCTCAACACCACCCACTGCTTCGACTTTGTTGGAACAAGCAGGACCCCAACTACCTGGCCACCACGGCGATGGACAGCATGGAGGTTAGCGCTGCTCCGTCTGTGAACACTCTGCTATAAAACAAAAGCCTTTAAACACCTATTTTTCTCCTCTCATTCTTTGTTAGTGTGCTTTTAAATCCAAACAAAATGGAAAGTGATTTTAGGTCACTGGAAATATAATTGCTTGCATCTGTTTTCTGTTTTTCTGTGTTTACAGAAAATACCTGATACGTTGATCAGTCTATGTTGAAATTGGACAATATGACAAAAACAAAATTTGACTTTAATAATCTGACTTGGAGATAGAGAATAAGCTTTTCAACACTGAGAATGGAGGATATTTTTTTACCAACTTGTCCTGATATTGAGCTTCTCTTTTTTATTTGCCTTTTATGATTTATTTGTCTTTTTTCCTATCCTCAGGTGGTGATCTTGGACGTGCGTGTGCCCTGTACTCCGGTGGCCAGACTCAACAACCACAGGGCCTGTGTCAATGGCATTGCCTGGGCGCCGCACTCCTCCTGTCACATCTGTACATCAGGTATGCAGGTTTTATGGATGACACAGAGGTTTGTTTGTTTTTTGAGGTCTTGAGGAGAACAGCAGCTTAAAAGAGGGTTGAACATCATTGCAGCAACTGACCGTGAGCACAAGAGGGAGCTTTTTCCATGCTGCGTTTATGAACTCAACAAAGCAGGATCCAGTTGAATGTGTCTCTTTTGATACTATCTCTGTCAAAGATACTGAGATCTCACAGGCTTCAAACTGTTTGAAGTCAGAATTAATTTAGTTAATTAGCAAGTTCAGTTCTTTAATTGAATTAACCTAAATGAAAAAAGGATCACCTAGGAATGGTCATACACTGAATGACAGAGATCATCTTCTAGTAACAGAACTAATATCATATCCCAAGAAAATATTGTCCAAAGCTCTACAGACGACAGGCAGCACAGTTCTACAGTACGAAGGACCTCAATATAGTGTGTAAAAAGTATACAGTAATACGCATACATAATACATTATATATTTTGGGGGAGGGGATTTTGTCTCCCCTGATTCTGCTTTGATCTGTTTATGTCCTGGTGAAGAAGAAAACATGGTTACATAACGAGAATCAGGCCAGTAACATATAGTGTTTATATTGTTTACATTATTGTCTTCCTGTTTAAATAAGATAAATCAATTTAAATCAAACCTCCTCCCCTCTTCTCTGTCTAGCGGAGGACCACCAGGCTCTAATCTGGGACATCCAACAGATGCCGCGGGCCATTGAGGACCCTATACTGGCCTACACAGCCGAGGGAGAGATCAATAATGTACAGTGGGCCTCCACCCAGCCCGACTGGATTGCTATCTGCTACAACAACTGCCTGGAAATCCTCAGAGTCTGAGCTGCAGTCTTGAATAACTGAAGCAACTCAAACATCTCAGGTGGATTTTAAAAGCTTGTATGACTTTGTTATTAAGTCCATGCTCGTATTGGGTTCCTGTAGATATAGATGATATAAAGCTTTTTTTTCTGAGAACCACAGTACGTGACTCTTTGATGTTGTGATACATTATCAAGACTTCCTGTATCAGACTCAAACCAAACTCAAAGGGCCGAAACAAAAATGACATCTTAAGAAACCAAAAGACTTAAATTTGTGTTTATGTACAGACATGAACCAGGGTTCCTTTGGCATCAAGCTTCCAGCATCTTGTCTTATAGACAATATGCTAGTCAGTTTTTTATATGCTACTTGGTGTCTTGTTATGTGGAGTTTTACTTATTATGTCGTTCTCATCAATTACTTTTTTGATGCAGGGAAAATGCAGTTTAGCCATATTTAATAGTGGATTGACTGTGGTCAGTGTGGATTTGAGTGTTTATGTATTCAGTAGTTGTTTTTTTTTTACCTATAAATATGTACATTTTATGAAACTGAATATCATTTGTAATATGAAAAAAACATCTGATGTGATACATAAATGATATGTGTTTACTATTAATTTACCACAATACAGCCTTTTCTTTTTATAATTAATGTGTTAATTATTTTATTCATGACAACAGTGTTTCATTTTATACAGAAATAAACAGTCCCTTACAGGTTTAAGCATTATACAAAGGTTCAGAAAACTATTCAGAAAATAGTTAAAATGATTTCAGTCAGATGATTAAGCAACATATTGATACAAATCATTTATACAGATTTACAATTAGAATGATAAGTTGAAGTGTAATCCTCCTGTTACTGTATAATACTGAGA
Organism: Amniataba percoides; assembly: GCA_037176925.1. Lineage (NCBI taxonomy): Eukaryota > Metazoa > Chordata > Actinopteri > Centrarchiformes > Terapontidae > Amniataba > Amniataba percoides. Next base: position 9,228,790 of record JBAJHX010000024.1, on the reverse strand, counting down.
AAACTGCCTGAAGTACATCACCCAAAATCTTTACAAGAATCTAAAAAGTACATTTTTGTCAAACAGCCTAGAAAATTACCATTGTATCACAGATGCTGAGTCCTGTTGTGACACTGGGATTGGGATGTAATATACAAGTGGGAGTATTGTCGTTCTGTATAGGTTCATGATGTGTGATTATTTGCTGAACATAAATTCATAAAACCACTGTTTCATAGATTCATTTTCACAAATAGCAAGAGCAAGATCAGAGTCAGAAAAAGCAGTACAGAAATACCAGAGATATGTTTGTGGTATTTTATAAAAAGTGGCACCATTACATAGTTTATACACCAGAGAGCACTGACTGAATCAATTATTATTATCAATAAGAAAAGCTAAAATAATATATTTAGTGAATAAATTGTCATAAAGGAACAATTTGAAGAGTAAGATTGATGCCACCCTCATTTCTTTTGCTCAGGAGCAGTTGTCAGACTGAGAAGTCAATAATCTATATAATTTACATTTGGTAGTTTACTCAGAAGTGAGTAGTAACCATCACTAATTATTTTGTATCACCGACAGGTGTTGACTCATGATGGTAATACATCTATAAAATAAGGTGCTTTGCATTGTGGGATTATTGTTGGGAGTAGTGTACATGTCGTGGATGTTAGTTTGTTGTTCATATGCAGTGAGTACATGTACACAGAATTCAAAAACAGTAAATTTAGAGCACATTATAAATATATAGGGAGTGATTTCATAAACAAGAATACTCTGGCAAATAACCTTCCATGAAATCACAACATGGCATTTTAGTGTTTTTTTTTACAAATTAGACAAAACCTGGCTGGTTCCCCTTGTTTCCAGTCTTTGTGCTAAGCTAAACTAACTGGCTGCTGGTTATAGCTTTATGTTAATTACAGACACGAGAGTGGCACTAATCTCCTCATCCAACTCTTGGCAAAAGAGCAACTAAGCATATTTCCCAAAAGGTGGCCTATTCCTTCATTTTAAAGGAATAGGCCACCTTTATCAAATTCATTATCAGTCAGGCTCTAGTTTGTAGGTGGAAACTCTGTACATGTTAGGAAGGAAAATGATCTGGAATGGCATTGTGCACACAATTTACTGAACTGGGACAAAAAAAGATGTAAAAAAAAAGCAGTACAGTGTGGCAATTATACTCCAGTGGACTGTAAATCATACTGTGATTTAGCAATAGTCTTTTTAAAAGTGTGATAACTGTTTTGCAATTGCAACTGACTGACAAGTAATCTTGTGTCAACACTGAATCAAAAATACTTGTAGCCCATCACCTGATTCTGAGACTGTACTTGTTGTCCAAATGTGTATTGATAGTTGAATCTTGGACTTGTCTTGTAGCTCCTTCTGAAAATAGTGTATTTCTACTGTCAAAAACTATTTTATTGGAGGTCTTCAGATGACAGGCAGCACGGGGTCTGACAGGTGTTTCTGGATTTCAGCCAGTCCTGAGGTAATGTCCAGGTTGCCAGGGAGTGAAGGGTAACGGAGGCATGGCCTGGGGTTTTCCATGAGGGAAGATTTCACTGATGGCTGAGGCAACTGTGGATTCAACCCTGTCTGGGTCTCAGTTTCAGGGGTGACGGTCATGAACATGGTGTCATCTGATGCCACAGTCACGTGGATCCCACTGGACAGCGACTCCTGGGACTTGGTAAATTTAAGATCGGTCTTGGTAGAGCTCTAGAGTAAGGAAATCACAGGCTTTTGATTTCTATAAGTAGAAGGCTAGACATCTCTTTGTACTTAATGCACCCAACAACAGTTTTCCTACAGGTTTCTCTTGATTATTTGGTATTATTTTCTTACCTGTGTGGGTGCCCGGCTGTCCATCTGAATGGGAGAGATTGGGTACAAACTGTGCAGCACTGACGTCCCAGTCCCATACAAGCCAGCTGACTCACTCGGGAGGGTGCTAGATGATACTGTGCTATAAGCAGGAGGTACCGGAGCGATCTGCCTCTGGAGAAGCTGGAGGATGACGTTGATGTCAGCTGTCATGCGAGTCTCCAGTCTGGGGAATTCAGGAAACAATTTCAGTGGCTATTAAGAAAGTCATATCAGCAACAGGTAACATGATTTGTCCTGCTGCGCCTGTTGCCATTATGACCCTGACTGCAAACATGTGGGTCTGAAAATTTAATAAAATGGCAGCGCATTGCACCTTTTATAAATCTAGGTTCCTCAAACAGGTTCTACTCAAAAGGTTTCTACATCTCAACACTTCCTCAGTTACCCAGTGCTCCAGCTTTGCCTAAAAGATAGTCTTTGTATACATTTGCATCCATACCTGTCTATTTGTTTGCATCTGTTTGTTGTCGTGTTCCATCAGTATGGTCTTTAGCACTCCAGCCACTCTTGAATCGACTGAATTACATTGCCACTCTTGTTTACTTACGTAGTTCCATTTGAGTTTTGGAAACATTTCTTCCCTGTGACCAGCCACTCTAATGTACCTTTATACTGTATATTATCACTTGTGTCAATATTATAAAACCATCTTAGGAAATCATGACATGTACCTGTTGAGCTGTGAATGTAAAACCTCAAGTCGAGACTCTAGCTCACTGGGCCGCTCTTCTGTGAATGGTGGTGGGTGGTACGAGTTGCGGGCAGAGGAAGATCGCCAACCGCGACTGGAGAACTGGTGTGACTGTTGTCTTTCTGGCCAGTATTGATACATCCCTGACACATTCAAAGATGAGGCTGAGGAAAATACGAAGACAAAGAAGTGGTGGAAGTGTTTACCTATTCACTTTTATTAAAGTAATGGGTAATGCCTAAAATACTGAAACATGCACTGCGGACATATAATATGTTAAAGGCACCTTAGTGGCACTGTAGAGCAATGGTTTGAAATAAGTAAAACATTAAATGTCTTTGTATGGCCTCAGGATACACACAAAACAACAAACATTTTTGAGGCATCATGTAACATGTACTTCTAAGTCCACTGTGTCACATCAACAGCTGTAGATAATCAGAGCATATTCTATAAAATCCTTCATTTCTTTGCAGGACAGACTTTGGTTAGGACTGAAATTCATGTACCTTGGTGGCCGAGGTCCAACATTGTGTCCCTCCCCACTAAGGAGCCACTTGGGGGTAACAGCTGCACTACAGAGGGGGTGCAGTCACGCCTGCCGTCTTCTGGAGGGTAGAGCTCTACTTTAGCAGTGTGGGCAAGAGGCTTAGCTAGATCTTCACTTGACTGGGAACATGGGGACCCGCAGCTGCAGCCGTCATCCCAGTGTGCCTGAGAAGGTGAGTGACGATGTCGCAGTGCGGGGTACGGGTCTTCATGATCAATTCCATCTGTTCACAAGAAGGCATTCAACAACATTTACTCTTTTATACTGACTTCATTCAAGGTATCAAGCAACTAACCTGCTGTACAAGATCATAGGATGTTTGAGGACTTTCAGAGGATTATCGCACTGGTTACTTACCAAGGAGAACCATCTCAGGATATTAAAAATACGACTGTATAGCCTTTGCGTGGCCTTTATGTGCTTGATTTCTCACCTGGCCGGATTCTACAGTCCAGGGATTGCATCCTGTGTCTTGGCTTGTGGTGATACTCGCAGTCATCACCAGAATCATCAGCTATTATTGGTGGTACTTGATCAGCCTGTTGACAAAAAGAGCAGGCATATATACGATTTCTAAAATGGCTTTACAGGCTGATAACTGCAATGGTCTCTGTCCCAGTCAAGCAAAAAGGGAAACTTTTCTTGGCTGGCGGAGGTACACAACATGTTTTGGGCGGCATTTTGAGGTTTTACGAAGACAGCAGACAGTAGCATGGTGACAAGTAAAAGTGAGAGAGATGAAAAATTACATAGAAAAAAATCTCCAGTACATTAAGAATATAAGCATTAGTTCCATTTAACATAAGACCCTGTTTTGTTTTTAAAGGTTACCAGTGCATGTCCTTTCAACCATCACACTATGCAATTAGCAAACAAATTTAAAGTTAATGGGAAATTCTAACATATACTGTATATCAATGAGAAAAACATCTGAAATTCAGATAGTCCAGATATCTTTTTTTCTTAAACCAACATACATCTCTAAGGTCAAAGGTGATTTCCAGGTTCCTCCAGAACTTGTCAGCAAAGCTGGGGTAGATATCCAGGACCTCCAGCAGGTCATCCCTCAGGATACGGTGGAGGTCGCAGTAGGTGATGGTGAGTACGTCAGAATTGGACTTTCCTGGCTCATCATACAAGTGGATAGGCTCTCCAAAGATGTCATTCTTTTCTGCAAGACCATGAATATTTATTATTGAAGCAGATAATCAACTCTGGAGCATTTATGAGACGCCACAGTCAAATGATCTGTTGTTTCGTGGCTTTACCTAATATGGCAACCACCACGTCATCCCTGTTGACCTGAATGGAACCACGTGAGATGAAGAAAAGAGAGTCCAATATATCACCGTAGTGGATAAGAGTATCTCCTGGAGGAGCATGGACTGTCTTAAACCTCATACCCAAAGCTCGCAGACAGGCTTGACTGCCTCCGTGGAAAGCCTTGCAGTTCTGCAGCAGAGATCTATTCAAGTGCAAACAGATATCTGCCTGCAAAGACTCTGGAAATCCCTTCAACACCTGAATATGGGAAGAAAGAAAAACATTAAGAGAGGTTAAAGTAGGATTTTTGACAGAAACAGTAACACTCAGTTATGTCACTTTTTACTTACAGCATTCATGTCAATCCCGTTTGTGTAGGACCAGGCATGCTGGAAGTACTCCTCCAGTCTTTGGCGAAGGCCACCCGGGATCTGGTGAAATCGGATGAACTCTTTGACTCGCAGCATCTGGGTGTGGTAGCGGGTTGTGCCAGAATACAGCCGCTGAATGATGGCTGACACATTTCCAAATATACTGGCATACATGAGAGCTGAGATGAAGACACAAAGATCACAGTAAAGCTCCGGTGGTTCTGGCATGTTCTGTGTACTAGAATGTTTTATACAAAGGATTGTATAAAAGTGAAATATTACTGGGAGAGAATTCATCCAATGAAATAGTTTATAACACTGCGCAGGATATTGCTTTTTTAAAAGAAAAGTTTAACTAAACATTCACCCAAGTAATATTCATACAGTCCCTTAAAATGTTTTTCAACTCACATCCAATGACCATGACGCAGATGGAGAAGATCTTCTCGGAGTTGGTGTTGGGCGAGACATTACCAAACCCCACACTTGTCAAACTGCTCAAGGTGAAGTAAAGAGCAGTGACATACTTGTCTTTGACAGATGGGCCAGATGTGGAGTCACTATCATTGTATGTCTTGCCTAGTTGCTCAGCCAAGTTGTCCAGCCAACCGGTCTCTGTGTATGGCCTTTCTACAAAGCCAATAGCATACCAAATGCAGGCGAGCCAATGGGCGATGAGCACAAAGGTGCACATAAGCAGGAAGAGGACAGCAGCGCCGTATTCAGAGTATCGGTCCAGCTTTCTTGCCACACGAACCAATCGCAACAGCCGAGCAGTTTTCAGCAGGCTTGTTAAGGTTGCCATCTTTGGTGTCCATTAAAACAGGGAAGAGGATGTTAGGCAGGGAAATGACCAGTCAAAGTAGAAATTATCTCTTGAGTTTAGACACACTTAGACAGCACAATTAAATCTGTACTTTATCTCCAAAATCCTATTAGAAACAATACAAACATTGTGAACTTGAGTTCTTTTGAAAATAAAAAAAAAGAGATATCTAAGATGCAGAGTTCTTACCTCATCAGAGCCAGATCTGAAAATGAGAAGGTCAAATGGGATCGCTGCGAACAGATCAATAGGAAACCAGCCTTTTAAATAGTGCTTGGCGATTTGGCTCGGCTGTGTGACCACCTCGTCGTTTTGGTCCACGTATGTCGTGCGAAGGTTGATAATTATATCCACAATGAACAGCACATCCACCAAGAGGTCCGCCACATTCAGAGGGTTACATGTGTAGCCACAAGTCCTTTGACGTAAATCCCCGTGTTCGTCCAAGAGGAAGGTAGCCGAGTAAGGGGTGAAAACAGCTGTGTAGAGGACCAGGATGAGAATAATCCAATCCCAAAATGCTTTGAAGGGGCTGTAGTGAAGCAAGATCCACCATGTTGTCTCTGGCACTTGAAGTTTGTATTCAGGCAATACATCAGACTCCAAAGACAGCACCTAGGCAGAAAGAATGCATCAATATGCAGTGATTTTAACAGTAAAAGAAGTCAATTCTGTAACTAAAAGCAGCAAAACTCTCTTTCTCTGAACTAATAGTAACCAACAGACCTCTCTAGAAGACATACTGTTTTGACCAAGTTCTTGGCGGATGCTGCACGCTGTAGGTCCAAAAAATCCTTTATCATCCTGTCATCTGTGACTCTTGACAGAGGCGAGACTTGATTGAAAATTACATGCGATTAGTCCAGCAGAGTAAAGCATTTGTGCGCTGTGATCAACTTGCAGGAGCTGACTGGCTGCAGGATGCTTGTGGGCTGGAGGGGTATGGTGATGAACTGGGTAATACAATCACATAACTGAGTTCATGTGCTGCCACGGTCCTCATGTTCTCTTTAGCCCAATTTCAAATTAAACATTTGCCCTGACCTTGCAGAGGGACAGATCTATCTATCTATCTATCTATCTATCTATCTATCTATCTATCTATCTATCTATCTATCTATCTATCTATCT
>JBAJHX010000024.1:9182551-9206821 GCA_037176925.1 Amniataba percoides | reverse complement strand
TATAATTCCAAATCTCAGTTCCCTGACGGATTTCTTGAGGAGCTTGATATTTTATTTATATATGCTTTCAATTGATGTGAAAGGAGTGTCAATGAAACTTCAGTCGGTGAAGATGTGTTACCCCAGAGATTTTAGAAACGTCATGTATGGACAGACATGGATGTTTCAACAGGAAGATCTTTTTGTGTTATTTGCCTCCCTCTTGGCATCTTCCCTGCACTTGATTTTCCAGGCCAGACTGCCAGACCACAGTGCAAACTACACTTGCTGTCTATGAATCTGCTGTAGCAAGTGGTTACCAAAACTTGACCTCCATACATTTATGAGGGAGTAAGGATCACTCCACTGAGCTAACTGGTGTTCAGAGTTGTTCAGACAGCGTGTCTAGACAGGTGGGGTTTGTCTCTGCGTCTTTGTCTTTTCTCATGTTGCCTGCTCAGCCACATTTATCTATCTGACAGGCCACTGAGGGCTGATGCACAAACCTTTTGCCCCTCACAGGCCAAACCCCAGCTCCTTCCTCCGTGTGACCTCTGCCCCGAGCGCTCTCACAACACCGTCCAGAATTTCACACACTCCCTGCAGGTCTCAGCTTGGAATAAGAGGCACCTGAGTTGCTGGTAGACCTCAAGCATGAGTGACAAACCTGCAGCAAAAGCCACCAGTATTCACAAGGTAAACACAGGAAACTTGTTTACCTGCTTGTAAATGTTTTATAAGTCCAGAGCTGTTCTATGTTTATATTATATGTACAGGGCAAGATTATTTAAAAATGTTTTGGGAGTTTAAATAAAGTGGAATAAATGAATTGGAACGAAACCAAATGAAACCAGAGAGTTTTATTTATTTAATCAAGTAAGTCCCATGGAAGCTGTGAAGACCTGCCAACAGCATAAAAAGTTACAAACAAAACTATACAAATGCACAAAAAAAAATACTAAAAAGATATGATAATAATAAAGATAGCTACATCAACACTGAACAGGGTCCAAGCAGACTAGGAGCATTTGATGTGATCTCGATGAGCTTTTCTAAAAACAGCAATGAAGAACTGAACGTGGGTTGAGGTGGGGTAAACTTAAGTCACTATCATCTGATGTGCTGAAAATATCTCAGCTCTGGTACAGTGCCACCTTGAGGCCACTGAGAGTAATTTAAGTGCCTGAGTAGTGGGTAAGATTAGCTGCCCACTTGTCCATTTTTGTGAGTTTTAATCACACAGTGTTTGCTGCACAGACAGTTCTAGCAAATAAAAATAAGGAGAGGAATGATGAGAACAAAAACAACATGGCTCCTACTGAGGTGCCGCTGCTTGGATCCCTGAAAACTGATGAAGTCATATTGTTTTAAGACCTGCATTACAAAGTGAAGTGCAGGGTATTAAAGAAATTTAGACATTTATTATGTTGACTTTGCAAGAGACTAAAGGTCAGAATACCTCTGATGCTTCAGTTTTCTCCATTCATATGTTTGATCAGTGCACTGCCCCTTTAAGTGACTGGGAGAGACACTAGATAACATTGTGCCCCCTGCTGAAGGCAAGAAAAGATTGCAAGATAGTTGCTACAAAATCAAATGAAATGGAAATACTAACTGTTAACTGTTGTTTGCTTGTGTCTTGGTTGTTCAGTTGTTGCTTTAAGTTAAAATATGCATAGTGGAGTTTTTTTTAACTGGCCTTTTAAGCAGCATGTGGAACTGGAAGAGGGTTTTTTCCACAACATAGTGGAAATATGACATAACTTTATTTTTGAGTTAAGTCTTTTTATATTTTATACTTCTGCTTTAATCAAGCAAAAGCAGTATTGTATCGAAAGCTGTTGTTTTTGAGTTTCAGAACAACAAGCTCCCTTAAACACAACAAATCCTTTTAGACCTATAACCCACATCTAGTCAACGTCAGACATTACAAAAAAAAAGCATAACAGATTGAATTTGATTTGATTATCTTATATTTAGTACATTACTGTGACAAAGATGTAAATGAGCTAAATACTATTTATTGTGTCATGAACCTACAAGTTCTAAGCCCACTAAAACACATTTACAGGCGCAGAGGAGAAAGATTTATCATACAATGACACAAAATAATTTTTAGCATTTCACTGTAAGCAAACAAAAAATCTAAATACAGACTTCAGATCTATCAGACCGAATTAAAAAGGCAGCCCAGGACTCATTTTCACAATCATATATTTAATGTGTTTCACCCCCAAACTCAGCTAAATCATATTCTAATAATCACCTCAAAGTCTTTTCTGTTCAGAGAAACCACACAAAGACATGCTGTTGTGTCTTTATCTTACATCAGTTTATGTACAAATCTCATTTTAGATCACAGATTATAGCTGAAAATTTCGCAGCTCTGACATTCAAGCATATGGAGCACCAGACACAGATATGCATGAGTGATTGCTCCTCCACCAGGACAAAAAAAAAAGCCCCAACCCCCACCTGACAACGTATGGTGGCAACCAGCTGTCCAGCTCATTAGAGAGATTGGGGACCAACATGTCACCATTTGATGACACTTTACAGCTGATTTACTTCAGTTGGTTCGGCTCCAGATGCAAGACGCCAACCTTTTCTGGTGGCGGGAGGAAGAACAATAAGGGAGGGAGGAGAGTGAAGAGGACACTGATCGGAAATTACAGGGGGAGGAAATGATCCAGCGTGATGACTGCGGTGCTGCTGCTGTGGTTGATGATATCAACCTCATTGTGCTGTAAACCAATTCTCAGATCCTGTTAATGAAAAGAAATGTCAGTCATGGCATAAGTACAGAAAAGTCTTTGATGCACAAAAACACATGAAGTGGATGTAATACATTTACAAATGAAATCTCAGTACTGCAATAAGAGGTAGTATATAACATTTTTAAACAGCATATAGCAATATATTCAAATATTTATGTATGATACATAATGTTAAAGACTCTATGTTCTTATGACTGCTCCATTTCATTCATTTCTGAAATATTCTATATATCCTTGTTCATCATTTTATGCACATTTCCCCAAAATCCCTCCCCACCAGACATCTCTGATGTTTACCAGACTTAAAAATAAAGCTCTGTTTGGCAGAACAGTGGTAAGTTTGTGGTTACTGAGTAAGTGTTATCTAGTGAATGCCTGGCAAAGGCTAGACAACAACAAGCTCCGACGATGTTATCACAGACATTTTGACATTGTCTTCCCTCGAGCCAAGTTTAGTAGTTATGATGATACAGTCAGACAAACATTTCTTTCCATATACGTCACTAACAAACCAGAGAATACAGCCTAAAGCAGGGCCTGCAAAGAAATTCCCCCATGGGACCTATGTCTGTCTTTACGGGAAGGAGTAAAACAACTGATAAGATGAAGCTCACACAGCATTGAAAGACCAAATGGGGGGTAAAAAGAGGCTAGACAATAATAAAATCATTAAATATTCCCCAACAAAACACAAGAGGCCTCTGATTAATCCCACAGTAAATGTAAACACTTTGCACTTGTTTATTATATTTATTAGATTATAAAAAATATTTTTTATGTAAAAAAAAAGTCCTTGTTTGTGCCTGGTTGTGCTGCTGTCACTCAAACCACTCAGCTGACTCGTCTCGCTCCAGCCTGCATGATAGGTGACGCTGCGGTGACGTCACGGCGGCGTCAAGGAATGGGAGGAGAGAGAGAGAGAGAGAGAGAGTACAGATGTGATCAGCTCATCAGTGTGTGTGTGTGTGTGTGTGTGTGTGTGTGTCAGAGGAAGCACACAAACACACTGCGCGTCTGACGCCTCCTGCTCCAGCATCACCTCCAGTGGATGAGGAGGGCTGACAGGGAGGGGTCCTCTCATTCCGCCTCCTCTTCCTCCTCCTCCTCCTCCTGGATGGAGCCCGGCTGTCTGCAGGCAGCGATGGCCGCGGGAGACGTCTCAAAGAAAGCGTCGGCTCGAAACGTGGCGGTGGAGCGAAAAAACCTAATCACCGTCTGCAGGTCAGCTCCTTATCCTCACCGTCCAGGTGTGTGTGTGTGTGTGTGTGTGTGTGTGTGTGTGTGTGTGTGAAGGGACCTCACATGTAAGTGCTGACTTCATTTAGCTGGGGGCATCCATATAAGCGGTCGCATTTGGTCCGTTTGTCTGTCTGTGTGATTTTATTCTCACCTCAGACAATAAATGCACAGAGACGCATTTTTGACCTGCGTGCTTACGTCATCCTCTTTATGAACTGTGGGCCTGTGCGGACCGGAAGCCTGCATCACAAACATGGACATTTCCCCCCCTGTAAAGCACTAAAACCAGTCGCTGTTTGGCAGTGTCATCTTTGTTGCCGCGATTTATCTGCTCCCCGTTGATGGCGTGGTTGCCATAGCGACAACCTTCCTGGGGCAAGGACTAGCTGGCACCCCAGGGGACTCGGGGGCAGGGAGGCAGCCCTGCACACCGACTCCTGACTGCACGTTTGTGTTTGTTCCTAGATGGGGGGGGGGGTTGCACCTAAATGCCCTCTGAGAGAGTGTAAACACAGACACACACACACACACACACACACACACACACACACACACCCAAACTGTGGTTAAGTCTTAATACAGTCTGTGCAAACACATAAACACACACACATTTATTTCTGTTGGTGGGTCTGTATTTATGAAGGGGTTTAAGATATTTATTCTGTCACTATGTTGAAGCCTCTGCTCTTTCTGAAGAGATGTAATGTAAACACACACAGTTAGTTGCAGTTGTTTGCAGGGAAATTTAAAGCTGCTATTTTTATAACATCAGTGGATAACTCAGCGGTCACTCACATTAATGACTCACAGGATTATTATATTCAGATACCCTCAGCTTTATAGCATGTTTCAGCTCATTGTTTTGGTTTTACAGCAGGTGTCTTTACTGTTTTGCATAACTCTCACAGCAGAACTGACATTTCTTATCAGCAGGGTGTGTTCGCCATATCAACTTATAAGTGAAAATGTCACTGTTGTTTTTATACATTCTTCAGGCCTCAAATGTTTTGTGTTAATAATTTTTCCAGATTTTTTAGGTGGTGTCTAGTTTTGAAAGAGATGTGGGTACATGACACAAACTGCACTGTAAGGATGACTCACATAAGATTTAGACTTTTTCAAAGCAAGTGTCACTAAACTTGGCAATAAAATATGCTCGCAGTGCAAATAGGGTCTAACTAAGCTCGAATAATGTCTTTTTCTACGAGGATCATTAATTCAAACGGCTTGAAAATCTGCTGCTCGTTCTGCCAAGATTCCAGTCACTGATGTTAAAGTCAAAGCGATCTGTTTCATGAGTCTGTTTTAAGTCTGCAGACTGGACATGTGGACTCCAGTCACATGTCCCACTGTGCGTTATGTTCTCGCCACGCTGCGTGTAGAAGACCTATCGAACGAACACGGCACGCACATACTTTCAGGCGTCTGAGCAGGTGAGCGAGGCTGAGACACTGACAAGCTTATCTGGGTCATGTCACGTCCCCGCTGTCTGTAATACAGTGAAAACACACACGAGGGATCGTGCTTGTTGTGAGGATAGTCAGCCAATTATTGTCCGGTATCAGGCCACAGTCGGAGTAGCTGAATGAGACATTGTTGGCTTTGGAACAATGGGGAGTGAAATCACTCGCCTCAGGGGCCTGCGTTAGGATAAGCATTGTCTTGTTATCCGATATGTTTTTACCTAAAACTGTTCATATTCATTTGCTGCTAAAACCCTAATTCCACAGTCAGTCAGCCAAACATGACCTATATATATTGTTTCTCTCCATCTACTGCAGAGTTTATGTGTATCAGGCTTTCGTTTAGTCCATATGGCTCCTTTCACCCTACAGTGTATCTCTGTGTCACCAGACAAATAGCGCCTGGAAGGTGTTCTTGCAGCAAACAGAAGCACTGAATTATTTAGTCTGCAGGAAAATATTTAGGAGAGGTCATTTCAGGAGAAGGATAATGTCCCCTGAAATACACTTACCACTGAATGAGGGTTCATGAGGTCCATGGGTTCATATCACACAGCAGGAGGTCACCCAAGCTGACAGTAAACCCTTAATTATGCAGGTACATTTGATACCATATTAGTTATATTCAGCCATGTTAGAGGTATAGAGATGGCAGCGTTAGTCAGATGGTCTATTACTTTTTTTACTTTAGTAGTGTGGATTGTCATGAATTTGATACAGACAGATTTGTGGTGCCTAAAGTGGTGAAGTTTTGATGACTTTTTCCAGCACCATGAGGTTTCCATTTATGGTTTTAATGGCCTGACAACATTTTAGTGGATCGCCATGAGGTTGCTACAGACATGAACGATCTCCTCTGGGTGATTTTTAATCTTTTCCTCTGACATTACATCTTACACCATCATCAGGTCAGAATTAAAATTAGTTTCAACCAAGCACTTGCAAAGCTAATATTCCCATGATCCTTAGCTGCCCTTGTTAAAGTTGATAATTAGCAAATGTTTGCATGCTATCACACATGGTAAACAATGTACCTGCTAAACATCAGCTTGTTTGGCATTGTCTTTGTGAGTATGTCAGCATGCAGATAGTACAGCCTTAGAGCTCCTCACACAAGTTCAGTAGAAAATGAGTAGAAAAACATAAATGAAATTGCAGAACTGAGTTCATCCTGCACACTTTCTGTTTTACTAGATGGATTGATGACTTGGACTAGTGAGCTTCCAGTTTCAAAATGTTCATGTTTTAGTTCAATCCACGTGGAAGTCAGTTGGACTGTTGAAATGATCACACTTCAAGCTGTGATTAGAATAAGGAATGAGCTGGTGAATTAATGAAAAAGTATAAAATTGGGACCATGACTGTTTGTATAAGGTGCACTTTTATCTCCACTATTCATACCTTAAATTGGATTCATTTATAATTAAGACTGCTTTTTTTTCAAATACTTTTCTCCAGACTCCTGACAAAACTCTTTATCCTGTCCAATTGGCTAAAGTTGTTTACCAGTTTTATTTATGTACTCATCACAAGCGCCCTTACAACTATTGCTGTATTACATCAGATTAGAGTCATAAATTGAAGCTGTGCAGTAAGAAGTAAATTGAGTTGTTGGAGCTTCCTGAAAGCTCTCCATGAGCGCCGTCTTCACAGTAAATGGGTGACATCAGGCCTGAGTGTACAAATGAGCGTCAGCTGGAAATAGATGGTACAGTGTGACTGTGGCCGTTAAGCCACATCAACAAACAAACATATGAGATGAACAGAATTTGTATTTCAGACTGTGTTCTGATTTGTCTTGTGATTTGATCCATTTCACAACTTTTATGATTGTTAACTTTATTACCAGTATTCACGATGTTGGTACAGCAGAATATGTTCCAGATCCTGATGAACTTGTGATGTTATTTCTTCTTATCAAGTCAAGATTCCAAAAGGTTTAATTATAGTTTGATCTATGGCATATTCCTTCCACAGTAAACTAAAGCAAAGAAAGCCGTAATCCATTAATCTTTCCTCTCGCTAATTTATTCCCATGGTGACTTTATTACTGGCATGCAAACTCTTTGTTTAAAACTTTCTCTCCCTCTGTTCCGCACATAGGTTTTCAGTTAAGACGCTGTTGGAGAAATACACAGCTGAGCCCATTGATGATTCATCTGAGGAGTTCATCAATTTCGCAGCCATCCTTGAACAGATTCTCAGCCATCGTTTCAAAGGTAATGAACTTTGTCTGGGGTGAACGTCATATCACAGAAACTAAAGACGCACTGAACAATTATTGGACTCCGGCACCAAAGCAAAAAAGCAGATTGAAAATGTTAAAATGCCGATCAATAATATATAAATAATGAATCGCCATGCTCAATTAGTCAATATTAAAAATGTAAAACAATATAAAAAGGTAATATGTTATTAAACCTTTAATAAAATCAGTTTGATTCAGCTGTCTGAAATTACAAGTCTAAACATTGTTATAATGTTGCAGCATTTGTTCTGAATTGTTCACCCAAATATAGAAATATAAATAATAATAAATCAATATTCAGTGAATCCATTTAGTTTCAATGGCCATAAGGGTTTTCATGGGCTTCCTCCATCAGTACTAGCTCCTCCTTGTTTTTCTGAAGTCTCACATACATTGGCTCAAGACTCAAATAAATACACATTATACATGTTGACAGTTAGGTTCAACATATGACAGAGAAAATGCCTTTAGCAATATTCATGTCGCTCTCTGTTTCCAGGCTCGGGCAGCTGGTTTGATGGCCAGAGGAGTTACTGGGACTACATCCGTCTGGCCTGTGCTAAAGTCCCCAACAGCTGCATTAGCAGCATCGAGAACATGGAAAACATCAGCACCTCACGAGCCAAGGCAAGACACAAAGACACACACTTATTTGAATGAGGCGGAGCAGTAAACATCCACTTTTTAATTTTTTTAAGTCAGGTGACTCTTGGATATTATCCTGAAGAAGGCAGTTTGCTTTAATGCTCATCTGCATTTTCTACGTGCAAACTAAATGGAAATAAATTGTTGCACCAGAGTTATGACTATGCATCTTTCCTCTTATTAATTACATAGTGGAGAAAAAACTAATAAATCAATCAATGAAAGAAAGAAGGGTTGCAGTGCAGACTCTGGTAAGGTGCAAAGGCCTTTGAAGCTTCACTATCTTTTCTGTATGGCAGCAATAGGTCAGAAGCCATACATGAGCATTTTCATAGCAGTGGTGAAGGTGAAAAATTGTTCATACATATACATATATACACACCCATATGAAGTATATATTTTTTATTTGATATGTCAACGTATGTTCACTTCTTTATGTTTGGTGTCTCCTTCAGGGGCGAGCCTGGATGAGAGTAGCGCTGATGGAGAAGAGGCTGTCCGAGTACATCGCCACTGCTCTGAGGGATAGCAGAACGACCAGGTGAGAGGGCCCACGCACCAAACTTTTGAGAAGTCCCGCCCTGTCCCTGCTAGAACCATGTTCCCATCTGGTTGTATTGGTCTCTGTGCTTTAGGAGGTTCTATGCAGAAGGAGCCATCGTGTTAAGAGAGGAAGCCACGGTCCTAACGGGGATGCTCATAGGTCTCGGAGCTATAGACTTTAGGTAAGGAGACTTTACACAGTGATGTTTTATGAATAAATGTGATCATTCTAAATGGGTATTTGTCGTTGCTGGTCTCATTTCTGTGTGGCGTCTCTTCCATAGTTTCTGTTTGAAAGGTGAGGCTCTGGATGGGAAATCTTCCGCAGTGATCGACTACACGCCATACTTGAAATTCACTCAGAGGTATGTTTATGGGCCACAGTATTAAAATCAAATTGTCATATTCAATATACATTGTTAGATTTTTGCCTCTGGGAAATATTCTTTTTGTATCCGTGTGGAGATACCATGCCGTCAAGATGCGACAGTGACCAGAATAACCCTGTTGTCCTGTAGCTATGACTACCTGAGCGATGACGATGATCGACAGAGCGTTGACAGCAGCACAAGTGATGACAGCGTCCCCGAACACCCCTACATCCCCCTGGTCACCGACGAGGAGAGCTGGAGCACAAAGTGTCGCAAGATGGAGCAGAGGTTTAAGATCGTCAATGCTCAAAAGGTGCGCGGCCATTTTTTGTTGGTCCCACAGCCCGCTATGCCGAAAACAAAGTCCCATTGCTCCGATGGCCCATTTCTATGAAAATACACTCTCTCCCGAATCACCCCTCTATATCCACGAAGAAAATGTTAATGCTCTTCTTACTGGGCTAGGTTTAAGGTTAGTTTCTCATACAAACAAAATGGATAATTACTATGCACAATGGCACAATGTAGCAGACTGCAGCCGAGATATTATGATGGTAGTGAGGGTTTAATCTCCCAAGAAGAACAAATGAGTGTGTATTTTCAGACAGATGTGCTGTCAGACTAATGGGATGTCGGAACAATGGCATGACCGTAAATCATGGTGGGTTATACGCCCTTTCTTAGCTTTCCCAGCTTTGGACACAGCCAAGCTACTCTGTTTCCAGTCATTATGCTAAAATAAGCTAGTTGAAGTTGATCATCATCTTGCTGTTTAAGATAATAACAATAACAATAACAATAACAATAACAATAACAATAACAATAACAATAATTATAATAACAATAATAATAATAGTAGTAATAATAATAATAATGATAATAATAATAATGATAAAACATCAATCACACTGGTCTGAAAAAGAGTTTTGACAACTGGAGTTTTTGTGTCTGTAATGCATAATTTTGAGGAAAAGTGGCCATGCCCTAAACTACAACATCAAAAAAATCATTTCTGTAATTCGCTGAGCAGCACAGATGGCTGATGTCCAACATGAGTATTGGAGGGTGGATATTTCCTTTCACTCAGTGTGGATGTGCGTTGTCAGGGTTACCTGGAGGAGCTTGTACGCTTGCGTGAGTCCCAGCTGAAGAACACAGAAACAGAGAACAAGAGGCTGAAGGCCCGGCTGGAGGAGCTACAGAGCCACAGCCAGCTGGAGAAGAAGGAATTGGAGGCCATAATCCTCGAGCTTCAGGAGCAACTGTGAGTGACGTATACAGAGACTAGTGTTTGACCTCAGTGCTCTGCAGGGTCCTGTGTTTGTGCTGGAGGATTTTACTACCTCTCAGTAACATATTATGTCCTCATATTTGTCAGGACAAGCTTGATCCCGTGTGACTCCAACCACCTGGCCAAAAACCTTTCAATCCCTTTGGTCAACCAGTGGCCGACGCTGCAGCCATACAACAGCCAGGACGACGTTAAACTGTTCCGCAGGTTCGTCACCTGACATGCCTGAGTTCACGAACAGCATCAGGAGTTTAACTGTCTACTGTTATAGATCATTTTTGTGTCTTTTTAGGAATAATTTTAATTTTATTAAAGTTGTTACCATGCTATATGTATATATTCCACAGCGCCTGGTCTGTAGGTTGGATTTCATTTAATTTTTTAGACAGCGCACTGCTTATCAGTACATCTTTAAACCGAAGCAATCACAAACCACAAACTGTAAACAACAGCTATGGGAATTTAATACATTTAATTTTTTTTTCTCTGCTAAAACCAATAAAGAAATTAATTAAATAAAAATATCAGGCCTGTCCGGACTCTGCTGTATTACTGAGCCTAACCCTTCACTCTTGTTGACCCACAGGAGGAGTTTCCCCAGCACAGAGCTGCTGTCGGTGGAGATCAGCCTGGACTCAGACTCTCAGAGGCCGGAGGGGAAACAGAATGGAGGAGCCTGGTGCACAGGTACCGCATTGTACTCTCCTAAGATAATAACCGGGTGAACACAGAAACACACTTGACTCAACCTGTCCTTTGTACACCTGTCCCACCCCTCCAGAAAAGGACTACACCCCCTCCATGATGGGCCTGTGTGGATCCTTGGCCTCCCTCCCGAGCTGCAAATCTCTGGCTAGCCTCAAATCCAGCGAGTGCCTGGTCCACATCAGCACAGAGAACAGCCCTGCCCTCTCTCCCAGCTAGGAGGCGCCAAAGAAACACTGCCAACCACTTAACAGACACTGAGACAATTCAACACAAAAAGACTACTTTTTGGTAGGCGGACAAATGCTCTCTTTCGTGGTCCTTTCTTGAGTCCCTTTACCTTTGCCCTCTGAGACCAGCTCTCTCTCAGCTTACACCTTTTGTGAAAGAGTAGCCTCCCTGTGTGGGACCGTGCAACCAAGATGCAGGAATAGCTGCTGTACTGCCTGACGGCCTCCTTCAGTTTCACTGTCTTTAATTGTCTTGACATGATTAAGCCTCCTGAAATGCAAACAGCCGGTTCCAGTCAGACCTCTGTCACGCCACGACGCTTTCAGATTTTGTGCAATTACAGCCATGTACCTGTACTGGTCACATTCATCCAGACTCACAGTAGGGTTGTTCTGTGTGTGTGTGCTTGTCCATTTGTCTGTGTCTTATCAGTCTGTCAGTGTATCTTATTCTGCCTCTTGCATAATACTGGCTGTGCAGGGTGGATGAGCTGTGATAACAAAATAGGGATACACTATTACGAGAGAGATAAAAAAAAAAGAGAAGCGTGTTATGTGTCAAGTTAAAGAGGCTGGGCGATTTTATGATGAAGATTATTTAATAATTAACAGATGCAGCTTCATGATATTAGGATGAATGACAGTTTAGGCCTTATTCAATCATACAGTAGGTTAGATACAGATTTTTGGATGTGACATAAATGACCTGTCAGGTTACCAAGGTTTGCAGAGCCACTACAATGTGAGCATAAAAAAAACCCCAGACATAATATTTATTGCATACAAATGCAAAGTGCATTGTGACTATGCAGAATGAATGTTTTCATTGTCTTTTTCTACAAACCTGGCTTGATAAAGTAGTTTGAGCAGGAGCGAAGTAGTGAATGTGTATCGTGTGTATGTGTATCATTTGTTTTTTTTTGCCCTAATTTTTATTTTTTATGATCTGTTCTTTTTAAATTATAATTATTTTCGTGACATACTTACTTCTATCATCTACCACCATGTAAATTGCAATCTCATGCAGTGTTGTTGAGAGTTGGGATACATTGTGTTATTTAAAATTGCAATAAAACTGCCTTTTTTGGAAACATTATATGCTGGTATCCAATGAATGTGTATGCCTTTTCTCTCTAGAGATCTCTCTCTGTCTTTAAATGTGTCAATAACTGTTGGATGGATTGTCATAAAACTCTGTGCCATTTTACTGGCACCAGTGATCCCCTGACTTTTCTATTACCATAGTTAACAACATAAATTTGTCCAATAATTTGGTTTAACATTATGCACTCATACCTCCAAAATGTACAGCATTCCCATCAGTCTCAGGTCTATTTAGTGTTTATTGCCACTGTCACGGTAAATATTTCCTAAACACTAGCATATTAGTGTCCACTGTGTGCATGTTAGAGTTCAGTTCAAAACACTGTTCTCCCTAACTATATCCTCACAGATAACATGGCTGTAGATGCTTTGTCTTGTTTAGCAATGACAGTGGCACAGTGACAGCAATGTTGAACTACTTTGGTGCAGACTGAAATATCAGATGAATACGATGAGATGATGCATCACCATGAAAGTGTTTACAGACATTCATGATTCCTGATCCTGGACTTGTCACATGGCAGCAACATTGCAGTACTTTTTTTATGTTCAAATACCAGATGACTTCCATCAGTCTCAGCTATACTTTGTGCAAATGTTAACACGCTAATCTACAATGGAAAACACTGTAAACATTTTATCCTATAAACATCCGCATGCAGTATGATGATAGTATTTAGCTCAAAACGCTGTTGTCTCTATCAGCAAGAATGAATGAACTGCTTCCACATTTACATTCAACTGCATCATTTTTCTACAAGTCATGTTGGCCACTCAGAAACTGTTAATGGAATTAATTTATTATAACCTGATTGGAAAAGTCTGACGCAAAAATGACAGACTGGGGAGAAAAATGGTTTCTCCCTAAATGAATAACTGACATTGCAGAAATTAAATGTACTGTAGATGTCCAAGAAGCTCAGCACACACTCTTTCCCTCTGTGCCTCGGTCACTTTTTGTTTTCATGCCTCCGCTTTTGTAGCTCAACATTGTGAAGCATGACATCGTCTTCCTTCAAATGGGCTTGACATGGCCTACGTGAGGTCATAGGTCAGGATCATTCATTCATTAACACAGACAAATACACAGAGCTAAACAAACAGCAGCTGAAGGTCCTTTGGCAAACGCTGGAAATGCATTATGTAGGAGACACATTCCAGGTCGACATACTGTCCAATTAACTGCCTGGCTGTAAAACGAATGAATGCTGGAGGCTCGTGAAAAGTTGGGTTTAGTTATCTTGCTTTGTCTTTGGCTGTTTTGTGAAAGTGACATCAATTGTTGGGTGGAGTTGCATTAGATAGATGAGCGGGCTGCCGGACACATGGTTCAGCACTTCACCCCTCTGTGATAAAGCACATTCACTCCCATTCTGGTGCGCCAGACACACGAGCGCGTTATCTAAGCATGGTGGGCTGAAATCTCGTGTCAGTACGTGCACATTCAGGGCCAGTTTGGGTTGTGTGAGGGGACACAGGGAGCCTTCAGCACTTGTCTGGGATCTGCCCCTAAAAGAGCATGCCATGTTATCTCTACACCGTTTCGTGTCCCACCATTGACACTCCCTTTTACACAGAGTCATGACATTTATCTCCCACAATGCACACTGTCTCACACATGCACACACACCGCCCAAAACCACTTCACAGTCCAGCCCAGATGGCACACACACACACAGCCAGCTGATTTGGTAGTATGATGAAATAACAAGCCTGCGAATGAATGAAGGTGAAAACAGAGGATTTTGTGCACTGAAGCCCATTTACTACAGATCATATATGTTTTAATTCACAACTAACTGTTCTGCAAACCACACTACAGTGAAACCTGAACATAGTTTACTCTTGAAACTAACTTTGATTGTGTGATCCATCACTGTGAACATCAAGTCTGCATTAATTTTTGTCAAATCACATTACTGGTATGAGGTAATGCAGTGAGGACTTTTTTAATCAATCTGCTCTTATATTGCATCACCGTTGTAACACTAACAAAAATGAATGTGGACTTGATGTTCACTGGGATGGATTACACAAATCAATCAAATTATGAGAAAATCTCAAATTGTATAGGAGACATTTTGGTCAACAAAAATGCAGAGGTGGAAGAAGTGCTCAGGTCCTGTACTTAAAGTTAATTAAAGTATTACTACAACAGTGTAGAAAAACTGGCTTACAAGTAAAGGTTATGCAATTTTTTTTTTTTTACCATAGTAAAAGCACAAGTATTTACATCAAAATATACCTTAAAAGTATAAGTAAAAGTTCTCACAATACAAAATTCCTAATTTCTCAATAATAAATATCATATTATTGAATTATAATTGTAATTGTAATTGTATGACTAATGAGTTCATCACTTTACTACTGCAACTAGTAAAGATGGGGCTAATTTACAACTACTTTAAATACTTTATCTGCTCAGTAGATCGTGAATTTCCCCCACCAAGGATCAACAAAGTTTATTATCAGTCTATAACATTAAATTATCACTTAATTCTTGATAATATTTTGTATCATTAATGTGAATATGCAAAATAACCACAAGCTGAAATTAACAAATAAATGTAGTGGAGCAAAAAAAGTGCAATATTTGTCTCTTAAATTTAGTATGAAGTAGCAGAAAGAAATAAAGTTCCGTAAAACAATAGCACGATAAAAGTTACAACGTACAAATTCAGTGGGATGGCTCTTTAAAAACAGGGGCATCAGGGGCAAAACACACCACATGCAGTGGTGAACTACAGTGGCTTCAACCATCAAAGACGTTTTAAAGGCGGTTCCTCTGTTAATATCGCAGTAAAGACCAATAGCTGTCCATTTTCAGACTTTAAACGCTTAAATGTCGCATTTCAACGCGATTTTAACGGCGAGTTAAATGAGTTAATACAAGATATGATTGGAAGGCGGGGACAACAAACTTCATTGTCCAATGTTTGACGGATTGATGGCGGATTATCCAATAGGATTAAAGTCAGGGGTTACACCAGCCAATCAAAAGTGAGCCCCTGGTCCGGGCCCGCCCCCTTACTATATAATTAAATCCGCAGCAGCGTGGTGGTGGAAGTGTTTGGAGTTGAAAGCTGAACTCAGAGAGGCGAAGGAAACAACTCTCAGCTTTTCTGGGGGCCACTAAAGCCCGACAAACTAACATGAAATACACCTGTAGGTTTTCTCGGAAGACGCAGGAGTTAAAGTGACTCTCTTTTTCTTGATTTTTTTTTTAAAGAGCACGAAAGGAGCCGCTTCCTTGTTCGACAGCGGAGTGAAACGTCTCAACATCCTCACAAAGAAACTTTGCTCGCTAGGTTTGCTAACACAAAAAAGACAGAAAAACTTTTTTTAAAAGTATGGTCCCGGCTGAAAACTTGCTCTGAAGCTTGTCCTAGCGCCTCGTCTGTCGAGCTTAGTGTTGTATTTACTCGGAAATGTTTTTCTGAGTGAGACAGGACTGATTTTTTTTGTAACGGTTTAGGAGTAGTCATCCTCACCAGTGGAGGAAGGGTTGCAGCCACACAACCCCCCTCCTCCCCTCCTCCTCCTCTTTCTCCTCACACATCCACCATCTACCCCCTGTTTTTCCTCCTCCACCTCCAAAAACCCAGAGACCTCCACCAGCAGGCCGGACACCAGCCTCGGGTCGCCCAGGAGCCAAGCGGTCGCTGGAGAGATGTCAGGCCGAGGTGGAGCGGCGCAGGTCCGGGGAGCCGCTCCGGGTCCGCAGCCCCTCAAGGCCACCGTCCCCTACCAGCTGTCCAGCAAGCCCCGACCCCCGCGGAGGGATGCCAAGTCAGGTATGAACACCTGAGACAGTCCCTGTGCCTGGATATTACACATACACCTGATGGCATGGTGTAGAAAGTGCATGTGGACTATTTAATGCAGTTTCACACCAGGCAGGTCTGCTGGTAAAACTGCTTTAATGATTATTAACTACTAATTTGATCATATGATTAGAAAAAATGTAGTTTAAAGTGATCTATGAGGTAAAAAACAGACAGCATCTCTGTGTAACAACTTCCAACTCATCATTCATTGTTAAAGGGATCTTTTGGCTTCCGTGTCATTAGTATTGAATAATAAATCACTAAACTAGACTATAAATATAAATATTATGACAATATTTTGTAGGAATATAGTGATGTGGATTATACAACGTAGCAGTCATGACTGTATAGAGAAGTCACAAACACTTATTTTTTTTAATTGGTCCATCTGGCAAATTAGAGAAATATAAGAAAGAAATTGAGAAAAGTTCAAAGTCAGATTGATAGTTCAAAGTCTGATGACACATATATAATCATGTCAGAAAAATAAAACAGGAAATATTCACCAGCTTCTTTTTGGCATGTTTTCCTGCAAAGTATTATCTTAAACAATTAACCGGGTAGCAAAACTGTCTCTGTCAATCTTCTTATTAATTAATGCACATGATTTCATCTCTAGATGTTAATAATGACAAAGATGCTTTAAGCTCACTTACATTTGAATGCATTAGGAGCAAACTTAAACACACACAGTCACAGTTTCTGGTTGCAAATGGAAATAATGTTTTAAAGAGCACACCGTTATGACATCGTCTGCCACCAGCTGAGGCAAACCGAAGTAATAACAGGACGACTGCATCAGATACGGGGTGTTTGAATAAAAAGTTATCTGCGTCTGACAGCTGGAAAGGCCAAATCGCACCAGCTGAGCTCTGGGATGAGGCGGACGATGTCCCTCGACGCCATCATCGGGCCGTACCTGCAGGGGCATTGGCCGAAAGAACCAGAGGGACAGAGCACCCTGTCTCGCAAGGACAAATCCACCCAGGTCAGCTCCGGATGAAGAACGCTCCCCAGTGTGAACATAATAATGCTGGCCAGTTTGAATTAGAGCTGTGAGAAAGAAATTACTGTATTATTATTATTATTATTATTATTATTATTATTATTATTGTTGTTAGTATTATTTTTTTTATTTATGTATTTATTTTTTAATTCAGTTAATCATTAATGTCTTTTACGGAGGTGTTTTTATGGCAGACAGCTCATGTTAACAGATTGGTTTGCAGTTTTTGCAGAGAAGGAAGTTGCTAGGAAACTGAGAGAAAGAGGGAGGGGAGGGAGTGTCCGGTGCCTGCATAGTTATTACAGAGTGAGAACCACAGCCATGAGAACAGTCCCTGAAGTCAGCTGATGAGGCCGTTTTGGCTGCACCCATCCTCTCTGCTCTGTGTGCAGGCACTCGCCACTGCTCTTTGGTTGCCCACATCCTCCCCCTTCACTTTGTTTCTCAGTTTCTCCTGCTCTTTCGCTCTTATACAAGTGCGAAGAGTCTGTGGGTGTGGATGGTGTGATGTGGCTGCAGATCAGCTTTGCTTAAGTCTGCAACTTTTGGTTAAACATGTTAGAAGTAATGACTGATGTAATGCATAGCACTTCCCAGTCATCGATTTCTAACACGATCACAAGGTGTCAGACTACAAGTTTGATTTTAGTCCATTTTCATCTATTAGTTGGAGTGATTATTTATTTATTTGTATTTGACAAATTTTATTCTTGATTTCTGTCTTCACAGACTCCAGACTCATGGTCAGATAAGTCGCAGAGCAGGAGAGGCGGCAGCAGCAGCCACAAACGGTCGGCGTCATGGGGCAGCGCTGAGCATCTGCGAGAGGTGAATATCTGCTTGCATTTCCCAAAATGTGTGTTTGTAACCACCAGGTTTGCCAAGCTGTGTGTTCTCTGTGTCAAGAGGGCAAGCTCTTTAAAAGGGCCTGACTCTGTTATTTTGCTAGCATTGAGCAACAAGAGACCAAATGATCTCATCTACGAAGAAACTTCCCTTTTTGCTTTTTTCCCCCTATTCCCTCCTATTATCAGATTACCACCTCTAAACATGTTTACAACACACCTTACGATGGGACCTTGTTGTAATGGGTGTGAGATTTCTGAGATTAAAGGACTTCCTTTATGTGTTTTGTGCGTGTGGGCTGATTGACTGACAATAACCTCCTCTTCATTGCAGATTACTAAACTAAAACAACAGCTGCAGCAACGCAGCAAACCTGCAGTCTCGGGGGTTCATGACAAAGACCGCCAGCGTGGTTATGCCCAGGGGAGCTGCAGCCTAGGAACTACTCAGGTACCTTAGCATCACCACAACACGCAACACTGCTTACTTCATTTGTGTATGTGTTTATACACTTTTTACAGGCAAAGTTGACAGACAACAGATATAGAGAGGTTTTTTTTCCATCTGTAAAACCTCTCTGCTCCAGACAAGCAACACTGATGACTTACATCACTGTGAAATAAACCCTGCGGCTCCTTGCAGGAAGTGAATTAACTAAAACACTGAAGCAACAGGAAGGCCACTACATGAGTTTGCTTCTCCTTTTTTGAACGAAATGCGTAGTTCTGCTTTTCAGCACAGCTGGTCTGTGTTATGTGTTGCGTGGTGCCACACTCCAGTGGGCTGAGACAGTTTCAGACCAGAATGTGGTGACATGACAAACCAATAAGACCTGATTTTGTACCCGAAAGTGTTAATAAGATTGTAATCAGGACCAACACCCTTCCCATTTTTGGTAGTCATTGTGAAACTCGAGCAGTTTGTCAAGCACGTGTTGCTTCTGTTTAACTCTTTAGGAACTGCATAAAGGTGCTTTAAATTTATGTTGAAATTGCTTCACAATAACAGGAAAGCTGGCAAGAGAGCTATAAAAACAAGCGTCTGATCTCTGTCCAGTTGCTTCTCAAAGGTAATGCAGCCTGAATTCCATGTAACTTGTTTTCGTGCCCACAGACTCAGCCAATTCCCATCCCCCTCGCTCCCCTGTCTACACTGGTCCCTCGACTGCGCTGCAGCGTGGAGGGCCTCAACCAGGAGCTGGAAGGCATGTTCATCTGCCAGTCACCGCATCCTCAGCTCAGGGTAACTGTCACCTTCTCTCCACACAGCGTATGCAACAAGGCTGTCGTTATTCACACGGGGTAAACATAATTTCTTTATGTCTCATCAGCTCCTTGAGGTTCCGGATGGTCATCGGGCTCCAGTACCTCCTCAGAGCAGCAGCAGCGGATCTCAGAGTGACCCCGCCACTACACCACTATCCTCGTCTTCCTCCTGCTCACCCAGCCCCCCTCCCACCTACAGCTCCTCCTCCCTGCAAATCTCTGAAGATGCATCTACGGGTTTGCATCAAGGTTAGTTATTGGTATATTGTGTCAGCTGATTCAGATTTGCTGCTAGTTTAGGTGTGTCCAAAAGTATTGTGTCGCAAAATTATTATTTTTTTCATTTATTTTATTTTTACACCAAATCTGTACTGTTATGAGTAAGTCTTCCATCATGTGCCTGGAAGTTTCCTGTTTGAAGCTTGATGTCAATACATGACATAGATCAGTATTAAAATAGAATATTTGCAGAAAACAAAACGAAAAGTGAACTGCTGCATGAGAGTCGCACCTTTTGCAGCCACTCAAGACTTCGCTGAACACCAGAAAACCACATGAACGATCGCAGCTTTATTAGACACGTCCACAACATCATAATACCATCACACCTAAACAGCAGAGTGGTAGTTTTAAGCCCCGGTGATATAACAACAAGTATTCAGCACAGGTTTTTGTGAACGTCTATCGTCTATTGTGTGAATTATGCTGTTTTGACCACAGTTCACTCACTGTAATTACACACATAATAAGCCAGAACTTCTTTTATATTTAAAATCTTAAATCTTTTGCCACTTTTCCATACGGTAAACAAACTCCAGTTTACTAAAATTGGTGTTTAGCTTCCAAAGGAGTTGATATGAACAATTCTAAATGTTAATTTATTCATATGTTGAGAATGATTTGAGTAATGAGGGCCAATTGCCTCATGTCAGTTTAAATGCCATCTGAAATTTTGCTCATTGAATCTTTTGATTATATTGACTCATTTCATCCCCTCCTGTTTCTAGGTTTGATAGACAGCGCGGAGTTGTCCCTCCTCTCTCCGCTCTCATCCCAGAATGAGGCCGACCTCTTGCTGCCTCTGCCGATGTCGTCCTCTCCTGGACCAAACAAAAGTTGCTGCTTCCAGAGAGAGCCTCCAGAGGGCTGTGAAAAGGTCCGAGTGTGGGAGGAAACCAGGTACGCTCTCTCTCACACCAACAGCCGTCCACAGCTTGAAGGAACGGTAACGGGTTTGGGTATCTTGTGCTGGTTATAGTAGTGGAGATTAGGAGGGGGCTCCAGAGGTTTGGTAAACTTTCCACAATTGCCAGATTTTAACTTCTAAACTCAGATACAATTGGTGTTGTATGAAGTGATTCCATGTAAGGTAATTTAATTTTTTTTTTCTGGCAGCTCACTCTGAAACCACAAAAGGCTTTACACATCTTCTTTTCACACATGCAGGTGCACTCTGCAGGTGCACTCTCATCAGCCACACTTTCATCAGAGTTCCTCTTTTAAGTAGGCTTTGTAGGTAGTTATCAATATTCAGATGCTTTTCTCACCGCTACAGCTAAGAAATGAGTGTTTTTAAATTGGTACATTTTTCCTATCATAATGACTTCAAACTGAGTCAGTGTGTGGTCGCCCTCTAGTGGTGATTTCACTGTGTCCTGTACAGAGTATTTACCCTTCATCTATACTCTATCTAGACAGGACCAGATGTTTAGTCAATGAGTTAGAACTGCTTGTGAACAAACTTTTGATAAGTTATACATCTAAAACAACTTTACCAAAGTCACATTTTAAGCTTATTACAAACAGATATGGATAAAATGAAAGGGACATAGTTGGATATAGAGTACGTGTGCTCTTCCTTTTTTTACATTCCCACCAGATTACTGCCTGTTTTTAAGTCCTTCCTCCTTTTTTACTCAGCGTGTATGTATAATAAATCAATACATCTCGCTGCAATTGCAATTAACTGCTTATTGTCATGATACATGTTTTTTTTTTTTTGCTTTCTTTCTGTAGCACTGTGCTCCCACTTAAGCCAGCCCTCATTTCGTCCTGCCCAGACCCCAACAAGGTAAACTTCACTCCTCACGGTGGCTCGGCCTTCTGCCCCGTCAGCCTCCTCAAGCCCCTGCTCCCCTCCATGGACCTGTTGTTCCGGAGCCTCACCGTCTCTCCGGCAGGCAGCTGCTCGAGCCAGGGAACGAGCTCCTGCCAGACAACGTCCTCTGGCAACCGGGCCGCTCCTGCAGATCCTCCCACCAATACTGCCGCTGCTGTCGTGGGAGAAAGCTCAGGGGAGGGTCTCGCTTTCTGATCACAGCTGCAGATCTTGTTCTGCGGAAAAGCAAACACAAAATGCAGATATTTCAGTGAAGTGTGGAACAGGTTTGTTAATGTTGCTTCATGTCTAGAGAAGGACCATTCATTTTCTATAGAGGTTTGAAATAATATAAAAAAATAATGATATCAAAAGATTCTTGTTCTTTTACACAATCCAGTGGATGTGCTTTATTAGCTACTTGTTTTGAATTTCTGGGCATTGTGACATTTCCAAATTTAGTTTCCTTCATTTCACAATCCAAAGATATTTTTGGCCAAACACGAGCGTGAGAGATGGGGGCAGTCTCATGGCAGGATGTCTCACTTTTTCTCCTTAACTCTGTCTGACATGGAATTTGCTGGACCCCCAAACCCCCACCTCACTCGTTGCACATTTTTCTCCCCCCAAAGAGGCCATGGCATACACTTACTTTTTGATACTGATTTTTAAACTCTGACCGTAGCAAGAAAACTAAAAATGTAATGAGTCTGGGTCAAGTAAGAAAAACCCTTCTTGATTAAGTTTGGTTGTTTTAAAATATTCAAAGATATTTATCTGCAATTCACCTTAATTGTTTTTTTTTCTCCTTGCCTAACTTGACCTTGCACCTGCAGCTGGTGCACAAAGCATGACAAATCAGTTGGGTACTTTTTAATTTACCTGATTTAAAAAAAAAAAAAAAAAACAGACAAAAAAAAAAACATGACACAATGAAATCCCATTTTGATTTGTGGAGACTGAAGGGAGTTTTCCAGTTGTTGGACTTGGGTAGCGTCGGTACCTAAAAAGGCTTCAGCTCATGCATTCCTGCTTTAAAAGTTGTACAGATGTTATTTTTTGTTGTCATCATGTTTACTTGCAAAAAAGAGAAAGTAACACATGCATGTGTTGATGGATAAAACCTATTATTGGTGTTCTTAGACGTGTGTTTGACGATATGTTTATAGTTTTGAGGTTTCACAGCCTAGTTGACTACCTAACCAGTTTTAGTGGTGTAGATTTGTCATCCTCAATATTGTCTAAAGATGTTTGTTTTCTTCTGCCAAGCTGACAAATGATGTTCAAATAGTTTTTTTTTATGGTAGACATGTTTGCACAAATTGAACTGCTACTTTTGAGTCGCAATTCTTATTTTTATATTCACTTTTGTACTTTAAGAGTAGTAATGTGTATTTTCTACATCTTTTTGTGTTTCAATTACCTGCAACATAAGCTAAAAAAAAAACCCTGTTACTTTTTAGTTTTGTTCTGTCAGTATAATCGAGGCAGGTGTTACGTGATACTGTACCGGGTGGATATTTATGCACTTCCAGGAGAGGGTTTTATGTGGAGGAGGAGACATTTCTTCCATATGTTCATCCTGGGTTTATTGTCTCTGACAGGAGTTTTGTTTGTGTGTGCACATGGACAAAAAGTTAACTAGTCTGATCCTTTGACTTCTCCTAGTTTTAGTATCCTGGTGAGATGCTGATTGATCAAAATATTGTCTTTTTTTTCCAAATAAGCCTCAATTTCAATGTTTTCTGACTCAGTGTGGATGCTGTGGACGTGTTGTTATCTCAGGTTCTGTGTTCTGTCCACATAAATATACATGATCGATAAGCCGTTGTCTGTGTCATTTATTAAACCAATTATGACTCTTGACCTTTTGGTCTGAATTTCCAGTGTCTGCAGAGGTTTAGTACCATTTTGTGTGAAATCAGAGCATGATAAAAAGAGACCAAAACACAGATGTGCATGTTAACCCTTAAAATTTAAGCCTGAACCAACGTTCATTTTAAGAAGCTCCCCAAACCACAACTAAATGGTAATTGTGGTGAGAGAGGCTGGACTGTATTCAGAACCAGCTTTATTGGCCAAGTATGTGTACAAATAAAGGAATGTGACTCCGGTTTTACAACCCTCCCACTGTGCATACACAGAAAAAAAAAACTAAAAAAAAAAACAGATCAGCAGCTGAAAAAGGTAAAAACCTAAACAAAACATTGACATAACCTACTATGTACATGTGTAACAATAGTTCAGTGGTGAAAGTGCAAGTGAATCTGACCCTGCCTGGTGCTAAATGTTCATCAGAGGAGCAGGTTCTGTCCAGGGTGTGATGGATCTGCAGTGATGTTACCTACCTGTTTTCCTGACTCTGGACATGTACAAGCCCTTCTTGTTTTCTCCAAATTTAGGCTGCAACCTTGAATCGGAGCACATGAGCGCAGAGTGTGTTCATGCTGTAGTTGCTTGAGGATTCAAACGGTCCCTTACTACATGTCAAAAACATTTTTTTTAAATGTGGTTTCAGTTTCTTTCTGCACCTTTTTCTTTTTTTATTTCATTTTGGATTATCTATCTATCTATCTATCTATCTATCTATCTATCTATCTATCTATCTATCTATCTATCTATCTATCTATCTA
>JBAJHX010000024.1:9166327-9182111 GCA_037176925.1 Amniataba percoides | reverse complement strand
TATCTATCTATCTATCTATCTATCTATCTATACATACATACATACATACATACATACATACATACATACATACATATAGAGGGAGTAAATGATGAAAGACAAAAAGTTAGTTATTGGGTGTAATGAAATATGTCAGATTGTATTATTTAATCTATGAAGTCAACGTCTGATCATATATGTTAATTTAAAATCACAACTTCTCAATTTTATACATTTCATATGTTATTTCTATCCATTCATTGAATTTTGTTTCCCCTTTTCATGAAGATGTTTGGCACTTGAGCAGGGAGAAATAGGTCAGCCCCCACACATGAGGGCCATACAGTGAGGGAGGGTAAAGATATGCAGCTGTTGCATTGTGGGAGCTGCTGATAGTGGAGGAGGCGGTGTGTACTTCAGTGTACATTCAGCCGTGTAGGAAACCGCAGCAGCAGCAGATCCTCCGCAGAGAGGCGCGCACTTTTTACCGGCACATACCCGATTCACCGGACTCCGTCAGCGGGAGGATTGTCCGCCATGTCGTCTATGTTGGGGGTCGTCGCCAAACAGCTGAAGAGCCACCCTGCTGTAAGTCTTGAACCATATATGTGTGTGTGTTTTCTAACATGTGATCCGGTGACATTGAGAGGACGCGTGTGGGAACGCGCCCCCCCCAAAAAAATCACACCTTCATCAGGCCTGTCCTGATCTCCAATTAGGGTATTTATCGTCAATTAATATTCTTACTAATTCTTATTAAACCAAGTGTGATTTTGTACAGTAAGCGGCAGGTTCACTAAATGTATCATTTGGACTGATCGATCAAAATTGGCGGAAAAGGGACATTTTCACTCATAAATCCGCATTTCCCTCCCAGTTCTTTATTTCCCGTCATTATATATTCTTTTCTTTAATCATATAAACCTATAGGGCTTTTAATATCTCCTCTCCCAACCTCGAGGCTTCATCAGAGGATTATTCATTTCCTTTTTGTCTAAAATAAATGACCCCCCCCGCCCCACCTGCTCCTGATGCGTCAGCGCGCGATGCGTCAGTATGTCAATTAGGTTTATTTTCAATAACAAAATGGAGAAATCTCGACTGTTTTGGGAGGAACAAAAAAGGGTCTCCCTCCCTGGATATTCCCCCTCTCATGTCCACAGCCATGTATGTGGCTCGCCCCGGCACGTACACTCTCTATAATGTGTGTTCATGCCAAGGACGACGGGGTGAACCGCACCGCTTTACGGCAGCTACCATATTAATACACCACTGTGGGGGAGAGTGCACACTGTGGGCTGTCATGTATATATTATGTGTGTGTGTGTGTGTGTGTGTGTTTTGATGGTCCTTTATTGCCACTGGAGGTGAAATGTTTTGCTAAAGTGTATGATTAGTGTATATATGCTGTATATAAGGAGTAAAAGCTTGAAGTCCTGACCTCATTAAGGGGTCACAAAACAAATCTGAGGGGTCAAGAGGTGATTCAGAGGACAGACACATGAAACACTCAGTTAGTCCTTTCCTTTTTTTTGTAAATTGCTGGATTATTTTTGTACACTGTAACTATTCAATAACTCTTTTTGAGCAAGTTGTTTTTAAGGGAATCTCAAGTCGAATAGGCACAGAAAAAGAGAGAAGATGATCCTGTATTGATTACCAGAGGGGAGTTTTGGGTGTTACAGCGTTAAAAGGACAGATAAACTACTTCTCTGCTTATATAAAATTAAAATAGAATAAAATAGAAGCTATTCAAGATCAAATAACTCAAACAGGGAGTAGCAGGACGTACCCCATCTAAAAACATCAGCATCAACGTTTTACAAATTGTTTCCTAATCTGTATGAATCCTGTATTGTGATTAATTTATCTCTTCCTTTGGCCTCGCCAGCTCATCCCCCTCTTCATCTTCATCGGTGGTGGGGCTACCATGAGTGTGACGTACTTGTGTCGGCTGGCTCTGAAAAACCCAGATGTCGCGTAAGTCTCTGACGTCTTTCTGTGCATCAGAATTTGTTTTCTCCAGCCATCAGTTGGCCTCTCTCATGTGTATATGCACTATAAATGCAGATCGCTTCACATTAAAGTGTCCTTTCTCATTTTCTCGTCCACAGTTGGGATCGCAAGAACAACCCCGAGCCCTGGAACAACCTGCAGCCAAACCAACAGTACAAAGTATGAGCTTTTATTTAACATATTAATCCAACAGCTCTGATGCTCGTTGGTCATTTACTGTCTTTTTCAAATGCATTTATCTGCTCAGTTAGATTTAAACTGTAAGCATATTCCTGTGGAGGTAAAGCCATATCTCTTATCTAGCCTCAAAGTCCATATTGCCTCCCTCACACTGACTGTGTACATTTTGTTCTTGTGTGTGTGTGTGTTTCCAGCTTTTCACGGTTAACATGGACTACTCCAAGCTGAAGAAGGACAGGCCTGATTTCTAAGCTGCCGTGTCTTCGCTCTCAGCCTGCCATGAGTGCGCGGAGCCTTTGCACTTTTTGCCAAACACGAAACAAACCTATGACGCTGAATGAAGGTTGAATCACACTGACACATAGACAGAGACATGCTATCATTCAGTCGCCTCATTTCCAGTGTGAAGGGGAGAGGGATCATTCACCTATCGGTGACTGTCTCAGTAAAACAGGCGACCACCTGTTTTACTAATTGATGAATTTATTTTTGACTGTGTTATAAATTATTAAAATCATTACAATGACATCTCTTTCAGTTGTATGTGTATTTTTTTTAGCTTTTACAAAAACCTGAAACGCAACAAAAAGTAAAGTCAAAGTAAGTTAAAAGATAAAACAGTTTGTAATCACAAGGTTTTCAGTGTTGTACTATATTTCACACATTTAAACATTAAACATGCCCCTCAAACACACTGTCAAAGTCTCACTGCAGCTGGAGTTATTGAATGGTGAAAATTGTCTTTTCACTTCACCAGACAGCAATGTATTATAGTAAATACCCATTTAGGTAGAAAAACCCGGGAACACGTTTCAGAGTAAGTGATAAGATAAAATTGCAGTGAGCAATGAGGTCTTAACTCAGGGGAAATCCAGTCATTTCCTGTCACGTCTTGAGGCTTTTGAAGCCTGAGGAGAAAAAAAACTCCATGACGGAGAGCAGTATAATTAAACATGGATCACGTCAGGAGAAATCTCTTGTTGTGTTGTACTACTTAAATCTTGTTGTTACACCCAGATGAGACTCTTTAAAAGAGATAGCTTCAGTGTACTGACAAGGATCCAATGTGTTTTTAGGGAGACATTTTTACATTTTATACATTTTGGAAACACCAGATTCAAAAAGTATTTATGCAGTCAAAAACATTTTGAAAGTTTTTTTTTTTCATGAGAAGGGATCAAATCATTGATACAAATCTCACAGCCTAGTTCAGTAAAAATGTCACAGTTTCCTTTCTGGATAATTTGACCGTTTTTGTAAGTCTTCTTGTGTGTTTGGATTCTTAGAAAAATGCTGCAACACACTTGGTGACACTCAAAACCACTCAGGAAAGTTAATATTTAACCTTTTCATGGACGAAAGTTCTCTTGTTTTTCTAATTAAAAATGTGTTTCTATCTGTTCGTGTGGTAATCATTTTTTATCATGCCTGGATTTATCTTCTTCCTTCATAATCTAGTTAAATCAAATTTTTGTATGGTAATTATTCTTATTATTCTCCATCTCCTAAAAACTATTTCCTACAGTCGTAGATGTTAGTCCTTCAATGACCAGCAGAGTGTGGTGTTACACCAACAAATGGGAAAATACTTTGATGGGAAACATAGTTATCTTACAGGGACATTCTGATACTTTGAGTGGACAAAATGTTTCAGACGTCTTGTTGTTTTTGACATATGCAAACTTATTAGTGAAATAAGGTTTAGTATTGTAGCTTTCAAAATATATCAGAATCTCAAAATCAATGCCAGTCAATCATGTGTATATTGTATTTTCTGTACAAAAACCTGTTGTATCTCCACAAATCCTGCATGTAGAAATTTACTAAAACAAAAGTACAAAAGTATCAACAAGCTTAAAGTAAAGTAAAAGCACTCATCAATAGGAATAGCTCATTTCAGCATAATGTATGTTCTATTATTGTATTATAGATTCCCCTGCACTTATATGTACATTACTTTAATATTGTAGGTGGTAAATCTGCAGCCAATCTTATAATCTATTGGCATCCGTAAAGTCTTAACCAACAAAAACACATATATTAGGTGATTTATATTTTGTATTATCCTGCATCTGCACAATAGTTACTGTTGTCAGATAAATGAGTGGAGTAAAAACTATTTTTAAAAATTACGTCTGAAATGTAGTAGAGTTGAAGTATAAAGTAGAGCACATTGGAAATATTAATATAAAAGTATCAATACAGCAAAATTGTACTTAGTGTCGTCACTGGTGGCGATCATGTGATTTGAGTGAGTGACGTCATCTTCTCGCGAGAGTTTACTTAAAAATAACGCGGGACGGTTTGCTTGAATCCGTTGAAACAGAGGTTAGACAGTAAACAGCTAAAGTTAAATGACGTTTAACTAGATAAAACCAGGATTAAATAACACTTTGCCCACCTTCAGCTCCGTGTGTGGACTCGGTGAGTTTATAAAAATCCTCTTCTGGACGCGGTTGGAGCTGCTGGTTGTTAGCAAACAGCTTCAGTGGCCGAAATGGATCCGACGGAGGATTTGTCTGCTCGGGTCCTGCTGAAACACATCCTGAGCACCGAGACACCCAGGACCCCCATCACCCGCAGGTACCTCAACATTAACTCTTTTCATGGCGACTTAAGTAAAAAAATATTCAAACAAATAAAAGACTCCAGCTCGTGTGATACTAACTTTCTTGGTGAGCTTTAACTTGGTTGTCTGTGTTGAACATGAGCTGCTATCAAATCGAGCAGAACTGGAAAAAAACACAACTAAAGTCACACAGGAGGTTCTTGTATTAATTCCTGATTTTCACATAGTTAAAAATGAGTCTCAACTTTGATTAGTCGACTAACCGGTTAGCTGTCAAGTGTCCAATTTCTCTGATTGTGGCCTCACAATTGTGAATATATTCAGTTTTTTAAGTCCTCTATGACAGTAAAAGTAATATCTATGAGTGGTGGACAAAAAAAGGTATTTAAGGAAGTCACCTTGGACTTTTGGAAACACTGACCACCATTTTCTGAACCACAAAACAAATCGATTAACCGAGAAAAAGATCAACAGATTCATCAGCTATGTAAATAGTGGTTAGTTGCTGCCCTAGTTTCTGTGACTTTAACTAATCATGAGCTGTCTTGTCTTCAGCGCCTCCACATCTCACAGCACGAGTGCGACCAGACGCAGCAGCAGACTGAGACAGAAAGATGCTGGTGCTCAAACCCCGCAGAACATCCTGAGGCGCAGCCTGAAACATAAATTACATGAGGTGAGGAAGACGAGCAGTGTTAATGCTGACGTGTTATTGAGTCTCTTGAAGTTGACTCATCTGCCGTCTTTTCCAGAGCATAACCAGGAAATCCCTGCCCGCAACTAAATCTAGGGCATCATCACTCGTGCTCAGAAAGATGACCACGCCTGCCCCGGCCTCGATGCTGTTTGATGACGGGGACACACCGAGGCACATACTCATGAACATCCTGCGGACAGGTATGTGCGTGGCCCATCTCATCGTGTTTGTTGTCCTTTTTTCATTAACCAGCATTGCTTGTGATGTGATCAGAGCCTGCAAGGTCCCCTGTGGCTCACGAGAAAGCTGCTTCAGAGGAGCCACAGCTGTCTCCATCTAACTCCAGCACTGCCAGCAAGTGTCCCAGGTGAGCTGAGAGTGAAACAAGTACTCAGTGTTGCTGATATGTGTGATGTCCATGCAACAGCTTTTTAGACACTTGCAATGATGTCATTGCTGGGTCAGAACAACACTCACACTTTTAAAGTCTGCAGCAATAGTGACTGTTTGAATGCAACCTGCTAAAAAATGTTGTCTATGTGTAACAGGTGTATATTTGCTTGACTTTCAGTATTGAGCTCTCAGGATTGGACTTGCCTGATATAACTATTGGCCACGTAGTAAGTACCGCAAAGGGACTGAGCAGAAAGAGACCACGTCGGAGCCTTAATGTGACAGCTTTTGAAAAGCGTCTTAAAGATGGAGATGGTAAGATCAAAGCCCTTATTAAAAGACTTGGTTGCTTTAGTTATTGTATGACCCAAAGGATGATTTTATTATATGTAATGTAATTTGTACATTTGTAATAAAATTGGAGTGTTCACAGTGTATTCCTGCTACAAGAATGAGAGGATGGTGTAAAAACATGTAAACTGAGCTGCTGGATGCTTGTGCTTACAGAGGCTGAAGAGGAAAAATCAGTAGACGACCTGTCATCACTTTCTTTGTCAAGGTAAGGTGCATAAAAACTGTTCCAGTAATTTGTTTTTCCCCGGTGTAAAACTTGATCAAATCTTTTGATGTAATTTTAAAACAATGTGATTATTTTTTACTATGTTATTGAGTGAACATGTAATCAAGTGGCCTGTCCTGCCTGTTTTGCAGTTCCACTTCTCTGACTCTAAAAACACCTTTTGTGGATGTTCACACTGAGAGAAGGGGTCTGCAGAGAAGAGTTTCGAACCGTCGCAAAATCACAGAGGAACAATTCGGTGCTGCTGTAAATTTGTACATTTGTAATAAAATTGGAGTGTTCACAGTGTATTCCTGCTGCAAGAATGAGAGGATGGTGTAAAAACATGTAAACTGAGCTGCTGGATGCTTGTGCTTACAGAGGCTGAAGAGGAAAAATCAGTAGACGACCTGTCATCACTTTCTTTGTCAAGGTAAGGTGCATAAAAACTGTTCCAGTAATTTGTTTTTCCCCGGTGTAAAATTTTTGATCAAATCTTTTGATGTGATTTTAAAACAATTTGATTATTTTTTACGATGTTACTGAGTGAACATGTAATCAAGTGGCCTGTCCTGCCTATTTTGCAGTTCCACTTCTCTGACTCTAAAAACACCTTTTGTGGACGTTCACACTGAGAGAAGGGGTCTGCAGAGAAGAGTTTCGAACCGTCGCAAAATCACAGAGGAAGAATTCGGTGCTGCTGTAACTAAAAGGCAGATGGGAGGTGATCAAAACTGTCATTCTCAGGATGAGCAAAAAGCTGCTGCCTTTAGTGTCATTGTTGACGCTCTTCGTTTCCTTCATGCTTTACTCCCTCTCTCTCTCTCCTGTCACACAGGGGCGAGCAGCTTTGTCCTGGCGAATCAAGGTCTCAGTGAGACCGCCTACTCTGAGGGCTTCACTTTGGGCTTCAGCAAACTCAGCGAACCTGATATCACAGCTGATGTTGTCCACTGTAACACGGCTCTCTACGCCCAGTCTGATGCCTTGACCTCCAACCTTTCCATAGTTGGAACGCAGGACAAACCTACGGTGATGGCGTCTCAGCTTCAGAGACAGATGAGCGAAGTGGAGCAGAGCCAGATGGGGAAAGAGAAACCAATGTATGTTTTTGAAACTGAAGAAGGGGTTGCAGCAGAACCTCAGCACGAAGAACGCTCTTCTCGGTCTCAGTCAGAGGAAGATGTGGATGCACTTGAATCACAAATAGAAGATGGTCAAATAGAGGATGCCGCAGCTATGTCAAAAACTGATGCAGAGGAAGCTGAATCTCAGACTAGTCTAAAGGATGATGAGTCAGCTGAGTCTGAGGGAGAGGAGAACAGAGTGGAAGCTCCAACAGAAGATGATTCTCAAGCTACAGAAGAAGAAGAAGAAGAAGAAGGTGGAGTTGATTCCCAGCCTGAAGAGGACATTGCAACTCACTCTCAATCTGAGGAAGAAGAGGTTGCACCAGACTCTCAAACTGAAGAAGAAGAAGAAGGTGGAGTTGATTCCCAGCCTGAAGAGGACATTGCAACTCACTCTCAGTCTGAGGAAGAGGAGGTTGCACCAGGCTCTCAAACTGAAGAAGAGGAAGAAGAAGGGGATGAAGTTGTTTCCCAGCCTGAGGAGGATATTGCAGTGCAGTCTAAGTCTGAAGAAGAGGAAGATGTTGCAGAAAATCAAAGTGATCTAAAGGATCTTGGAGGGGGGAGTTTGGCTCATTTTAAACCTGAAGATGAGCACAATGGTGAGTCGGAGGAGGAAGATGGTGAGCAGGTGTCAGAACAGCTGGAGCGTGACGTGGAGTACATCAGTCGAAGGGCTTATCGCTCTGAAGGTGGACTCATTTTACCTGTCACAGAAGCAGGAGGGGACTTTGTAGACACCACAGCAGGTAAGGAGGTCTAACAAACCATTGATTTTCTTTTTGATAAATCTGTCAGCTCTTTTTCAGATATACTATTTAGCCTTCAAGATAAAAAACTAAACAAAAATACTAGCTGAGGTATATTGCAGGAAAACATCTAGATGACATCTAGAAGCTGTTCTTTTTTTCAGTCTTGATATTCATTAAAATATAATAGATGTCTAGAATGTCACATCTCATTGTCTAGCTAATAATAAGCATGTTATACTAAATCATAATTGCAAGTAAAAGTAACTCCCAGCTCTAATTAAATTCATTGTGTATCATAGTAAGGTTTTTGTTTAACTGTTGGTGGTGATGTAGGATTTCCTGATGGCAAATCCAAAGTGCACAGTGCTGTCGATCTACACAGTAGTCTGGATGCAGGGAGCCATGAAAGCGGCCCACTTCAGGGGACTGCTGACTTGGCTGAGTCTTCAACCCAAGATCGGAGAGAGGCTGAGTCTGACGCGGATAAAGAAAACTCCTTTCATCTTCCGGAGGTGATCATCCACGATACCGAAGACAACAGGCACCTGAGAGACGATTCACCTGAAGAAGCTGCTGCTCAGGACTCTCCTGAAGAGGAGTGGGAGGATGACGAGAATGATGAAGAGGATGATGATGAGAATGAAGGTCAATATCTCACTGTGTGCATGTTTTAAAAAAACAACTTTAGGAACAAGAGTAAAAATTTATTGTTTTCTTCAGAGGTCCCCAGCAAGACTCCAGCATTTGTCAGAGAGAAAAGGAAGATATTTCTCTCCGATCCTCTGGCCTCACCTGTTCTTAAAAATGTTCATACCAGGCAAGTTGCACCTCCTGCTACACTGAGATCAATAGTATATTTTTTTTAATAACTGTCAGCATTTCTTATATTATGAAAATACATATGAAAATAACACCAGCCTGATTGTTTGGCTTTAGTTTATCATCTTTTATTTTACTGACAAGTTTCTCTAATGTCTGTTATGCGAGCAGTAACACAAATGGAGATGCACCTGCACCTGCACCTAAACCTAAGCAGGTGAGAAAGAGGAAGACAAGTCCAACTAACAGGGGAGGAGGCCTTCCTAGGAGCTACCTTATGGGCGCATTCAAGCACTTTGCAAAAATGAAGGTCGCTGCAGATGTGTACCCGGTACTTAAAGAAATGTAAGTAACTATGAGATTATAGAGTGCTGGAACACTCATGGGAGTCGCCTCAGCTAATTTTATTTTCCACTGAAACATTGTGAAGCCATTGTGAATTTCACTACACGTACTGACTACACTTGCTTTGTTGTAATTTACTGCTGTCTTTAACAGAATGGATAAGTTCTTTGAGCGGCTGGCGGAGGACTTAGAGACGTATGCTGACCATGCAAAGAGGAAAACTATAGCGGTTGAAGATGCTGAACTCCTGCTGAGAAGGTAAAGTATGTGTGTTATGTGCTCGAGTGAGCCATTTTAGGACAGGATTATTGAATGAATAAATGTTTTGAATGTGACAAAAAACCCATCCCTTCAAAAAGTCACTTTAATTAAAGGTTATTTGGAAAAATAAAAACAAAGACACAGAGAGAACATATAGGACGATGTTGAATGTAAGCTGAATTTTCACTCTCCTCTTAGCTCTTTTCTTTGGCTGGTAAATGGCTCACCATGTTGTTCGGCTCATTACTAACTTTGTTTGCCTACTGCTTGGTGCTGGGCGGGTAGGACGCTGTGAATTTTTAGAGTTGAAAGTAGCTGCCTGCTGCTGCTGGAACAGCGTTGATTAGAGCAGTGAGTGAAAACAGTAAAACTGCAGGCCATAAAACAATGAGCTAAAAGATGCCATAAAGCGCCATAAAACTGAAGGGAACTGCAGAGTGGGTGATAATTCTCTGTGGGTTCAGCCCTACAAGCAAACCCTTTTAATTACACCCTGCCATTTCACTCATTGTTGATATAAAGCACTGTCTAGAGCAGCCTAAACAAAACACAATAAAATGCTTCTTTAAAGCCTTAAAACCAGAAGTGCAGCAGCTGCAAATGTTTCCACTGACAAAGTTATCAAACCCGGGACACAGATGTCAGACGTGGAGCTTGGATCACATCAATGCACACTGAAGAAGAGCAAATGTGTTTGACAGCTGTCAGACAAACACAGGAGCAGACCGGACCAAAAAAAGAAAAAAAAAACATTGCCACGTTAAGTCTTTAAGTGACCACTAGATGGTGAGCTTTAGCTGCATGTTCAGTATAATGAGAGGAACAAGTAAAATAAGCCTAAAGAAGAAAACAAGCATTTATAAGATAGCAGACATTTAGCAAACAGTAAACATAACCATTGACTGACACTTTACATTCACTCTCTTTAACTGATGTGTTTTTTGGGCTCTGCAGGCAGGGTTACGTGAACGACAAGGTGCCTGTGGAAGTGCTTATTGAAAAATATCTTCGCATGGACCAGCGGAGGCTTCTGATCCCCATTGCAACCAGTGGAAATGTTGTCATCCCTAAAAAGAGGAAATAAATGTTTTACATACTGTTTTTTTTGTTTGTTTTGTTTGTTTTCATCTCTTGGACTGCTGAAGCACATTTTAATCACGCTGCGTTTGATTTGGACACATGATGTCTCCATTTATTGTTCATCAGAATATAAAGCTTTCTGTAAATGTGTAAATCTATGTTAACATATTCTTTGCCAAGACTTTATTTCTGTACTGTTATTGTCTGTCTAACTATACTGTGTACTGCAGTGTGAGTATACTGCCATACATTGACAACCGTGTTTTGGCCCTTAAGAACACGTGAGTGAAAATATGTTTCACTTTCTCTCTCTCTCTCTCTTTTTTTTTTTTTTTTAAATCTTTTTATGCATCTTTGACAGTTTGAAACAGAGGACTCTCTGCAGACTTAAATAAAATGAACAAATTCTGAAATAAAGGTTCATATTTCTGTGCTTGAGTAGTTTCCTTTTAAGAACTGACACGTTTTAACTGTCCATGTAAGTGAGTGTTGTCCTTTGATATTTTAGTGTCACAGGCCACTGTGCTGCACTTTGTTATAGGAGAGAAATATGTTGAACACATTTATAGACTGCTCACAAACTTTGCATTGAAGCTGGCATTATTATGTGTTTTTATTATTGCAGCCAAGAAAGCAGCATTTATGCAGAGAGATTCATGAGGGGAGCCGTGGCTGTCGTGTGCTTCAGTCGTGTCCACTTAGTGAAATTCAAAGTTTGTTTGCACAGTTTATTGTCACACATTCCCCAGAAAGACATTAGGTTCTGAGCACGAGAGGTTAAAGATGTATTAAAGACACCTTCAGGGTGAGCAGATTAATCCACAGATTAATTCTATCTACATTTTAATTAAATTCAACCTTTAACGACTGCTCTTCGTTAATCTGGGTATAATCTTGGCACAAGGCAGGAGCTCAAACGCTGATTAAATTAAGATAAATTAGTTTTCAGTGGCGGTACAACAACGACTCCAGCATCCACTTGAATAAACTATAAACACATCAGGCAAATGAGGGATATGTTTTTATTTATGCTGATTTTTTTAATTTGACTATATATGTTATTGTATCATTGTTCTGTAAAGGACTTTATACGTGTCTTTCAAAAGTGCTGATAAAGCTTTATGTTTTTATTTTAATAACAATAATGAAGTTATCGAATGATGGAGTGTGATGTTCCTCCGAGGCAGCAGGGGGCGCTCTAAGCGCTGTCCAGCTCTGCCACTTCAACAGACAGCTAGCCTGCTAGCAAACAACAACAGAAGATCCCGGACAACTAGCGTTACAATTCAACCCAACACTGAGGTAAGTCCGTCGATAAATAAAACACAAAGCGGTAATATGCGAACTAAAGGCTTAAGATAACATCACAAAGGCGGCCGTGTTGTGTTTCGTGTCGCAGGTTTTGCGGCAGAGCTTTTCTTTTTGTTTTGTTCTCAGGCTAGCCGCTACATTAGCTAACTTGAGCTAGCCTGCGTGCTACCGTCGGGTCTTGTTTGTTATTTACAGTATTGAAATACTCTGAACGGTGTCAGACTTCCTCATCACCGTGTGGGATTTGTAATGTACTTTTAGAGAACAGTGGTGTGTTCTCCTCGTTGAAGTAAAGCGCCACTTCACATTCAGATAGTAGTATCGATTATCTGTATTGTATTGTATATGCAGGTTATCTACCTGTCACCGCCTATATTTACTCTAAAGAGCTAATTTTACTATTTTAATTAATTTAAGAGAATATGAATAAACGTTGCGTTATATGTGATTTAAAGGTAAATGTCAGGAACAAGAGGATTAATGTCCTGGGCCTTCGTTATTTTTGTTAATAGACACATGTAAAGTCTTACAATGGATTTTTTAATGTGTTGAGTGTAGTAAGAGATATCTCAGCTGTTGTTCATAACAAGCTGCTTAGAAACAGACAAGTTGTCGTTTATATTTGTTTAGGTAGTTTACTGTGATCCTGAGGCAATGAACAGTGTTTTAATCTCAATACTGAAATGTGAATGAGTCACAGCAGGGAAGCCACCTATAATGTCAATACTCTCCACTGAGAGGAGGCTGTGTAAGGCTATTCTAATTGTTAGTATCTTTATGAAGGGTTTAATGGTATTTTTTAGTCATGGCTGTTTGGAGAAGGGTTGTTTTTGCCATACTTTGTGGTGTAATGCTATGTTGTCAGTATGGTGTCTGCTTTATTAATAGTAATAACAAGAATACCATTAATTTATATAGCACTTTCCAGAACAAATTACAAAGCACTTTACTAACAACTAAAAAGAAAATGTAAGCAGGCAATGAAATATGATAAAATGCAAAGACAAATGGTATGATAAATAAATGAAAAAGAAGTCTACAATACTTTTAAAGGACATCAGTTCATCTATGCAACCAAGAGTATCTGTGACTTTAAGATAATGCAAATAAAAACAACTATTCCTCCAGCCAAGACATTTTAAACTATATTTTAGATGCATAACTTCTTAAATGTAATATATGTAGGCTTACAGAACGCTTAAATATCACTAGTGTGAGAAAAATGCTCCCTTGCTGTACTTTTTCACACATTTCACCTTAATAGTAAAAGCTCTGCCACACAGCAGATTCAAAATGGTGTTGAATTTAAGTTTTTCCTGAGTCCATCTCTTTGCTCTCCAGATACACTGAGTGTACATAACTTAGTTTAGCTGAGCTCACCCCTAACATGATGACCCAAAGTGAAATCTACTGTGGTTGAGCTGTCCATTTTTCAAACAGTGTGAAAAAGAAATTAAATGAAA
Organism: Amniataba percoides; assembly: GCA_037176925.1. Lineage (NCBI taxonomy): Eukaryota > Metazoa > Chordata > Actinopteri > Centrarchiformes > Terapontidae > Amniataba > Amniataba percoides. Next base: position 9,168,557 of record JBAJHX010000024.1, on the reverse strand, counting down.
CGTGTGTCTTCAGTCAGTCTTCAGCTCAATAATGCATGTGAACAAAGCTTTGTATCAGCAAACTGAGTCACAAATGTTTCTTTCATCCCTATTTTCCATCATATTTGAATATTTATCCAATTGATCTACTTCAAGTAGAGAAATTGTGTAACTTTTAATAGAAGTCAAATGTGATGTTCATGTTTTTCACTGTCACAAGACTTTTATTAGTTCTCATGATGGCACCAATAGTTGGATCTGGTCATTGCAGGCATAAACAAGCCTGTGCTGTGGGGCTGTCTGTTGTCAACATATTCATACTTTGAAATTGAGTCACTTAATTTAATCATACATACATGGCTTCAAGAGATTTGTTATAGTTAGGCTTCTTAATAAAAAACAGAAAGTAAATATTTGTTTTAATGGTTCACAAAATTAGTTTAGTTGAATTTAATATTTTTTTTTGTGATGTGGGAAGTGATGCTGTCTTGTTCCACTCTTAAAATAGAAGCAAAAAGTCTTTCTCCCATCATGCAGTGTGATGAATAATGTGAAATTAATTTAATACAAACATCTTACAACCTCAGCAATCACTCTATTTGTGACTTTTAGCCATTAAATTGTTGTGGGACTTTTCTGCTGGCTACTTAAACAGCAGTACAGGGGCATGAAGGTCTGACAAGTTTTAACAAGCCAGATTACTTTGTAAAATGATGAAGAGTAAACTTTTACAAAAAGAAATATCAACGTGATTGTTGTGTTGATTATTAAGTTGTATTTCCAAAAGTTTAGAACTGAATCAGAATGCAGTGAATTTAAAGGAAAAACAACATGAATATAAAATAGAAACATTTACAATAAAAATATAACATGCAATATATCTGCTCTAACAGTGTACAGTTTCTACAGGAAAACATATTGACCAAGGAGTGTGCAGTTGTCCCAGTACTGACTATAAAAATACAACAAATTAACAAAATGATGAAAATAGCAATAGCTGCTGAGATAATCTTACAGCCATGTTTAAAGCTGTAATTATTACATTTTCTTACACTACATTTATTCTTCTTTTACCTTGTTTTTATTTTTTATTCTCCTGGCTCTGTAACAACTTTGTAGTATGTCTTTTTTGCACTTTGTCGCAATGCTTTCGGTGTCTTCTATGAAACACTTTGAATTGCATTGTTTTATAAATACACTCGCCTTGCCTTATGACTGGACTGCTCGCAGTGTCGTGCAGCCTGTGTGAAGACAGTCTGCCCTCAGAGGTCAACTTGTCTGGTGTATCTGTTGGTAATGGTATGAACCAGGTGACTGGAGACATTAGGTATGCATTGAGGTCCCTCCCTGCTTTAACCTCCCTTGCCTGGTGAGGTGAGGAGGGTTTTAGTGAGGAAGTACAGGCAGGAGGTGAAGGCTGGGTGCTAATGCTTTTTTGCCCTGTCAAATCCCCTTCAATGTAATTGTGGGTCTGCACAAAGTCAGGGATGAGAGTGAGGCAAGCTGATCGCTGTAGCAAAATCAATAGTTCATACCTCTCTGAGATTGAGTTTTTAGGAAAGGAGGAGCACCATGACCAAGGGCAGAATATGAAATCACTCCCACAGAGGCCCAGCACGCGCTGTGCAATCGATCCCCGCTCCCTGTACCAATTATACTTTTAAGGTTTGTCTGTGGCTTACTGCAGTCCTCAAAGACCAAAGCTTTGGAAATAGACATTGTGTTCACTGACACTTCGACAAGGCTTGCAATTTTTTCATCCCCCTTGGATATTGCTGTCTGAAATGCCTCCATACCTCCAGTCTTTAATTTAGAGCAGAGATTGATTTCTCCTTTTTCTCGGTCACAGGAGTGAAATGTTGGGAGAAAAGCATTGTGGTCATGGCTGTCACTGTATGCATCATATTCCCACAGATATACATCACACTTGCATATCTAACTTTATCTTATCGTGGCCGCAAATAATCTCCTTGACGTGACACAGCTTTGACGTTCAGTCTGATTTGTCTTCATAGAATTTATGTGGAAGTCTAACTTGTCTGTCATATTTCAGGAACTAAAGGGTTCACAGACTACGTTTCCTCTACCACCTCCTGCATTTTGAATTGATTTTTTTGAAAAAGGTATTTGCTGTCTGCTGTTTGATGGATTTAGGTGATTTAAAAACCTTGTTGGTAGTGCTGTGCGATACTACGGTATATATCGTTGTACGACAGAAAAATGCCTATCGTAAGATATAGTCCTCTATCGT
>JBAJHX010000024.1:9152354-9166227 GCA_037176925.1 Amniataba percoides | reverse complement strand
GATATATATCGTTATCGGGATAAAGAATTGCCTATATCGGGAAATAACTTTTTGTCCATATCGCACAGCACTACTTGTTGGTATTTGTTTTTGCTCTGATTGTTACAGATAATCAATGTATATTGCTGATATGTGTCTAGATTTTCTGGTGAAAGTTCAGCTGACGACTCTGAGAATTTATCTCTCTGCCTTTTACCTCTGCTGGAGGTAATTTGTGTTTTGTCTTTGGAAATTGAAGAGACTTTTACCGATACATTTTCCAGAGTTGAAGATTAAGAGAATTGCTAATTACAACTCATGTGAAGAGAGAGAGAAAAATGTTGAGTTGTAATCGTGAAGATTTCCTTTGTGGTTGATTTGGTTACCATCTTAACAGGAAGTGTAGTTTGATACTACAGAAACCAAAAAAAATCCTTAAGCAGGTACTTTGTCAGAAATATAGCAAAAGAGAGCTGGTGTATTTGTTTACACGTGTTAATAAAAATGAGCATGCTGTGTGTCACTTTTAAGTCTTTGTCTAACAGCTCCCTGCAGCTGCTCCCTCTCGTAGCATTACCTTATTGCAAAAACTAAAAGTTGATCTGTAAAGCAGAAAATTAGCATTGTCTTGTTTTGATGATGAACGATTCAGGTCAGTGATAACTGCTGTAAAGATACATCAAGTTTCCTGTGGCTTCTTCATATTTATGACTTGAGGGTTGAATACTTTTTAATGTGAAGTAGCAGCAGTAATAAATGTTTGGTTTGCATTAACAGTAACTTTATATGCCACTATGCAATACAGAGAGAATTTGTGGATAAGGTTCAAACTTTCTGATATCTTGATGAAAAAAATGTGTTACGGCTGCTGGACTGTGATGAAATCTATTACAGTATTACATGGTTATATAGCCAGTTAAGCTGTTATCTACCATCTGCCCTCGTCTTTCCTTATTGTTCTGGGACAGATTCTGAATTGACTTTAGTTTGTGTATTTTTTTGCACTTAAATAAATGCCTGCCTAGCTAGACAGTAGTAGTAGCAGTGGAAACTGAAAAATGGATGTGAGTTGTGTAGCTTACAAAACACAGCTGCTGCAAGAATTTATCATCTAATTGCATTTTTAATACTTTTATATTTATATAACAGTAACACAGAAGCACATTAAGTTAAAAGGGAAAAACATTGTGCGTTGATGTCAACATTTTACTTTATTATTGTTTTATTTTAATACTGTGATAAAAATGGTATTGTGAGCCTGTTACTAACTTATTATCATATTGTGAGTGTTTGGTGTTGTTACATCCCTATAAGTGGATCTAAATACACTGAATGGCTAGTGCAGAAAAAAAAACTACCATGAATAATATGAAAAAAGGGATTTGATTTTCTGAAAACCTCAATGATTATAAATTTTATGGCTGATGTGTGTTTAGCACTTTCACTGCTAATGTACCACCTGTGGGTCGTTCAGATCTCGGGCCATAGTAGTTGAGGAGGAAACTGGCGCCCACAAGCTGCTAAAAAGGTGTTGAGACTGTTTTAATAGGGTGTGTGTCTTCATCAGAGTCCACCTGTCCAAGAATCTGTATTTGATTTCTCTCTCGTACCTCTTTTTGATTTTCTTTTGTCTCCATCTAACCACTTTTTGTGGCAATTTATCTCTTCGAATGGTTCCACAGACGGTGACCCATCTTTCATTCGCCACCTGTTTTTCCATTTGGCTTCTCTATCACTTTACTTTTCATTTTCTTTCTCTGTACCCCCTTCCTTTATCTTAGCCTCACTCCATCTTACCAGTTGCCGCTGTTAAATAATCCAGAAGATTGGTTGGTTCTTCATTTATTGAATTTTTTAAGACACTTGAAACTGAGCCTCTGACGTAGATTGTTTTGTCTTTGCTAGACTTACCTGGAAAAGCAGAAGAGATGCTTTTCTCCAAATTTAAATATTAACTACTTTCTTTTCACAGGAGAGCAGACAAAGTATACTTTTTGCAGATAGTATACATAAATCATTTTTCTAAAATTATTAACAGTAAATGATTCAAATCTTGTATTAGTAAAGGGACAGAGGAGACTCTGAGAAAAGCCCAATGATTAATTCCTCATTTTTTGATTGCTAAGATGTTCCTAAAGGTTTCTTACCTGAAACTGTAGTGAGATTTTGGACACAAATTTTTTATTTAAAGGATTCATGGTGGATGTTAATAAAACATTATTTCACATCATTACACCACTAAAATCTGTTGACGTCAGTCGTTAAGTGTGCCTCACAGGCTTTCAAGTGGCATCGCTGTCGATGCGTCGCCTATATTCAGAGGAATCATCAGGAACATAAACCTCAGCCGTCACAATTTGTTCCACTGCATTTTGACCCAAATTGAATTTATGGGTGAAGACATTAAAGGCTCTGGGTGTGAGAGGAAGATGGGGATGGATGAAGAGTTAGAGGGACGGCGAAAGAGAAAAAAAGAAATTGGCCACAGATTAACAGTATGAGGGCCCAGAAAGAAACTGACGAGTGCTATATGGGAGTGAAAAACGGTGCGTTGTTCAGCCACTGACCTTGCAGCAAGATGAAAAAGGCTTACGAATCTGGCTGTGGCAAGATGGTGCCCAGTGCTGGGTGATTTGTCCTGCAAAAGGTGTAGAAATGAAAAAATTAAAGCACCTCTGCACTTTCTGCACTTTAATCATATAATTAGACATTGACACTGACCTCTATGTCTTCTAGTCTGAGACAAACCTTTAGCTTTAACCTTATTGTCCCCACTTCAACTAAAAGCCTGTCAGGAAATGGGCATTTTGCAGTGGTGGGCTTCATGGGAGTGTGGGAATGTTTTCCTGTGTAAGTGAGGGGAAAAATAAGTCTGTTAATGTTGCTAATGCGAGCTGAATAATGTGTCTTTTAAAGCAAATCAGATTTACTTTCTTCATGCTCCATCATTTCTCTGTCATGTGAAATTCCCTCTTTAAATCAAATAAACCTCGTGTTCTGTTATGGTTGCAAATGTCCGGAGCACACACGATGTATTAATCTCAATTATTATAGTTTGTAATAGAATATTGATGATGATTTTTTTGGCTCAACTGCTTTACTTAAAATAGTTTTTCCTTCCTGTTTTCCTAACCTGTTTGTGGTGTTCAGCTCCACATGCACAGGTTCCTCCTGAAACTAAAAACATGAAATGAATACAGATTTCATGTGCGAAAAGAGCTAAATAAACAGAGCTTTTTATTAAAAAAATAACTTAAACAGGATAAACAGTGTATTTGTGTACTGTAGCAAGACAGTGAACATTGAGTGAGTCACCCATATCACCCAGTGAGACAGCGTGGCTCACGGGTGTGTTTATGTAGTCAACAATAGAGGTGTATGGCACGGAGGAGTTGGTATATCAGTCTGTTCATGGGATGTGGTGATAATAAAATAAATATAGAATCTGTTGATACAATATCGCACATTTCTTTTAATGTGTAGATTTCACATTTGTGGGAGATGTCAGTGTGGTGTTCGCATTTATGAGGTTTCAGTCATGCTGGATAAAATCAGTGCCAAGTTAAACCCCTGACCGATCTGAGACAACCATCCCACCAATCCAGCTGTGAATTAGTTCCACTTTTTAAAAACTGATTTCAAAGGTCAACATCTCAAAAAGATCTGCCCACATCAACGTTTTCTTTAAAGATGAGCGGAAATGTTGAAAGTTCCTGTCGATTAAAGTGTTTTTGCAGTCAGCTCTTGTAGCTCTGTGCGGTTTGCTGTAGTGGCTGAAACAGCTAAAATAATGAAAGTATAGAGGTTTTGTTTCACACGTCTTGATGGTCTTAATGGTATCCCCTTTGATTTCACTGAAAGGAGCTCTGTATCTAAGAAAAAAGTTGGGGTTTTAAAATGTTTTTTGACATTAAATGGTCACTGCCGGCCAATTTAAGAGAGCCAGGCATCATTGTTTAAAGTGTAAGTTTGTGTGTGTGTATTTGGAGGAGGGCTGTGTGCGTCACAAATCTGCACGATCTTCCTGCTCGGCTTCAAGGTAATTTGGAAACCTTGAAGTGGCTCCGTCGCCCACCACAGTCCTGGGAGGCAGCTTGTTTATTTACAGTTCATTTTTGAGACTTAATTGCAATTGCAGCAGCTATTGATCTTAGAACAGGCGTCCGCTATCGATCTTCTGCTGTCCCCCCAATGGGTCAGGGACAATTCATCCAGCCCCAACACCACAAACCTCAAATCTAGGCACTGTGGCCGCATGAATTAAACGATATCGAATCTTAACTGGATTAATGGAAGGTACAGTGGCTGTGTGCTGCATCACAATGAGCTGTTTTAAAAATGGCTCTCTGTGTGGTTGCCTGCCTCTTTTGTTAGAACGTTTTTCAAGCAAAACAGGATTTTCAAGGAATTTGAAGGAGATGGGATTCCAGTCTGATCAATTAATCACTCACACGTCTGTTTTTAGGGGGCAAACTGCTTCCATCTGGCGTGTATGGATGCAGATGGACGTCAGAACTGAGCATTGACGAGTGGAAGTGACGGGTTCCTCCTCCTCACCCTGTTGCCCCCCAACACCTTCTGTCACGCTGGCAATGTCAAGAGTCCCGAGTCCCCCTCCCCCTGCGGAAATGTCCAGCGGGCCAGTGGCCGAGAGCTGGTGTTACACACAGGTAAAATGATCACACGGACTAAATAACACTGTTATCTCAAATACATAAAATTCTCTGAGCTTTACTGAATATCTTTTTCCTTTGCCAGATTAAAGTGGTGAAGTTCTCTTACATGTGGACCATCAACAACTTCAGCTTCTGTCGTGAGGAGATGGGCGAGGTCATCAAGAGCTCCACCTTCTCTTCTGGGGCCAATGACAAGCTGAAATGGTGGGTGATCAAGAGTCTGCATTGTACAGGAAGTAGGTTGTTCAAAAACATGTAGAAAGACCTGCCCAGTATGATTAGACTTACAAATTCCAACGTAAATGTCATTACTGCTGTTCCATGACGCTCTCTTTAAGTTTCGTTTCCTTTTCTCAAGCAAACCACAGCACACATCATTAAAATTGGTTTCCAGAGAGGAAAATGCCTAAAATGTTACTGACATTTCAGAATAAGATAGGGCTCATTTACTGTTAACCATCCAAATCATTCCATTCAAATGATTAAATAGTACACTATGTGCATGTGTCATGCCCATAGTAAACACACACATAGTAGAAACAACCAAATATCACATATTTATTATAACTGCATCACAACCATAAAACATTAAATATCACTGCCTGTATTGGTCTGACTTTCAAATGAAAATTATACCATAATACACAAAAACATGAATTCAGTTTTACAAATCATTAATCTGTCTGGTAATATACTGCTAATATATATAGGGTCTCCATCCCCTTAAAACTAAGATTTCAACTGTTACACTGTCCACCACCATCAGGTGTTTGCGAGTAAATCCCAAGGGCCTGGATGAGGAGAGCAAAGATTACCTGTCGCTCTACCTGCTGCTGGTCAGCTGTCCAAAGGCCGAAGTACGCGCCAAGTTCAAGTTCTCCATCCTCAACGCCAAGGGAGAGGAGACCAAAGCCATGGGTGAGTCAGCTGGGTGACACAAACTTTCTAACTGTAACATCTTCTTCTTTCTTTTTTGCGCATGCTTTTTTTTTTTCCTGTAAATTTGTGCCTTTACATTGACTCACCTCCTGTTTGTGTTCTGGCTGTCTGCAGAAAGCCAGAGGGCGTATCGCTTTGTCCAGGGGAAAGACTGGGGCTTTAAAAAGTTCATCCGGAGAGACTTCCTCCTAGATGAGGCCAACGGTCTTCTACCTGACGACAAGCTCACACTCTTCTGCGAGGTACGCTGTCTTTGTGTTAAACTATTTTTGATTCTGACCATTTTTAAATACACGTGAAGCATTAAAAGTGTTTCATTGGTTTGCTTTCTCTCCTCACACTAAGGTGAGTGTGGTGCAGGACTCTGTCAACATATCTGGGCAGAACACCATGAACATGGTGAAGGTGCCGGACTGCCGGCTAGCAGATGAGCTGGGTGGCCTGTGGGAGAACTCCCGGTTCACAGACTGCTCCCTGTGCGTGGCCGGACAGGAGTTTCAGGCCCACAAAGCCATCCTTGCAGGTACAGACGCGAGTCAGACATGCCCTGTGTGTTTTCTTTGTTGTTCTTCTATCTATTTGTCACTCAGGTTTTAAGTATTTTGCTGTTTGTGTATGTATTTATTAGTTTGCCCTCTGACTCACACATTAACTTCTTTTTGCTGTTATCCTGATATCTTTCCATGTCACTGCTTTCAGCACGTTCCCCTGTATTCAGCGCCATGTTTGAGCATGAGATGGAAGAGAGCAAAAAGGTGAGCCCAAGGTCCCAAAGCTTTTTTTATTCTCAGAAATAAATTCGTTTTGTCCCTCGGCGGCTCAACTGCTCAGGTTCTCCTCGCTGTGTTGAGGGGTTAAAGTGAGTGAAGGATTGTGTGCTGTCACATGGCCGCAGCACAGAGCTGTTTGCTGAAACTGAATGATACCGCACCTGAAATGAAATTGTCCTGCCGTACTTGAGGGTCAGGATTCATCCTTCACTGACAGAGCTGCAGAAGCAGAGAATTGTTTTTTTTCATCTGTGCACATGTGACTGTAAGAAATGAAATTGCAGGAGAAGCCTTTTTTTTTTTTAAACCAAGGCCTTTTTAGATTTTTTTTTGCAAAAGAATTATTCATGAACATTTAATGTGAAGCACATTTGTCTGAAAAACACATCATAATGAATCACTTTTTGAAATACCAAAATACCATGAAAAACATAAATTCTTCACATGCTCACTTTTTGTCTTCATTTGCTTGAATTTATAAGTGTATATTAATAAACTAAACTGATTATAAACACAAACACTGCTTGCGTCTTGAAATTTAAGTCTAAAGCGAGAAGCATTTATTAAGCCTTCATTAAACCACAGGTCGGTCACGCTGCTTTGCACAGCAAGTCTCTCTGCGGTTTGTCTTAAATCTTGACATCATTTGCTGTCATTACAGTAGTTACAAATACCACAAGGGACAGATAGGGAAGCTCAAAAGATATAAATAAATATAGCATTGTATTTAAAACAACAGCATGAATTGACCTCAACCGCTGTGTAGAGATTTACAGCCACACATCATGAAATTATAATGCATACCATATAATTTCTACCCATATCAAGTTTTACTTTTATGCACCATTGCTCATTTGTACATATCAGTGTTACAAATAACTACTTTTAATAGTATATTAGCAGTTATGTGTAACAATGCAGGAAAATATGAATATGTTGTAGTTGAAGCTCACATTTTACCTCCTCATTCCTTTTCTGTTTCTGTCAGAACCGTGTGGAGATCAACGACGTGGAGCCGGAGGTTTTCAAAGAGATGATGTGCTTCATTTACACAGACAAGGCTCCCAACCTTGACAAGATGGCTGATGACTTGCTGGCAGCAGCTGACAAGGTAATATAGCAGTACAACTAATGCACCATCGTATTACTTGATAGACTGCCAGTATTGTGGTAATTGAAATATTTTGAAACCGAATACAGATTTTAGGTTTGCTGTCTTGGCTGTATTAACCTGACGAGAGCAGCACATTATTGTGCTGGCGGCGTACACTGTGAGATTTCAGATATTCCCACAAGGAAAGGTAATAAGATGCATTAGGACCCGAGATGGTACACTGAACCATAGCCCAGTAAGCCATCAGGATTTGAGGAAACAGTTGGATGATTTCACACTGATCTCACTCCTGCATGACACCGAGAACACACAGTTTCCGAGCATCGGAATGTTTATTTTATGGTCATGTGTTTTAAAAAACAGGATATATTACGAGATGAGCCTTTCTAAAAGGAGAGACGGATGTTTTGCTGTCATTTTGAACTCTGAAATAGTATTTTCAAATATCGCCTGACTGTTGTAGCAAATACAACATGAATACTGATGAAGACGGACATGTTGTGTCCCCTCTCTTTTCAGTACGCTCTGGAGAGACTGAAGGTCATGTGTGAGGACGCGCTGTGTACCAGTCTGTCTGTGGAAAACGCTGCCGAGATCCTCATCCTGGCCGATCTGCACAGTGCAGACCAGCTCAAAACGCAGGCCGTCGACTTCATCAACTAGTGAGTCCACACGCAGAAAAGAACTCGTCATGACTCATAATTAGGTCTCCAGCACCTTTTTGCAGACTCTTTGTGTCGGCCTGTTACGTCTTTATTTCGACATCATTACTGACGGAACCAGTCTCGCCCTCTCGCCTCATCTCTGTGTCACAGTTAATAATTTAATTTCACATGTCCCCTCATGAAGTGGTGTGTCTGAGATGTGTCGAGGCTGTCTGAGGGATCAAGGCAACCTGACTCCTCGCTGGGTCTGCCGTCACCTTCTTCTGTTGAGACAGATGAATATGTGATAATAATGAACACGTGTCTGCACTGATGTTCCCTCTCTCATTACACACGCCTCATCTTTTACTGTCCGTATATTTAAGAGAGTTCAATTTACTGATTAGTTGGAAAAAAGGCAGAAAAGTTCAATCAGTTAATAGTTTGTTTCTCCATTTTTTTCCCCCAGTCTACTTTTGCATTTTTTTCAGTCATGATTTTTTGCTTTTATTTTGTAAAGACGTGTAAATTAGAGGGGTTCATAAAATGCTTTAATGGGTATGTCAAGAAGAAAACACAAAGAGTCCTGTATCTCAGGTCTTTGCTCTTTTTGTAAAGCACTGTGTATGAATGAATTAAAGTAGACTAGAAATAAGAGAAGTTTCAAGGTCTGCCCAGCTCCATATTCTCCTTTGAGAAAGGGGAGAAATTTATATTTGATACTCTCTGGTTTCATGATGGCACTTTCTAGTTTTGCTTTAATTCAATAGAATACTGTTTTGCCTTTTCTCTGTGTAGAGAGATTTTGATAAAGCCAATCAGATCTTGTATAAAGCTGTAGTGTTCGGTCACAAGCAGAGCAGACGGTCACACTGAGCTGGACAGCAGCTACGCCACAACACCAGAGCTGCAGTAGCTTTCCTGCTAAATTCCCTCTTATCTAACTTACAAACATGAAGATGTCCTGCAGCTCAGCCTGTTAAACAAGTGACCAGACAAATGTTTACTGGGTAAAAGTTCACTGCTAATGTCAGTTTGCAGGCTGCAAAGCTAATTAGCTGCTCAGCTGAAGCTTATTAAGCAGCATGTAAATGTACCTGTGGATGTCACTGCAGTCCAGTCAGGTGCTTGTGTGGTCTTTACTCTCCAGTGCCATTAAAGATTCACACTCTGTCTCTGACTTGTGGGCTACAGCTGAGTTAGTTTACTTTGTCCCACGTTCCCTCCAGTGTAACACCTCCATTCTGCTGGCAATCAAATACAGACACAGACAAACCTCTCCAGCCAGCTGAGACGAAACCCCCCCCAAAGAGCTTTTATCCCCTTCCTTCCCTTTCAAAAAAAAGCTATTAACAGCATTTCAGAACCATGTTGACATTATTTCTTTCAACAAAAAGAGAATATGAAATGTGGACTTTAAGAGAACTGATAGTAGATCTTGTACATTTAAAAAAAATCTGATCTGAACATTTAATTGTCTAGTCAAAGAATAAGATGATGATGATGATGATGATAGTGATAATAATAAAACAATATTACAACCTCTATTTTTTCCACTTATAATTTCCAGAAAGTATCTATAAAATATGGTTTTATATTTATTTATATCAATGTGTAAATATGTTAATAAAGCTAATAAATATGATCATAACCTGCAGCCATATGTACTTTACGTGAACTTATATATTATGTACTTATTCATGAAAATTGTTTTCCCCTAAACTAAATTTGTTCTTTATTTCTCTCCCGTCCTCCAGCCATGCTGCAGAGGTGATGGAGACGGCAGGTTGGAAGTCTATGGTGGCATCTCATCCACACCTGGTGGCCGAAGCTTACCGCTCCCTGGCCTCGGCCCAGTGCCCCTTCCTCGGACCCCCACGCAAGCGCCTCAAACAATCCTAACAGCCTCACAGCGAGGCGTCTATACTCACGCATACACACACACACGTGCAGACACACACAGAAAAAAAACCCCACACAGATCCCCTCCCCCCTCAAACACAGAGGGACAACTTTTCCCCTTGCTGTTACCTTCTACACTACCTACAGCCTCCCCTGAATCTCCCCCTTCTGCCCCATCCAAACCTGCTGTATTTAGTCTCTTCTAAAGATGGAGGGAAGAAGAAGGAGGAGGAAGAGGAGGAGATGGAAGAGAGGGGCAGGCGGGCTCGTGAAGTGGATGTTTGTCGTTTACATTTTAAAAAAAAAACCACAACGCCCCTCCCCTTTTCTCCTCGGCTCTGGCTTAGTGAGGTCTGACATTGTGCTCTTTTCCGTGTGTGAAGTTAAATCCTTCGACATCCTGTTAGTTCCTACTTTGGAATCCGCCGGGGAGGAAGAACTGGACACATCAACCCAACAAGAGCCGACTGTCGGGAAATTTGGAGGCTTAAAGGACGGGTGCAGATAAATTAAGTCTTTAACTGTCTATCTCATCATAAGGCTTCTTTTTGCTCTGTTCTTAGCGTTTGGAGTAGAGCGGCTGGAGAAGCCCCCAAACTAATGGACACGTGTGCCTGTGAGGGACTAAAGAAGAAGAAGAAGTGGGCCTGTTAGTTACAAACTAGAACCCCTTCGAGAAAGACAACCAAGGGCTAGTCAAAAATAAAAGCAGATATGGGACATCATCAGAATAATTCTCCCAGAGGAAGTTGGGAAAACATTGCACTAAAGTCACAGGTCACCCCTCCTCAACCCTTACCAGCAGTAAAGTAGAAATACTGTAGGCAAGCACACATTGAAGCAAGCTTCATGGACCCAGCTGGACCACCAAGAACAAGTACCCTTTAAGAAGATTTATCAGCAAGTGATAAAAATGTACTCCCATATAGAACTCTGCTTCATTTGCGTCCGTTATCATTTTTTGAATAGCCAGGGAAAAAAAACGGTATAGAAACGATACAGAAAATAGCAACGCACAACTGGATGTCATTCTTGGAGAAGTTGTATTTTGTGAGTGGATCTGTCTTTGTAGCCCTTGAGAGAAAATTAAATCCAAGGTGTCAACGGACAAACCAAACAGGAGACAAGAAATGGTTCCGAAATAACATTAGGATTCAATCAGGCATGTTAATGTTCTTTTATGACGGATTTCTTAATTGTTTTTTTTTTTTCCTCAGAACTGTCATTTCTATTTTTTTCATAGGAATTTGTACAGACACTAGTGTTTTTGAAGCTGTGTAAACAAAAGCATTTTCAACCGTGAAATTGAAAAAAAAAAGTGGACAGATGTTTTCTTTGCAGGCATGAAGACTGAGGGGAAATGAAAATTGAAATGAACACGTTTTAATGTTCAGAATAGATAGAATGTGAAAAAAAATGCACACCCGGGCAAACCACGTGAAATACATTTGAAGTTATCATTTTAACCTGGTGGGAAATGGTAATCGATAGAAGGAACCGTCGTCGTTTCTTTCCTGTAGATATCGCTGGTTATGAGAAGTGACACTTAGTTGTTGCCATTTTTTGTTCCCAAAAGAATAAACCACAACTATTTTGTATGAATGCAATGAAAAGTTTGTCTGGGTGTTTTTATCTGAGTGAATGGATTTGCACTGGGATTGTTGTTTTCAGTCGCCACATAAAACGAAAGGCGTTTCATCAGGAATTCATTACAGAAACAGATCACACCTAAAGTGCAGAGACTTCAGAGAGAAAGTGTTTCTATGATTTTTAGTGTCATGATGACTCAAAACAAGTTTTAGAGCAGAATAAAAACACGGATATTTTTGTGAGGGTCAGAAAAACGTAATATTCTTGCCGTGTTGTATTTAACTTTGTAACAACCACCCCTTCTACTATGTGAGCAGGTCGATGATAACTCAAAATTTCAGTGGTATAAACCAAATTATGAACAAATCAATGGGTTTGTGAATCCATTTAGTCAAATACTTAAAATGTATTTAGGTACAGTACTTCTACTATTGAACTTAAATTTATCTACCAACTGCTAACTTCTGTTTACTAACACAAGACATAAAACCATTAAATACAGTGTATGTAATTATGATGTCTTATAATAGATCCTATAATAGAGGTAAAGTTTTGAATGCAGAACCTTTACTTGTAACAGAGTATTCTTACTCTGTGGTATTGCTACTTTTAGTAAAAGATAAAAAGTACCTCTTTCACCACTATTAGTTCATTTAAAGTCGAAGATGTAGTTCACTTTTTAGACCTGTGAATCAGTGCTTCATAATGTGTGTCCTCGCCAAAACTTCTTCGCACCTCCCCACAGGGGCAGAAGAAGAGATGTGTTGTCCTTTTATTAGCACTGAAGAGCTTCCCACTTCTGCCCTGTAAACAGAAGCTACACATTGTCACTGGGCCTCATGTAAAATCTCTCAGGTAGTTCTTATTTGCATATTTCCTTTGCTACTTTATAGCAAAGTAGTCAAAACTGTTTGTTATTTATCACCAAAAACATTTCATGGCTTCAGCCTCTCTAGTGTGAGAATCTGCTGCTTCTCCTTTATTATTTCAGTAATTTTAATTTATTATGGAGGATTGGACTGTAGGCTGGATGAGACAAGCATTGTAACTCTGTTTGTGATGGCAATGTTTCACTATTATCTGAATTTTTACAAACCAATCAATTTATTATAAGAGGAACATTAAATAATATAAGACGACTTGAAGTCAAATAGAAAATGGTCAAAAATGAGCTTTACCTGAACTAGCTATACCAGAAAAATCCTGCCAACAAAATAAACGAGTAATAACATTTTCCTGCACTGAGGGCTTTAGAGTTTAATTCTTTGAGCACTTTTTCCTTATTATAGTTACAAACTTAAAGCAGCTTAATAGAACTTTTTCTTTCGTGTTGATTTTGGCGGTCCCTGTGGACAAAGGTAGTGTTCAACCTTCAGTCATTAGCTGAGACCCCAACACAGTTTAGTCTGGTGTCCAGGAAATATGCTTTCCTAGTTTTGCTTTCTTGTGCAGGCCAGATGGAGGCATCAGTATTAAACTCAGGCAGTTTCATAACTAATTAAAAGCTCCATAGAGCAGGTTAAGTAACATTAGAAAGTGAGTATGGTTTACAGTCTGGTTTAGTGGTTCACCAAGCACTGATCAGGCCAAGCAACTGAATTTGGTTAAGAATAACTCATAAATATTTGTAAAGCTTCTTTGTGAAGTAGAATTTCTGAATCTTAAGAAGGGTTAAAGGACTTTCATGGTCACTCTGTACTTTTGTGTTGCATGTTTTAACCTCTTGGATTTAGTTTTTATTGGGCAGCCTACAATAAAGAGTGTTGGAGAGTTAGCTGAGAGAGAAAGGGTGACGTGACAAAGGTGTACAAAAAGAGAGTGCTGCAAATACATGTCGTCTTAAATCTTTATTGTTACAAACAGAAGACAGAAGAGATTGATATATTTCCTCTTACAAACCCTAAAACTTCTTGCTATTGTCTGTTTTTTGTTTCAAAAAGGAAGGGAGGAATTATGTGTGGCGTTCGAATATTCGATTGTGAATTTACTGATCCTCTGAGATATTCTGAGAACTCATCAGTCGTTCATGTCGATATTTTAAAGGAAAAGAAATAGCTAAACATGCCTCCCTACAGCGTCTTATTTGCAAAGACTTTCTGCTTTTATTAATATTTCTGTTTTATTTATGTGACAGAGAACAAAACATTTTTGAACTGTTGGTTAGACAAAACAAATAACTTGAAGGTTGTCCTGAGCATTTTTCACAGCTTCCATAAGACCAAACAATAAACCTGTTAATGTCGTCAGAGACGATCACCA
>JBAJHX010000024.1:9103710-9124136 GCA_037176925.1 Amniataba percoides | reverse complement strand
AACAGAGTCACCGGGATGTGTGGAAACTTCAACAATAATCCTGCAGATGACAAAGTCTTTCCCAATGGCACAGCAGCGCAAAATGACAATTACTTTGGACACAGCTGGAAGGCAAACACAAGCCAGCCAGGGTGAGCCGCTGTAAAAATAACTTGTGCAGGGTATTGCATACAAAGTGGCAAGTCATATTCAACTTCATGACCACACATTTTTAATCCCCAATTTTAAAACTACACCTTTTACTTCTTAAAGATTTTAGGCAACAGTGTGTTACACCTGTTGTTGTCCATGCTTATGTGTCAATGACAACAGTTTAGATCAAGTCAGTCAAGATTTGTTGTGCCAACGAAAGAAAATGTCAGCCACAGTGTCAAACTTACATTGTCCTGTACAGATGTGGATCCACAGATGACAGGAGTGGTGGTGGACTGAATGACTGTCCCTTTGTGGAGGAATACTCCGCTCTCTGTCGTGTCATCACCAACACCAGCGGGCCATTCAGCGACTGTCATGTGCACTCTGACCCGCAGCCATTTTTCACTTCCTGTGTCTACGACCTCTGCCTCTACACTCCAGCCAATGGCATGCTCTGTGCTGCTGTTTCAGCCTATGAAAGAACCTGCTCTGTTTTGGGGCTGAACATCCCAGAGTGGCGTTCGGATTTGCACTGTGGTAAGTCAGCACTGTGCTGATGGAAAGCCAAGCTAATGAATGAGAAAATACATTTTAAAGTTAATCGAGTAATTTTGCCAACTTGGGAAAATGGGTATTTTGTGTCATTGTATTGTTTCATTTCCAGTTCTCCTTATGTCATCCTTTATTTCTGCAGCTGAGTCCGACCCCTGTGAACAGCTGGACTGCACAGAGTATGAGTGGTGTGGCAAGAAGGACGGTGTGTACGGCTGCTTCTGTGATGAGCACCACCATCGGCCCAACAATGAGAGCTATGGTAAGAGCAGCTCCTCTTAAAACACTGCTTTGTGTCTTAGTGCTTATGTATAAGTATACCAGTACCACTGATAGTGAGCAGGTGGAAGTTAAAGATAATGGCGCTGTGAAAACTGAGATAAGCCATACAAAAGTGGCACATACCATTGTTTTGTTTCTATCTCTCTTTCATAGACTCGTCCATCACTTGTGTCAGTAGTTCAGGCACCATGTCGGTGTCACGCTGCCAGCTGTTTGAAGCTGGCTTCCACTCTGACGCCCTCCACCTCCGGGACGAGTCCTGCAATGGGACTCTCCAGGATGGACGACTGGTGTTCAACTTTAACAATGATGACCAGCTGTGTGGGACAGTTCTCAGGGTACAGTCTATAGGCCATAATGTTATCAACACAGACTGATGAAGAGTGTAGATGTAAACACTCTCCATAAGACACACTTCTGTGCAACTATAATCAGCTTAAACTCTTCTGTCAATTTTAGAGCAACGGAACCCATTTCATCTATGAGAACACCATCCAGGGCGATGTGGACCCCCATGATGGCCTAATCAGCCGGCAGAGGAACATTCATCTGCGTTTCTGCTGTGAATACCCTCTGACCCAGGCCCTGTCTATGGATCTGGGCATCAACCCCGTGGAGAGGTGACAATGCCATCTGCCTTGCATGTTTTAATTAAAAAAGACCCATGACCTTGAACACTTCAAGAACAAGTGATTAATTCTGTGTTGTCAAAATGGCCGCAGTCGGTATATTATACAACACATCAGCTGAACACATCAGCATCTTAGAACATTTTTTAGATTTTTTCTGTAGCTCTGAAAAAAGGTGCCCTGGGTTGTGAGAAATGTTGTATTGTGAAATTGCCCACTGCTTTCTGCACCTTACCCAATGAGACATTATCCACTATCCATTATCACTGCTCAACTAATAAATCTTAATCAATGAGCAGTTCTTGAGCTTGGGAGTTACCAATAACTGTCCAGTCAACTGTTCCCTGTCGGTTTAGTTACATTGTTTTGTGTTGTTTTTCATAGCATTGTGAGGAAGAAGCTTCCATCTGGCCATGGTAACTATCACATGAGAATGATCCCCTACCAGGATGCTGGTTTCCGCTTCCCCCTGACCAGTGACAGAAACATAGAATTGGAAATCGACCAGAGGTTGTATGTGGAGGTTCGGACAGAAGGAGTTGATGAGCGGCAGATCTCGACCATTCTGGACTCTTGCTGGGCCACGCCGGTCAACATGGCAAGCTACCCTGTCCGCTGGGATCTCATTAGTACAGAGTAAGGAAGCTATTGAAACTTAATTTTCTTCCTGATTTACTGTAGTCCATCTGATAACAGGGTAATTTATACAACTTTCCCTGTCTTCCAGGTGTCCCAATCCAGCAGATGGTACAGTGGAGATGATTCAGAACGGTGTCTCCACTGTGGCTCGATTCTCCTTCAGGATGTTCACCTTCACCAACTTTTCATCCATCTACCTGCACTGTCAGGTCCACCTGTGTCTTCTGAGCCACAACAACTGCACAGCTGTAAGTACTACTGTGCCTGGTTTTGTTTTTTACAGTGACTTTAGAGAGATTATCAACAGATGCATGAGAAGCCTCTAATATTGTTTTTTTTGTTCTGCAGCACTGCTACCCAGGTTACCACAATCGAGTTCGGAGGGATGTGTCGCACCACGCCACTACAGACATCTCACTAGGACCACTTGTTCTGGCCTCAGATACCAAAGGTATTATCCTTTCAGAACTATTACACTCATATGGATGACAAAGAGCTCAATTAAATTTTTCATATTTTTTTGTAAATCATCATTGTTCTCTTGCAGTCAAAATGATGAAGGTCAGCAGTGCTTCAGGACAGTTGGCCTCTGCGGTGATCCTGCTGGTCAGCTTGCTGATTGTCAAAATTGTGACCTAGGAAGATCAAATACGGAACAATAAACAGAACATATTATGTCACAGCATAAGAATCAGTCAACTGTGGCTTAATCATTGTACATAAATTAAAGAATGGTGAGTGATTTTTCTCTGTTATGATCCCTTACATGATTGGATGTTGTGATGTAGCAGGTATGAAAAAGTTATTGATGTTAAAGACTGTCTGGAGACACATCCTGTAAATTGTTCCTGAAGTGTTCTAGGTGATGGGTCTTTTGTAAAGTTGTGGTTTTCTTCACAACATCAGAGTAAATCATAAGATTAATGTATGGATATCAGTTGTATCTTCAGCGATTTTGCATTGATTTTAAGTGTTAAGTGATAATCACTGATAATGAAGATGAAAATTATACTTTTTTTTGTTATACTTGAGAGTTCTTGTCCTTGAGAAGCTTATGTTAGTGAAAAGTAAAAGTAATTTTGCTTTTTCAAAAAAAGGGGACACCAATGTGCAATATGCTCAAATAGAAGTAACGTGCAAGTTTGTTGTATTCATTTTTGTTGTCATGTTAATTATTTGACATTTATTCAGCTATGTCGTTGTTTCTCTGTGGTGATTCTCATCATTAAATCTCATGCAAGAGCTAATTGTATGAATAAAGAAGCTGGGGAAGTGTGGAATAAGGATCTCATTCACTCTTAGGAAGGATATAAGGAAGGACAAGTGAGAAAACAAACATACTGGGAAACAAATGTACCCCTCCCTTCAGTGCTGCTTCAGAAGCACGAGTGGGGGTTGATGGCTTCACTGTTCCCCATTTACAGAGCCAGAGCTCATCAAAATATTTTCAGCATACAAACACAGACTGGACACACGTTGAGAAGATATTTGTTGAATTTGACAAAAAGTGCGTTGCATTATAATAAACCAGACCACACCTTTAAATCAGTGCAAGATGTCTATAATCTGAATACAAAGTAAACCTCTGAACTTGTTTGGCTGTGTCACAAAACAGATTGCACTAACTACCACATACAGTTAAAATCCTTGGAACACGATGTGGATGAGATAATTGAGAAAGATTCAGCCAGCATCAGCGATTGAACGTGTCCTCCTCTTTCTCACTCAGAGTCATAAACCTCAGAGTTAAACAGCAACACACGTCACGCAGTCAGCAATCACAAGAACATTAACAAGGGCTTTTCCCCTTATTTCTTATCTCTTATCAAATACTAACACCATCAACCTAACATCGCCTGATCCCAAAGTATGTCTAGCCAAATGCACATCCTACCAGCTGTTCTCTTAGGAGTTACTTAGTTTGCCTGTACTTATTTTCACTGTTCCCTAATTGTGAACCATTTCTGCACCATTCACTGATGCCTCAAGTGCCCTGCAACAGCTATATATGAAGCAAATATAGGCACACATACAAAGAATATTAATCAGTGGACCATAGCTTGTGCTGACTAAAATAAATTATAGATGTTGCAGATTATTTGGAATTACATTTTGTGTAGTGCTCCTGATTTCTGCTCTGATAAGTCATGTTTAGAATTGTGGTAGTTTTTCTATACAACATTAGAGGGCAGTATAACATCAAATGCACATTTGTCTCTGTTTTCTGTTTCACTTCTGACTGTTGCGCACTGCTTTTTGTATTCAGCTTAATGTTTGTCTGTTGTATTGTGGGGGCTTTTGAGTTTTATTATCATCAAATCAATGCTTTATTAGTTATCATTAATTTAATTCATATTATAACTGATATTGATGATGAAAATGATACTGAATATACTCTAAACTAAAAATATAATCCGGGCTGTAGATTACCTCAGGGCACTTATGGTGTTTGATATTTCTGACTGAACATACATTTTTTGAAAATAAAGATTTGGAGTAATTTCTTTTAGATGCATTTAGAAATTCTCGTGCTTTACATAACCCAACTCCACTGTGCCACTACAACATGTTTTTTAAATGACCTGTAAATGTAATGTAACAGTGACTACAGTCCAAACCATTAATACAGGATGGTTCTCGTTTGACATCAAAGAAGCTGTCAGTGATACAAGAGGTCAGGTTTCTCTCTTTTGTGCTGAAGCTCCTTTGTCGGTGTCGGTGTGGTGACCAACAGAGCTGATATCTCCTGTCTTTACTCTTTAGGGGGGAAATTTATCATTGTCACTCAACGTGTCTTCAACAGTATGGGATTAAACCTATAGCAGACATAACAACACTTTTCATACACCCACAACATGCAATTTGTCATTGGTGTTATGGTACAAAGACTTCAAAGAGGGCCAATACTGTATGTTCAGTGCCATCAGAGCCAGTACACAGGCTCTGCAGTCCACCACTGACAGCTCAGGTAAATTATGTGGAGATTACCTTACAGATCATATTTCACATCTGTTGGCTTAATAAAAAAGGATCGAAGTGTATAATCTCATAAAGCCGTTTTCATGGTCAGCTTCTGTACCCAAAACATAACTATTTGTTCATGACAACAACACGCTAACACGCTCTCTTTATAGCAGTCATGGTCTGATCATTCGGTGTTTGTCATGTAATAGTTTAGCTCCTCTGACAATGCACCACTGGGAGGTTAATCCTGTGGCTTATGTGGTATTTGCAGGCTTTCAAAGTCAACGTGTGAACATGAATGAGAGGAAGAAACAGGGTGTCTCGCGCACAAGTCATAATACATAGCTCACACCGGAACTGCAAGTCATTAATAAGACAACATCCTTTTTTTTCTTTAAGACAAAAGATTGCAGTAAATGCAATGAGGCTGAATGCCTGAGCTCCCCGCACAGGATGACAAGGCAGTTTTACTACTTTACACGTAGACACAGAAGGAGGGCAATTCAGTTTAAAGGAAAGAGGCCTCAGTTTAACTAAGTTATCCGCAGGTAAAGGATGTACATGCAGTTCAGAAGATAACTTAAGAGGATACTGACAATGGGATCACTTTACAGAGAAATCTTTGGGTGGGACCAAGATAATGTATATTTTGTGGTCAAAAATGTCTGTTAAAAAAATCAGCTTTGACCAGCAAAATAAGGAAGGTATTCTTCATTCTATAATGAAAAAAATCAAAGGTTTAACGTATCCTCCGGAAATACTTGTGGCCCTTAAATCCCTCCCTGCTTGCTTTCATTTCTTCTTGACAGTCCCATTTATTCTGTCTATCCGGCATGTAACTGAATTAACTAAATGCAGCGTCACAGGCTTCGTCCCACCTTTTCAAACCCACACACATGTCAAACTTAACAATGTCCACATGTGGCGAGTCATATCTTATCTTTTATTTGTAAACTGCTGTTATACGATCACTTTATCGCACTCTCCTTGATGTAGACAGCTTCTGATTGAACTGCCTTAATATTATATGGCTTGAAGTAAAAAGAATGAGCTTGTAAACTATGTCAAACTTCAATGAATTTCTCTGCATCTATATCAAAATATATGTATAAATGTACTAAAATTTAAGTAGTTGTATTGATATGAAGACCCATTATTATAGGTCCTTTAAATGTCTAACCTCCATGCTCTTTTCCTTGTTTTAAATCCCTCCATGTGTGACTTGAACTGTTTTTAGAAGCAGATTTGTGCCATGAAAAGGGAGTTTGAACCTCAAGAGGGAGGAAGGCAGAGAGACAGAACAAAGACAAAGATGGTGAGAGAGGGGGACAAAGTGGTGGATGGGGGAGAGAAGGGAAATATGAGTGATAGCTTGTTGACTTTTACAAGATGATGAGGGCTGAGTGGGCTAAATTGGATTCGCTGGTAACGTCCCCTGTGTGGTGTGTTGGTGGGGTCAGGAAAGGTCCCATCTGACATTTGACCTCTTCTATTCCCCTCACACGGCTCCTCATGTCAGCGCCACTGACCACCACGCACTGAGGGTCACAGCATAATTACATCTGAACTTGAGTCCATTCATGCAAGACTCCAGCCTCTATGATTCTTTGTGAAGAGAGGATTTATATGTGACAAGTTTAAATTTTGTGTTAGAGGGCATGTTAACCGGTGATATTTGACTATTGTTTCACAGCAGAATTTGGTTATGAGGATGAACGTGGAATTATGCTCCCTCTTTAAAGGCATTGCTATTGAGGTATACCTGAATAAAACTGCTACCAAATGAATAAGTTATTAAACAGATAGATTAAGTAAGTAAATCTTATTTTCAATTACCCTTTACTGTCATGGTTCCGTCTACTATGTCCTGGTGTTCCCTGTCTTTGTATTTTTGTTATCTTGTTTGTCTCGCTCAGTGTGTTCTTTGTCAGTTCTTGTTCTTTTTCATTGTGTTAGTTTTGTTTCAGGCATTATGCACTTCCTGTTTTATTTTGTATTCTTGCCTATCCTCACTGGTTGAATGCTTTACTTCCTGTTGTGTTTCCCTCCCATTTGATTGCCTGCTCCGCCCTGACTAGTTTCACCTGTTCCTCATAAGTCTCACCTGTTTCCTATTCCTCATCATCCTCAGTGTATATATGTTGGCCCCTGTCTTTTGTTAAGTTTCAGATCGTTCTAGCAAATGTATTTGCTTGTTTCCCTGTTTATTGGTTGATATCCCAGAAGTCTGTTTTTTTGTTTCTACCTTGACCCTGCCCTGTGCCCACTGGTCCTTTTCTACCTGTTCACCTGCCTTCCTGCTGATCTGCCTGCTGGTCTGGGATCATTAAAAGTCCCTTGTGACCTACATCAGCCCAAGTCTGCCTTCTCTCATTATGTTCTGCATTTGGGTTCAACCTTGCCACACACCCCTGTGACACTTACAGTCCATATTGGACCTTATGTGAATGATGCTCAACATTACAATTTTTTTTCTTAGAGTTAAACAAACTAAACAACTTATTCAAATTACAAATCACTTGTAAGTTTGAAACTTGTAAGTTTCAAGAGTAATAGATCTAGCAAGTATGTACGTCAGTTCAACTAATAAAATTAAGTTTCCCCTTGTATTGCTTTCTGTGGGAGTGTCTCTGCTGTTTGACACAGTTAGAGAGAAGACAGCTCCAACAAGCAGATTAGATCATGGTATTTGGTATTGTTTAATCTAAATCCAAATCAATGGAAATAGGCTTATGTTGGTAACGTGAAAATACTCCCACTAAAAGAACTAAAAGTGGTGTGATGCATCAAACTGACAGCACACCTGTTCTATCCTGTGTAAAGAGAAATTCTTGGGAAAAGATTTTCCTTCTCTGTACTTTGTTTTTTTTTTCTTTTGTTGTTCACAAGGCCTTTTTGTTTTGATAGTCCTGCTTAATGAAGACATATCCGGTCATCTACTGTTTCTGTCGAGAGTAATTAGATTTCCCTGGTGAATTCTATACTCCTGAGAAGGCTGGGCGGCCAGAGGACTGTAGCTGCAATCCTAGAAGTCATGAAATTGACTCAGCAAACCATGTGTGAAAAATCAGCACTTTGTAAGGTGAAATACATGTACCGTGACCTTCATCTGTGCCATGTTCTTCATGGATTTACTGTGACATCTTTACTGTCCTGAAAATTACATCTCACCACAGGGAAATTCATATGTGTTTTATTGTGCATCTACGGTCTTACTGTATTCCTTAATTCTAACACTCCTTAATTGTCACACTTTAATATTCCATTCAGAGTGAAATAAAACCAAAAATCTAATCACATCGCATCAGCCCCTCTTCCTTGCTATAGGTATAATAACTTTAATGTTTCATGTGGTCGTTCATAGCTGTTAATGAATTCCGTAAAAAGCCATTATGATTACATTGCCATAATTATGAATTATGTTGACTGTAACATGCTGTTTCCATCAGCCTTCCATTTGAAATATTAGATCAGAGGTTTACCAGAGGGCTTCCTCTTGCCATCTGGTTCTGCTGTCAACCCATGACTGCCTCCTTTAGTCCACAGGCCTACAGGACAGTCTACAGCGACTCGATAAAGACTTGTAACATCATATAGAGCATCTGAGCATTTGGCTAACTTGTGTCAGTAAGTGATGTATGAAATATAACGATTATCCTTGGCTGCTCTCATGTGTTTAATTTTTTTCAGTACATGCGTCACAGTGCAGCCTCAGCTTTCAGATCTCAGTCACATTTAAGATTCAGGCCTCGGTTGTACAGTATTGCAGCATCTGGCTGCAGAAACGTGTTCACAAAATTGATTTGGTTTTGATGTGGATTTGGTGAGAAGTTTTTACTTGAAAGACATTTTTATGAAGATGCTTATTTGCTTGCTAAGATCAGTGACATTGTTATATATGTATTAAACATGAAACTAATGCCAGCAGTTGGTCAGCTTCAACGCAATGATGAATGAAGAAATGGGGAGTGGCAGCTCTATCTGAAAATAGCAAATCTCTAAAGCTCAATAATTAACATGCAATATTTTGTGTGTTTAATCCACACAAAACCAAAGCACAAAAATGACATATATAAAAGCATAAGTTTTTTAAACATTTGTTTTTAGCTAAGTTAAATTAACATGCTGCTGGAATGATATTAGCTCAGTTCTCTTGTCTAAAAAGTTAATGTCTAAAATGTGGAACTATCTTTTTCCATTTCCATCCAGATCCTATAAGTCTTGGTCAGATGGAATTACTTATAGTTTTTTATGAGTATTTTCAATTTACTTGCAATGCTTTTAGCTAATTTGCCTACACACTCTAATTAAGTTTAGCCCAGGAATTAGAAGGCCAGAGGTTGATGGAGTGAGTGATGGACTGGACACAGGATAATGACAATCCTCCTTCTTTCCTTTTCCACTGTGTCACCATATTTTCTTTCCTCCGGCCCGCCCAGGCCATCACCACTTCACTCCCTCCAACTGTGACCATGGGCTGTTTATCGACTGGCTTCTTCTTCCTGTTTGTGGTACTAAGAGGCTGAAATTAGATCTGCATCGCGGAGGATTTGAGATAAATTGGGCAGCGGATCGGTCCTAACTAAATTTTCTCTCGTTTTCTGAGGGGGGGCAGGAGGAGGATGGTTCGTCATGATGCATCAGACAAAGGATAACGCCAGATTGACACGGACAATGATGGGCTCGTGTGGGTCTGTTGACTGTATTGTGTGCTGAAATTAATGAGTTTTACGAATAATTGATGTATATTAACATGTGCCAGAACAGCAATTGTGTATGCAAAGATTCAGAAAGCATTTGGTGTTATTCATCATTATATATATATCTAGCTGCTATCCAACTCTTGCAAGGGTTAGGTCTTCGGTGCATGCAAGGCCTCATCACTGGGTCTATGCTATCCTCCACTGTGGCTCCCTCGGGTTGGCCCAAATGGCTGTGGTACACAGGGGTAATCGGCCGCTCCCATTACAACTCCCAGGGGAGGGGGGTTTGCTCCTTAGCCTCTTTGTACGGTTAGGAGTCGGGGTGTGGATCTCACTCTTTTCACTATCCCACTTTGATCTGACTCCAATCCCTGACAGCTGATACTGTAGCTGAACCTGACACTCTCTGCTCTGCCTCTGTGCAAATCTGGAATGGGAAGAGGAGAATGGGATTGAGTGGAGCGGGGCTGAATGCCAGAGTATCTGTTGTTTTGTGTGCCAGACAGACATGATGACCCTCTTGGTTAAACTCAGCTCAAGAGGTCACGGCCCAAACTTCTGAGGAGGAATGCCCTGAGGGTAAACAAGGGCTCTCTTGATGTTTCATCATCTCTTCATGTGTATGCATAAAGTATAACTTGGACATGAAGGCGATTCTGTATGACAAAAGGACTCTATTGTTTGGGTATGTAGACATTTCGAATAATATACAGATAAAACTTACCTGTCTTAAACAATCGGGGGAATTTTAAAAAGAACGTATAAAGAAATAACAAGCACCACAACCTAGAAATTTTTCAAAATTCAAATCCAAAATCCTTCAGATATATTTTAAGTTGGATATATTATAGTCTGATGGACAGATGGACTGGAACTGACTCAGTGGGTGGAGCATAAAGTCTCTTCCCTGACATTGTTGTCGTGACCTTATCTTGAGAGAATGAAAAACATTTACAAGAAAATAGGTTGTTGCTAGCAGGTTTGGTGAGTCTAGTTTAGTGTAATCTTTATTTCAATATGAAGAGAGAGAGCCGACCGAGTGGCAAGAGAAGATATGGCTGTGTGGAAGAAAAGTCTCTTTAGGATTTGTTTCACACTGCAATCTACTGGACTACCATTTTTGATTTATGTCCAAAGATTTCACCATTTTTCACTTGTGGTTCACACTGTAAACGGGCCTCAAGTTTGCCCGAGGGTTAAGTCAACTATACTTGCTGTAAAATCTAAAGAGGTTCAGAACATGTCAGCAGGCTTTTTACAGCACAGAGAGAGCTTAACTTTCTAATAACCTTGTCCCTGATCTTATTCCTGCACTTCTGACGGCTGTATTTTTCCTGAAGGGACGTTTCAGAATGAGTCTGAAGGCTGTGTGGCCAGCCCTCCACAGGTGCTGCAGATGGGCCCCACCAGCATTAGCTGCAAAGCTCTGCTATTGGCTGAATGGTTTAGAGCCATCAGCAATCTGAGCCTTCCTGAATTAAACTGAGAGAAAAGCCTTTTAAACAGTGGCTACCCAGAGATCCCTTGGGATACACGAGGGCGTTCAAAGACAATTGTTCCCTGTATGTTTGTGTGATGAATCAGTCATCTTTCAACCACTCACACAACAAGCTGTTCACTTGTCTCTCTTGTGAATGCACTTAAATAAGCTTATCAAGCGCCACTGTTCGAGTTATGTTTTCTTAGAAATGGTTAGAGACAGGCCCCCCACTCCTGATTCTCAGGATCCCTAATGCAGTTTGCGTACATCACAAACAGACAAGCTGCAACACATTCTGCCTCAGGTAAGCACTAAAACTAATGTTGACTGTTTGGGCCTCTGTCTGTCATCGCAGACCCTGAACATACCTGAACAATATTCTGGAAAACACCTAGAAATTTACATTTGTGGGATTCCTCACAATCATGGGTCATATTCAGGACACTCTAACAAACCAGCTTTCGAGTATTTTCACATTTTAATGGATGTTTTGAAACAGATTGCATGTCCTCATTTGGCACAGAATAATTTGAGGTCAATTTAAAACCCATCAGAAAAAATGCCATATCATTTTATATCACTAGGAGGTGAACAGCATGCCAAGATGCTCATTTTAACCCTATTCAAGAGATCTTGGTATCTTTAGCACAATGCTGTCTTTATTCACAGGAGACTACTAGAAAAACTTTTGCTTAACACAATATCAATGTCTACATTACATAAAAAAAGACGCTGGGATGAAGAACCCATGGGCTCTTTCTCTTTCTTGTATGTCTAGATAGATGTGGGAAAGGTCCATGTCATACTAGAGAGTTGTATTATCTTTTGGAGTACAATAATCTGCTCCCGTGTCCTCTTCCACATCCACAGTGCAACATTACATCACTCCTTTATTCAGAGGCCATATCAATGTGACATCATGATCATCGCTCTATACCTGCATTCACCACAGAGACGGGTGGCCGGGATTGAAACTCAAGCCTGAGTATTATATGAGATGCAGAACATCAACGTTTGTCCTTGGCTAGTCTGAATCAGATTTCATGAGGCAGAATATAGGGACAGAGTTCCAGTTTCCTGTATGCTCTGTGCAGAAACACAGGCAAGATACCATACACACATATATATATACATATACATATACACACACACACACACACACACACACACGTCCTGAAGAGATCATTTTTTTGGCCAAGACTGAATGACCGACTAGACACATGCAGAGTGTGCAAAATGCACAAGTTTGCTTTCTGGCTGAGAATAATGAGAATGGGCTGACACCGTTCTCATGTCTCTACAGTAAATATGAACCTAACCCCGCATGTTGATTAGCTTAGCTTAGCACAAAGACTGAACAGTGGGGGAAACAGCTCGTCTGTCTCCATCTAATGGTTACAAAATCCAATCACTGCTAAAGCTCACACATCAACACATTATCATATTTACAACAAATGATCTTATTTATTATCATATTTTTGTTCCATCTGTACCAAAACTGAAGTGTGAAAAGAAAACAAGATGGTTTTACAGGGAGTAACTATTTCTTGGAAAGACAGGAAGGCATTTCAGTTCACCTCCAATGACCTTGCAGAGATGAGTAATGATGCAAGACAAATGTAGAGCTTGATGAACAACTCACTGTGGCCACAAGTGGTATTTGTATGATAAAGGCACATTGAATTTCCCTTAAATTGCAGAAAATTTACTTCAGACTGTTGTTTTGCATCAAAACACAAGTGTTCCTTTGAAAAGTTCAAAGAAAACTTCCTTTGTGGGTAATCTGTGCCTGTGACAGATCTGGTGTGTGTGTGTGTGTGTGAGAAATGCCAGCACATAGCCTAGCCGCAGTAGACCTCACGCTGTGAAGGGTGTTTAAGTTTGTCAGCCATTAAGTGTCGAGAGAAGCTCACGACGCAGCATAATAATTATCACAAGGTTCTGCGTTAGGGTTTTCTTCCGCAGAAGAGAAATAAAGCTCCAGTTCATGCAGTGTCAAGGCGGCGTCTGTTTCTCTTCGCCTCAGAATTTGGCAGGGCTGTTCAAAGATGGAGTGACTGGAGGTCTCTATTTCAGTTTAAGACAAACAACAATAATGATGTCATAAAGTTCATCAGCTGGTAAATTACTTCAAATAGACACATTTTAAAAGTACTTTTTTGATCGTGTTTGTTTAAAAAATAGGATTATTTTCTATAGTACTTGCATTTGCTTGTGCAATATCTAAATACATACCTGGAATGTAAACGATGTTAAGATATAAAGGCAGGCTTCTTTGACAGGTGTTTGAGATGTACAGCTGGCTTAGAGTATCAGTGTCATCTACGCAGTGTGTTTGTACCTCTAGGTGCAGATCGGGCTTTTGGAGGCAGCTTAGTTGTCTGGATGCGATTGTTACTGTGCTGTAGATCTTTTTTCTGTTATGACACGAGGGCTCTGTTGATTCAGTGACTCACTTGTCAGGATGAGCAAACAAAGGAATGAAAGGGAGGAAGTATGCGCAAAATATTCATGAGTCTGTGTCCTGTCTATGGTTGACGTTTGTTGATACTGTGGCATGTAGATATGTTTTGTCTTTAAAAACAGGATCCTGTTGCTGAGCCTGTTCTGGACAGCAGCTGAACGCTTTCTAATGGTACAACTGATGTGTCTGTGCCAGGCACCTGGTAAGCAGACATAAATAGAAACAAGGAACATGTGGGGGTTTTACATCAAATCTAATTAAGCCAGTAATGTTTAAATGGCATTGTGACAAACAAATAAATCTTTCCTTGTTCACCACAAAGCCACAGGTTGGAATGCCACACCAATTACGAGCTTCTGAAAGACGCTGGGTGAATTGTGTCAGTGTTCCTTATTTTGTCACATCCTACTAAACACATTAAACCTTTATCATTGCTGAAAATGGAACGATTGTGGACAATAAATGCCGTGACTCGCCAAAGCATGTTCCTGTCATTAAGCCTTAATCGCCTCCTTTAAGGCCGCAAGACATTTTATAACCTCTGAGCCAACAAAGATGTCGCTCCTGAGGAATGCCTTAAGGGTTGGATTCATCAGATAGTTAACTAGATTTGAATGTACGTGAATTTTTTTTACTTTTTACTCCATTTTTGATCCGTCCATGCAGCATGCTCTG
Organism: Amniataba percoides; assembly: GCA_037176925.1. Classification (NCBI taxonomy): domain Eukaryota; kingdom Metazoa; phylum Chordata; class Actinopteri; order Centrarchiformes; family Terapontidae; genus Amniataba; species Amniataba percoides. The sequence continues at coordinate 9,109,613 of JBAJHX010000024.1, read as the reverse complement.
TCTTGTTTACACCATATGGCAACGTAATAAAAGAAGGAAGACGATAACTGAAAGGAGAAAGATGAGGTAAAATGCAGAGAAACAGGAGAAAAGAGGAGGATATCCAGTGAGAAATGAGGGAGAGGACCAGGAAGCTCTTAATCACGCCGGACCATCTTTAAAGAGGAGAAAGGAGAGAGGGAAGAACAGGAGGAGGAATTGTATAAGAGACTGATGTGGAAGGAGGTGAAAAATGGCTCTATTATAGGCCTAATAGAATTTCCCTTGGCCCCAGAGGGAAACAGAATGGACTCTCCCTCCTTCCCACTTTGCCTCTCTATCCCCTTCATCCCTCCATTTGCCCGGGCCAGAGATATAATTTCATCACTCCCCACTTAATTGTGTGCGTTGCTGGCAGAGCCTCACTCTCTGTTCCAGCAAACAGAGGCAGGTGGGAGAGGAGGAAGAGGAGCAGAATAATAGAACAGAGTGGGAAACCACATCACTTCATTTTTATAGATGGACAGCTTGTAAAAGCGATGGGTTACGTGGTCCCCTCTGAGTAGACCAAGTGTAAACACAGCAGGAAGCACTGAGTGGGATCTCACTGTGTCATACAGGATGTAGCACAGGATAGATTTACAGTGAATTCAAATATTTGTATTCGGCTCAAGTAAACATAAAATACTGTCTACTGTGCCCACAAGACCAGCGACACGGTACATGTAGACAGAAGACTATCAATGGCTTTGTTTATGTATGACTGCTTTTTGTAGAGAGGACAAAAAAAACAACAGTATTTTTCAGAAAATTAACAAAGGTAAAGTGGCAAAATTGATGAATGTATGCTTCAGACAGAGAAAAAGAATTAAAAATAAATAACTAATAATAAACACAGTATGGGATCCCCTCCAGGGCCATGCAGATTTACAGAGGATACTGTTGGCATGTGAGGTAAAGCACACTTATCATGGCAGGTGGTGAAAAAAAGTTTTGTTAACAGAGATGGAGAGAGAGATATAAAAGCACTATGTTCGTTCTAAAAAAGTATATTTTAGCTGCCTTTATGTGTGCCCAGACATCCATTGTCCATGGTCAGCATTATAGATTTTTAGTATTATACTAATAAAGAAATACAATTAAGGTCTACTGTACATGCTTGTTTGACAGTGGAAGATACTGAATAACTACTGGAAATGTTGCCTAATTTTTTTATGTTTTGTTTTTAAAGAAGGTGTGGCCAAGATATCCTGAATTTTATTTCTTTAGACAACATATAATTATCCATGACTACTAAATTGACTTTGACATGTAAAGTAAGTGGAGTGCCAAAGAGAAGAAACCTGCTCCACCTCTGTTACTTTGTCAGACACTGAACTTTGACTTAAGAGGAGATCAGTCACTTCTTTCCTACTGTCCCAGCCAGGATTTACCGTCTCTCAGAGGTTGCACTTTGTGTTTGATCTCCTGTAAAAGTCCTCCGTGACCAAAGAGAACACGTGTGCCCTCGTCGAGAGAGTTCCTCAGACTTGCTACAGTCAGTCATACATCATCATGAGCGTCTGCTGAGACCCTCAGAGGGACGCTCCTCTCTTGGTTGTAAAGATGAAGATGACTCTGACCTTTGACCTGATCTCAGTGATTGCTTTTTTTAAAGAACGCTGTGCTAACCTGTATGGTATGAGGTGTTAGATAATTGGGGTCAGGTATTTTATACTGTTGTCTTGCAGTGCTGGGAGCAGTTTCAGACTCAACATATTGGCTATTAGGAAGTATTTGGGCCTTTTGGTGAGTTAGTGCTTTAGGAATCTGATATAATAGGTTTCCTCAGCATTTAAACATTTATTGTGCATGTGCAGATTTTTCCACGTCTCCTTCCCTCTTTGAGCTTTCACTGAAACTTATTACGGTCCAGTGAAATTGACAAATTTAAGTCTTAATGTCACAGGACAATATGTAACTTCTTTCTCTTCACTTTTGCTTTGTCTGTTGTAGGTTTATCATCCAGTCAGCACTTCCTACAGTAATACCTTTATCGCTTAACATCTCCAAAAGGTTGAACGCTCTGCTGTTAAAGGAATCAGTTAGATTAGAGATCAATACCACTCTGCTGTCTGTTAAAAGCTACCGCAAGTATCTTAGCTTAGCACAAGGATCAGAGACAGTCTGGATTTACTGTACAGATTGAGATCTATAATAATGTGTTAGTTAATGAGCTCTAGATGTGTTTGAAGGCTCATTTTTGTTTTACCTTCTGACATGAGAGTGGTATCAGTTGTTTCATCTAACTCGGAAAGAAAGCAAATATTATATATAGAAATATTTCCCCAAAAAATCAAATTATTGCTTAAGACTAGAGCCAAATAGTTTATTTTATTTACAACAAGGACTCTTGATTTCATGTTAATCCCCCTGGGATGTGAAAGATAATAATGTGCTGTGCTGTTATTTCATGCAGGACCTGTGGAAAGGTCTTTCTCAAAGGTTTCACAGCCTCACATTTCTGGACAGTCCCAAGGGAGTCCTGTTTCCAGGTTCACACTTGATCCCAGTGGTGATTTGCAGGGTAAATAAGCATGTTATTCTGAGCCATAAAACTGACTATAACATGCTGTAAATTAGCCAAATTAACTGTGCAGCAGGGAGGAATATTATATAAAAACCTACATATTTTCTCACTCCCACAATTGAATTGTATAAGTGCCACCTTATTCTGGGAAAAAAAGTCCTTTAAATAGAAGTCTACAGGCAATCAAGAAAGAACCTTAAGTTGTGTTACAATCTGCTCATACACTGGCATAAAAAATGATTAAAATACATTACTGCATATACCCCCTTTAAATGGTGGCCCGATCCATATTTTTAGTATGAACAACTTTAGGAAGTCGTGGTGCTGCAGCGGATGACCCGAGTCTTTCAGTAAAAATACCTTTTCTTCACTTGGTTCAACTTGAAGCCAAAACTTGACTGGTCACCCAAACTCAACGTGGCCTATCCTCTTTCACCACCACATGTCACTCCTGCACACATGGTTCCCTTCACACATCAAACATTCCTCGCTAACGACTCACTGGAGGTTAGCAGCAGTTAGCTGGGGAATGTGTTTTCCATTTGAATCACGGTTCACTTAGAAACTGATCCTGGGTACCGGGACCGATTCAGAACCTGTTGATGCCATTTCTGATCTGGATAAGCAGAAACAGATCAGTCTGGAGTGAGCGAGCAGGCAAGTTAAAGATTGTTCCTAATTTACATCAAGTTAAAATTGGATTGGAAGAATGGTGAAGAAGGTTTTAGCAGGAAGTCTTTCTCATTACAAGATTCATTTTGAACAATCTGAAAGTCTTTTAGTGACACAAACATAAACAAATACAAGTTTTACATTCACATACATTATATTGCTGTGTTCTATGTTATCATCATCAGCTACATCTGATGTCTAATAAATACTATATATGATATTATATACTGCATATATATTTAGACAATGTGTATTTAGCTTATTTATTTCAATATAGATTTTTTTTTATATGTATGACCTGCAGCAAACATTTTCTTAATTGATTATGTCGATAAAGGCATTGTCCTAAACAGTTTTTTATTTGTTCCAACCTCTTTGTACTTTTTCTTGAATTTCCCATCTGGGGATCAACAGTCTTCTCTAATGTTAATATCTGTAGACATCAATTAGACTTTTTCCTGCACATTTATGCAATGACAATGCCCCAACATTTGGACCATATCGTATACTAATCTGTCACAATATTTTCTCACTTGTAAACCTACACAAGCCCACAGTGACATAAAAATATGAAACCAGTGGGAACAAATGTGCTCGCATGTGTTATTTCATGCACCATTACCATACCATATCACTCACCAGGGTAGGTCTAATTGTGTTGACAGGCTGTTGGTATCTATTATTATAGTATTGTGTTGCCGTTCCTGCACTGACCACACGCAGTGCCATAATTCATGCAGTCAGTTTGATGAAGCCAAAGAGGAACTAGCCCATCCTACTTTGCCCCCTTTTCAGTCTCCCTTTCCTTTTCAATCCCTTCTTGTGTTGCAACAGTTCAAGCTTCCAGTAATCAGTCTGTCTCATTTGGCTTGGATTACATGTCAGAAGGACTTTACTGACTCATGAGGAAAATGCACAGGCCTTCTCCATCCTGAGGGTGAAATACAAAAGACTTTGGGCTGTTTCAAGACCAAACCATGCTGAATTAATACCACAATTATGTAAAATAACAAAATGAAAAATAATCATTATAAATAGTTATAAAATCATAAAAATATTTAAGAAATTTAAATTTATATAATAAAATTAGATTATCTAACTTTTAACATTTCGGAAGAATTAGTTCATTTTTAACAGTGCCATAAATAATTTCACAGTTAATCATCTGTTTTAATCTATTTGACTATATTTATTCAAATGATTATTTCATAATGATTCATTTATTTATTCATTTATTATTTTGGTCACTTTGGCCTTCCATATTAATATGCATGTAAGTGTTTGAGTTTATATCCCTATGGATGCGAGTGTATGAACTCTTTGTGTGTGCATTGTTGGATCAGTACAGATGACTGTATTACGGACTTGAGCTTTATTATTGGTTTTAATGCTTGTCTGATGTAGGAATTCTGCAAATTCACATTACGTAAGTATAGTACAGTATATGTATTAGTATACAAGGAACATTCAGTATTTCTCAAATCTGTACATTTCAGTCCTGGTGCACCATCAGTCTTGTCACTATAAGCTATATTACCAGGGCTTTTTAAAAACTTTATCCTCCAAATACAGACTTTACCCTCCACCCTCAAACCCCCATCCTCATGATCACTGTGTTACTTTCAAGTGCAATATCTTGACATGTTCATCTTCAAATGGGTTTACTGTACAAGAAATTCAATGTCTGGTCACTGTTTCACAATTAAATCTCTCATACCTCTCAAACTAAACAAATACTGTCCAAAGCCTCCATCTTCAGTCACTGTTTCTGATGGGAGGACAAACTCTGAAGACTATGTTGACCAAGCAATGGTAGAATGAAAAAAGGGCTCATTTAAGGGAAGGTTTTTCTGTGGTAAAGGCTAATGGCCATCAAACATGCCTATAAAAAATAAAATCATTTTCTCACAGCAGCCAGTTAATTTAGCTTAGCTTGAAGATTTGAAACACAGAGAAATTGTCACCTCACTCTGTCCAAAACAAATAAAACATGCCTACCACCACCGGCCTGTTCATTCAACAGAGCCAGGCTAGTATAAACAGCCTGGTACCTAATCACCTTTATTCTTTGTGCTAAGCTAAACTAAATATGCATATGTGAAAGTGACATTGTTCTTGTATGTCAAGCACTGCAAAGAGATTCACTTACGGCACAGTGGTGTTTTTTTCCAAATGAAAGATCCTTTCCATTTCCGATTAGTCTTAAAGGTATTTTAAATTTGTGTTTCCCATTCATGCCCGGACTAAGTGATGCACTACATTAAAACACTTGATGACTGATTTGTAAATTGCCACAATTTTTTCACAAAGGCACCTCCCTTCTTTTTGCCCTCTAACCCATTTAAACTAGGACAGCATTGATATAGTAACAACGTCCCATTCACATACATATTGTACAATAGCGCCTTCGAGGCTTAACGTAAAATAAAATCTATAAAAAGACAAATTATTTACAAGTAAAAATAAAACAACAACACTTAAAGGAGATATACTTACAAAAACAGATAAAAACAAAAATGTACAACATCAGCAGACACCTGAAAATAGTTCTCAGGCACTTGTGATGCAAAACAGACAAACGTAATTACACATTTAAGTGCTACAATTAGTGCTGTGCGATATGGACAAAAAGTTATTTCCCGATATAGGCAATTCTTTATCCCGATAACGATATATATCCCGA
>JBAJHX010000024.1:9054680-9103610 GCA_037176925.1 Amniataba percoides | reverse complement strand
ACGATAGAGGACTATATCTTACGATAGGCATTTTTCTGTCGTACAACGATATATACCGTAGTATCGCACAGCACTAGCTACAATCTAGAACAACAGGAGAAACATAATACAATTTGCAGTTGTTATGTGGAGATTAAAACATAACAACCCTTTAAGACTAGAGGGAGAAAACCTTCATTTTAAGTAACACTACAGCATGAAGCTTAGTTTGCACGTGGTTAGTAACAATGTACAATCTGCACCTGAGTGACAGATGAAGTTGTTGATATAGGTTTGTTTAGCATAGTAAACTATTTGCTCCTTCAAATATTTTACACCAAACAGACAGTGAACAAAATGAGAGAAAACAAATAGGTGCTAGGGATCCTCAACTGGCAGCATAACAATATCATCATAGCAACATTTTTGAAGTACGCTTTCACAAATTTAAACCGAATTGGTGAAACACAATACAAAAGCTGATAATGCCATGAGGAGAGGGATGCATGTCTATACTTAAACAAACTGATTAATGCAAATGCAGATTCCTGGGTTTCACCTTTACATTTAAGTAATCCAAAACTTTTCCGCTTTCCATTGGTCTGAATTCATCCTACATCCTTTGCCTAATGTCTCCACTGACTCCCCTTTTATCCACATGTCATTGTCGCAAACAATGAGGAAACAAGACACCCTTTTGCTTTTTTTCCTCTGGCCTGTTTCCCTCTCTTATTCACCTGTTTGTAGGATTGTCAGTTGCAAGAATCGCTGCTCTGGATAAACACAGTTGCCTTTTGAACAACTACAGATTGTTCAGTTAATTAAAAAGGTTGCAATAATAGGATTAGTACCAAGGTAGTAACACAATCATTCAAGATACCCTGAGAAATTAAGCAAAAACGATAGAAAAGCCTGGATTTCTGTTTTTCATCCTGATTACTTCGTATGTGCATGTGTTTTTGTCTTGGAATTTGTGCACTGCTGACAATGACTTGCTAATTTCTGCATGCTGTTTACGTTTAAGGTGGCATTTCACCATCTATAGCACATGATGCAAATTATATGGACTTTAGACAAAACTCTTAAAGACACAGAATTATCTTATATTGGCTATTAATAATGAGATTAAACAATATATGGTCTGCTCATGAGAGTTTTCCATACAACATGTGGCAGGTTCTGAAGTCTTCTATGTCCCCTACAGTAAACGAAAATATAAATGTATATATGATCTGTGTGTGTGTGTGTGTGTGTGTGTACATGTGTGTTTGTTTGTATTGTACATGCATGCATGGTTACCTACTGTAGCTCTATGTGTATGTATGTACACAATGTGTATATCTCTATTTGATGTGGGCACTTGTCTGCCTATGTACATACAGTATACATAGTTGTGACTGTGTGACTTGAGTTTCGGAGTCCATTCCTTTTCTGGGTCAGAATGAAGGAGTCTGTGTGCGAGCTCCTGTGTTATGCAGATAGGCCCGAGCACATAGAATAGTGTCTCATGTTGCCTCAGTCATTGACCCCACCGATTCCAGCCAGGAGCTCCTATAGCTCTTGTCAAAAAAAAAAAAAAAAGGAACAGTCTGCAAAAATCATATAAGACAAAGCTGAGATTGACTCCATCTGTGCTGCAGCTCAATGTCCTGTGTCTAATACAACAATTTAAAGCAACAATAAATTGCATCCAAGAATCCAAGCATCCTTCCTCAGGTTGTCAAATCTGCAAAGATCCAGATATTCTGTGGTATGCAGGCATCACTGGTTTGCAGTAACAGACACAAGCAAGTTGACAACTTAAACTTAACATGGCATGTAAATAATGTCGCCTGTCCAGTGTGGTCTCCGACATGTTAACTCCTCTTTGGTAGCATAGATGTGTAAGGTAACATTTAGAGATACAACACTGGCTAACGGACGCTATGAGAGGGAGACACGCTGACTATGCTTGTTTAAGAGTGAAGAATAAAGATGCAGAGGATAAAGTCATGAGGAATGAATGAGACAGGTATCCACTATGACTTCAGTTCAAATCCCATTGCCGCTCCAGGAGTAATAAAGTCACATGAAAGTAAGCTGGATGGTAATTGGAGCATAAAGGCAGGTGGATATCAAAATGGAATGATTATAGATAATTTCTCCCCACATAGGCTTTAAATTATGTGGGAGTTAAAATATGAGAGTGACTGATTATATCCTGATAACTAAATGAGGGGGTTTGGCTTCCTTTGCATTCATTTCATTAGTTGCATTGACATTCATTCAGTTTTTGACTAACATGAGGCATCTTCCTGCCTTAACCCTGCCTTAACGATTCTTCAGGATTCATGATACTGTGACTGCTGGCTTCATGATGGAATAGCTTAAAGCGGATCTAGTAGGAATTGTGTGGAGTGAGGAAGCCTAAGGTTCGGGTGTTGTGCGTTTGGGCTTAAATCACACGACAGAGGTGGCGGTCGGCTTCACAGTGCTTGGGCTAAGCACCAGACTCTGGGCGATGTCGTCGCGGTTGATCTTGCGCAGCGCCGTGCACAGTGCGTCGATGCTGGCGCAGTCCTTGCTCGCCCAGTCGGACAGGAGCGCGTGGACGGGGTGCTCCTCCTGCCGGAAGGTTGCAATCCGCTCCTCCTCGTATCCCAGCAGGCCCGCCAGGTTGCACCAGTCGCTGTCATCCATGTGGTTGCAGTCGTCCCCTTCGCTGCCCCTGAACAGCAGCTTCTCCACTTTCTCTCTTGTGTGGAGGGGAAGGAGCAAACAAGGCTCTTCATCCATGGTGACAACTGCAGAGAGAAAAGAGACATTGACATTTCATTTTTTAAGCGATATTTGTAATTGTAGTTAGTTTGATGTAATGTTAAAGTTATACTAATTTCTCAATCAGGAAATCCAAGCATTTGTACTATATGTTAATCTAATACGACACATTAACGATTCTGCCTACATCCTCTTTCCTGAGATTTTCAATTGGCTGCAATTACATGTAAAAGGCAAGCGACGGTGCAGGTTTCCTGCAGCAAAGCAGAACTGGGTAGGGCAAGTTCCTGCCTGACCAGTTCCAATAAATTTTCATTTTAGAAAGTCACAGAAAAAGATGTTTCCTCTGTATGACTGTCAACAGCAGTCAACAGCAAGAACTGCGTCCAAAACACCTGCACACACACCACCACTGTTCACCACTGATAAGCATGCGGTTTTAGTGCTCAGGTCTCTCTAACTGGTTTTTCAGGACGGGATGGGAAACTGCCAAGAGCACGTGCTTCCAGAACCATTGTAGCTCTGTCAGTGTTGTAATCCTTGTTTGCTGATGTGCTACAGTAAATCTGAAAGGTCACATTCAAGTCGGAGTTGATGCCTCCACCAGCTGGCTCATTCCTGAGGGGGAATTCTTTTCTTTTTGACTGACATGGTGGGACAGTTCAGGGTGTAGTCTGCCCATACATTCACACCAACACAAAACTCAGGTCTGCTATCTGTCAGTGGATTCGAGGCAGCTCATCACTGGAGGAACTCAGTGTCAGGTAAACACTGACTTTTGGGCTTAAACAAGCTCACGCCCAATTTAAGTGCAATAGTTTGATAAATGAGGGCTATTATATTTATTGGTATTAAGGGAGTGGCCTAATTTTAAGTATAGTTATAAGTGTGTTACCTGTCTGTGCCTGACTCTGGGCCTGCTGCTCCTGCAGACTTTGGCTGTCCACAGAAATGCCGCTGTCACTGTGCAGCTTCTCTCCCTCGGGTGACGGCGTCTGGTTCTGGTTGGCTGTGCAGTTGTTGGCCCCTTGCTTGTTCTGCTTACAGCTGTTCCATCTGAGTGAAGACGAGTCAGAAGAGAAGAAAAACTCAGATGTATGTATTTGAGGAAATTTAGTGTTAACTAATCATTTTGGTGTCAGTATCTCTGTAGTTTGTGAAAGTATTAAGAAAAAGCATAAAGAGTTTGGATGACTGAAACTAAACCCTTTGCAGTGCTAACAAAAAAAAAAACTAGCAATCTCTGATGGAAAACTGCCAGTCAGGAAATAATAAATCTTCTCTTTCGCATCAGCTGAACTTAATAATAATAAAAAAAAACTTCAAATGCAAAATGAAAAACAACAATTGATTTATGATTTTGAGTTTAAAAGACCATTAGCTGAGTCTTGGAAATTCAATTTCATGAAAAGCTATCATAATGCCTTAATAATTTCCTTGGGATATTTTATTATTGTGTTAAATACTTTGCAATATTCAAATGACCAGTACTTTCTCTAACTTGTGTTTGAACGTACAGACTTTTGCAAAACACTGCCATGCAGCATAGTTGGAGAAACATATTGTACATTCAACATTTAGGCTTTACATGACGAGTGTGGGGTTCAGTATAAGTGAGTAAACAGACCATATTGTAGCCCACAGGACAACAGTGTGTGCTCGTCCAGAAAAACAGCAGATGAGTTCATTAAAAATGAAACTGTAGAAATTCAGAATCTGACTGGTATCAGATTCCTTTTAGCTTCACAGCTGAATTCTTATACAAAATATATTTGTAAGAGTATTATAATATTTTTGACCTTGATGGACAGAGAGCAGATCAGCAGATAGAGAGAAAAAGGGACGGGGTCAAATTATGCAAAGAGAAGACATCAAAGCTCAGTGCTTGTATATTTTGTGTCTTAGACCAGGACACAAATGTGTTTTTTTTAAATGTTTAATTCCCTGCTTTTTAATGTGAAACATTAAGCCATCTGGACACTTGTTACTTTTCTCCTTAGAATACTAAAAAAATCCCATTTTCTAGTGCTTTATTGAACTAAAAAACTATGAATTATAACATTGTAATGTATCATCCTTTTGTTTAATGTGAGTTACAGTCACCTCTTGAAGATGATGAAGGCCACAAGACCGACCACAACTGCTGCCAGGATGGAGCAGTAGATGGGGATGAGTTTGTCGTTCAGACCCTGGTAGAGCCGCTCCTGGGAATCACTATTACGGGTAGTGTTGGTGCTCTCTGTAGAGACTCCGTCTGTTGGGGGTCCATCCGGAGTGAACTGGTCTAGTGGGGGTCCGTCTGTTGAAGAGCTGGTATCAGGGTCAAAAGAGGGTGTTGGAGATGCTGAAAGGAAAAATAAGCATAGGGAGAAATTCTATGTGAGCACCCTGAATATGTGAACATAAAGCAAATTTGCAATTGCATGGATTTACTGTACATTTAATGTATTAAAAGGTTAGTTAGACTTAAGATGCAAGCTTAAGCAGTAAACACGACTGACATACATACATACATACACATCATCAGTCTAACAATTTGATTTTAACAGATAGCTGCGTATTTAATCCAATCAGATGACTTAGAGATAAACTCCTCCAGGCCAAAGACTGCCCCACCATCAGCAGCAGCAGATGGAGAGACAAGCTGTAGGCTCTATAATACGATGCAGGTCAGGATATTTTCAGCTCCAGGACATGACCGGAAAATGGAATCTAAAATTTAAATATGCCGTCAAATATGACACCAAGGCATCTCTCCTAAAGCTCCAATCACTTATTTTGCTTCCATCCACCATAGCCAGCATAAACTATAAATGCCTTCCGTGCTGCAAACACATACAACAAGCACACTCACTCACACACTACTTCCCACATCACTTGGTCATTTCCCCTCTTCCCCAGGGAGCCATTAAGGAGGGTAAGAGCAAGTTTGTCCATCCAGTCCTGCCCACTTTCCTCTGACCATTAACACTAAGCAGACATGTTCACTCCTCACCGCGGATGTGGAAACCTATCCTCCCTTGTCACTTACTTACAGTTACTCACATCATCAACAGGAAATCATCGTGTTGGCTTCCAAGGGCTCTAAATACCTCAGGAGAGCCGCCGAATGCGAGCCAGCCATTTTTCACTAATGAGGCGAAAACACTCTTAATGAGAGCTTATTTAGATGGATGGATGGAGCTGCTGTGGGGCTTTTAGCTGAAGGAATTTTGAAGATGTGATAAGTACTTTTTGGCAGCATCAATATGCTGCACATGCTATTAACTTATTATGCTGGATGTCCATCATTCTTAATCGTTACGCTATAAAGCCATTGATTTTTTTTCAAAAAAAAAAAAAAAAAAACAAGCCTTACAATAACATTGGCGTCATATTCCTCTGAAGCCTAGCAGGATCTGTTTGCTTTACTGTGGCTGTGATATTTAACATGTGACAAGTGGCGAGTACATTTGTTTTGTGTGAGGTAGTAAGTGTTCGCAACTGTCATAACTGCCTGTTTGTCTTGCCGCTAATTTGTCCGTAACCAGCTTTTATACTCTGACTGCTGGGTTCAATGAGCCATTTGTCTCTGTTAAGTGACCTCCAGATGCTTTCAGCTCACTCAGCACAGCACAACTTGCCTACAAGAGCCAAACCACCCTCCCCCTCCCACCTGCAGTGATATGATATATTATTCAGCATTAGAGGGGATTTTACACACCGAAGTCTGTTGACACCTCTGTTAAAATGTTAGAAAAGCGCAATCTGAAATGGGTGGAGTAGACTATAAATGAATAAAAGTGATAATATATTGGAGGAAAATACATACAAACAGGCTTCTGATGATGCACTGCAACATATCAAATTCCTTCCCGCACTCTTCAATACACCCCCCCACCCCACCCCACCCATACAAACACAGACACAAACACACACAGTACCTTCACCACCATGGCTCGTCTGTCTTTCTCTAGTTTTCAATCCCATCAACACACACACGAAAAAACCAGGCACCATTCATTGACAGAAATCGTCTTTGTCCAGCACAAATGCCTCCCGCCCCCCCAACATCTCTTCTTCCTTCAATCCTCTCTCTATCCATTTTACCGCTGGCTCCCCTTTTGCTATCAGGCAGTTGCTTTATATGTCAATCAGTTGTCATTTGGACTGTGTCATTTTCTCTCTTTCCATCTCCATTGTCGTCCACCCTGCCTGTTTAACCCTACCTTTTATTCTTCTTTGTTCATTAAGCTCATTATCTCATCCATCCACGCATCAGTGTCTTTACTCTCTACATATCTGCATCATTACTGGGCTCACCGCCTGCCATGATGATTAACATTTAAAACGAGGTCCTAAGTGCCTTTACTGGACTACCAGCTCATCCTCTCTCACTGGATGGTTCGGCCTCAGAGGGGAGTGACCTTCTCCTGCTGAGCTCAGCTGGTTTCCAACATGCAGCGAGCTCAGTGGTTACTGGACCGTGAGACTTATGATGTTGAGATGTTTCAATAATCAACTCAGAAACGATTCCCTGCAATCTTGACTCATGAGATTCCTGTATGATCTTGTATTTAAAAGGAAAAAAACGACCTACTCTCCCAAGAGATGTATTAGGTAAACCAATAGGAGATGTTACGGTAGCCACGCCCACTTTTTAAAAGCACTATAGCTTTATCTCATATCTAATCTTTACAACACGACAAATCCTAAAATGGTCTTCAGTCCGATCCTAACACACAAACAGGATATGGTCAAACCTCGGAGCACTTTCACATGTGGCATTCCCATTTTAAAATGATAGGTGTGCAAACTGTGAGACCTTTTGTCCCATTTAAAGAACAAAAATGATGTCAAAACGTGGCATTAGCTTGTCATGAAGACTGTAAAAACTGAAAGACGAGGAGCTGTTAAAATTACAGGTTCAGTCAACTGTGACGCCTGTCAAAAAACTATTTATTGTATTTATTGTTCAGCATTATTTAGTTGTTAGTGAAATTACTGGAATTTTCCTCCAAGCATTGTCTGTTGATGATTAACTTGTGACTGGATATCCGGGTGCATGCGTGCTTGCCATCATATGAGTAATTATATAGTAAGAACTGTTTGGCCCCGCACACAGTGGGAGTGTGTGCATAATTTGTGTTCAAAGTGAGTGGTGTGTGTGGGGTAGCAGCCACACCTGAGTTAAACTCGTCACTCCAACTTCTCGCAAACAGGCTCTTGCAAACAGGTGTTGCTGCCTTTTCACCACCATATATTTTAAAAGCTGACTTCGACGTTAAACAGAGAGGAAAGGAGGGGCTTCCGACACAAGCGAGTTGTGTTTTTTTATTATATGTCATTACACCTGAACGGAGCTGCGATTTGCTGCTGAGACCTGCCTGACAAATCCTAAAATGCCAGCACCAGTGGCAGACATTCATGTTGTTACAACAAGCACAAGCAATGGGATTAATGAAGATCAATGAAGAATCTTGTTGCCCCTGTTCTGTTGATCTGCTTTCAGCATTTGCGACTTGTTATGATTCACCATCCCTTTTCCTCCTTCACGCGCTTTCTCTTTTTCTCCTTGAGGCCTCTGCTCGCTTCCTACCTTACATGACCCATCTCATTTTTCTGTCCACGTGCCCCCGACTGAACACACCCCTGAGTGTGTATGCATGTTGGTGAATTTGTACGGTCTGCATGTGTGTGCACGCCTGCGCCTATGTGTGTATGTGTGTGTGTGTGTGTATGTGTGTATGTGTGTGTGTGCCTGTTCTGCGGCAGAATGTGATCAGCACTCGTAGAGGTCAACCAGAGAAACCCGAGAGTGCAGAGGAGTAACTCCATCGCTTTTATCGACCAGGCCACATTCTCAGCATCTGTTCCCTCTCTCTGCTCTCTCAGGCTTTCTCCATCTTTTTCTTTTTCTGCAGCTCTTCCTGTGAGCATCTCTGTTTATCATTTATTTTCTGTTCTAATATTGTTGTATTTAGGTGAGAATTCACATCTCATTGCTGTCTTTAGTGTTTACATGGATACCAATTTCTAACAAGTCGCCCATTATAAAAGATTTAAACATTTTACCTAATGCCATAAAAATCACTTCTAAACCATTAATAAGATCATGTTTTTGGCTGCCAGGTTGAAAAAAACACTGTCTGGTGTCTAAGCTTTATGTTTTGAAATAATGCAGTCAAACTGAAACTGCTCCAGATCCTAATATTCATAATATTCATAATTAAGTAATTACAACATGTAAACTCTTAACAATGGATGCCTCATTATAAAATGATACAAATTTTTGTTTATTCTTAAATATGCTTCAAGAATATGACACTTACAACATTTTATACATAAATTAGAGGATTGGAGTCTTAAGACGTTTAAAGAACATTAAAGATTTTTGAAAGCCATAAATCTTAGAAAACAAAAGTGGCATTTCAGTGTGCCACAAATGAAGCAACAAATAAGCCAAAATTCCATGAAATCCCATCTTTATGCCACAGTGCAGCAATTCAGCTTTTGACCACTATGACAGATAAAAAGATAAATACCACTGACAAAAAGATTTGGCTAGGCGGAGACATAATCCCCCAACACATACTTTAAATCCTTACGCGGACAAAACCTTGACTTGCCAAGCTGAGCTACTGGCAATGAATGAACGGCACGAGCGAAAGCGCAAGTGTTGTGGTCACCCTTGGACCGGAACGGCCCGCTCACGCCAAATCACCTCCAAAAATGTTCCCTGGAATGTCGAGGGGATAAATTCCTGAGGGATGGCAGGCGACTACAGGAGACTGAGTCATGGCCACGGGGGTCGATGCTTGTTTGGCAGCGGAGAAAGACACGCAGTCAACGTTAAAACTCCCTTCAGCGTGACAATGCTCACACTGTGTGGAGCAGGGAGCAAAAGGGTTAAAGAGAGAAGGTCAGCTGTGGCCATAGAGCCATTCTGTGCAGATATAAGTCAGTAGATGTGTGGAGACCAAACTATAGCCGCACAATGAGTGACTGTGCGACACAAAGACAGTTAATTGTTTAGTCAGACTGGGATTGGGGATTCTTCACAGCTATTGATGTGGAAAGGATTTGGACACAGGAAATCAGAAATGTCGACATTTTGACCTTTATCATTCTCCCATTTATCTCCTCTTTATCTGCCTGTCAGATACTTGCTAGATACGTTCATTCATGAAGCCCCTCCCACGGACAGTGATTGTCCCGTCCAAACTTGGCAAGCGTCAGCACACATGGCAGATCCTGACAAGCTTGGGAAATAAAGCCCACATGTTAAAGAGGTGGACATGGGAGCTCTGAAAAAAATGATACAAAAAACCCCCAAAATGCAAATGTTTAATAAATTGATCAAAGTGTGTATTTGTAGGCTGTAAATGTTGAAATGCCTTGAAAATTAGCTTCCCACCAATGAAAGTTAAGTATTTTTTCCTAAGCCAAGGAACATCTTTGCAGACACAGTTGTGGGCCAAATTGACTGTTAACATCCTAAAGTAAAAACGGCTTTTGTCTACTTCTGTCTGAAACTATAGACCCATTAATTCAAACATTACTATGCATTTTATTTGGTAAATGTTCTGCTCTTACCATTTCGTATGTGTCGTTCTAGGACATAAAGCTCAATGGGTGTGATAACAGTAACTAAAAAACAACAAAAACAGGTAGCTGCACACGCACCAGTCTGTGAACATAAATCATGAACAGAAAGACTCTCCATCTCATTCATTCCCATCCTCCCTTTCTCCCCTTTCCTCAATCCATCCTTCCACGTGTCTCCTTGTCTTGATTTACTTGAACTGGTCCGGCCCTGAGTGCCATGCATGGGACCAGTTAGCAGATTGCGCTTTCTGATTTCAGAGCAGCCTGCTGATCGTTAAGGTCAACCAAACTCAGGAAGGAAACAGCTCCCTCCTCCTACTCACCTATCAATTCAATAACCAAATGCACTTCTCAGCTCAGTCACCCTCCCCCTTTCTTGCTTCCTTTCAGCTGCACCCACACGACCTTCATCCTTCCATACGCTGTCTCCAATCTGTAATGTTCAATAAGTCGTCTTATTGATTTCAATCTATGCGTAGGAGCAGGAGGATCAGTGCCCTGTCTGCACGAATATGGCTCCATGTGTGAGTGTTTTGTGACTCATATTTTAGTAATCCTATAAACTTTGCTTTAGTGCGTGCATGTGCATGAATAACGTAATTGCATGTGTGCTGCAAACCTCAACCTGTTGCCACCACAGGATCAGAAACCCAGGCTTTGGGTTGATAGGTCAGCCCACATATGTGCACTCAGTTCTGGGTACAATCTCAAGGAAGAACAGGGTCAAAGAGTGAAAGCCTCTGTTTCCCACTTGCCTTGAGGGCTCATAGCCAAAACCTCGGGCTGATAAGAACAGGCAGTGACCACTTTGTCCAACTCAGGCATTGCTCATTCAACTTTAACTATGGTGTGAAAGGGCCTTGTCACTGTGTGTTAGCATAGCTGGCCACTCCTACTGATAATGCATTTTCAAATGATCTCTCTGGGCTTGACAGGCATTACCCTGTAAACAGTCCTATTATTACCACATTAAAAGTCAGTCTCTTACTCAATTTTCATTCTTTCTTGCCATTTCAACATAATCAAAGGGGGATGTCCATTTATGAGCTCACACAAATCAGTGCATTAGTAATTTAAGAATCTTTTCCATTTCTGATCATTTTCAGTCTCTTAAAAAGAGGGAAGGAAGTAACATGGTTAGGAGGTTGAGACAAATCCTGAAAAATATTGTACACAAACATTGGATATTTTGGAGAAAGCAAATATGCTGTACAAAATAATATTTAGCTACTTACCAGATTCATGTAACATTTCCTCGCTGTGTTGATAAAAAAAACGTGATCTGAGCAAAATTATATTTTACTCCAAACATATTTGCAGTTTTAAATTAGTTGCACACACGTATAATTTTTATCACACAAGGTTGACCCATACAGTACTGGTTTGTCTTTGCTTACACAGTACATGTCACTTTGGGCGGTTAATAAGAGTGCTAATCAACTTCACTTGCCTCTGTGTTGTTGTGACCCCTGAAAGGACTGCGGGGATTATGCCATGTTGTTCAGTGCACATCCCCAGGGGGAAACTCATACTGCATGATCTCCCCACAAAGACCCCCTCCACATACAAGCCTCCCATGACCTTCAACCTCCGACCCTGCTCGGCGGCCTGCAGCAGAGTGGAAGTCATATCACACATCTTTAGATAAGCATCTTGCCTTCAGACTCTCCACTCCGTGGGTCTAGCCTAACAAAGTCTGGTTGGTATGAGCATGTTTTACCATCAGAGAAAGAGATGAAGTGTGTTTTTTTCCACGTAAGACTCAAAACAAACCACTAATCCCTTTGGAAGTGTGGGAGGAAATTGGATTTTCACCCCTCGTATCAGCTGGGCTCGGATCCACATAAAGGGGTGCTAAAATGTCACTGGGGAAAATTCACCACAAGCCTAAACTCAAGTATAATCCCAACAGTACCCAGAGAGAATCCAGCTTTCTCTCTGAAGATAATCTACAGAACAGCCAAGGTGATGCTCTGGTCCCTTCACCTTCAGTTAAACTATGTCTCCAATGTCTCAAGTTACAACTTGTCCTTTCATGGGAAGTGGCCTTCTGTGTGCTCTTGTCTCTCCCTCCACCCTCCTGACTGTGTTTAGCCTTGAGGCCTGTGTCGCCTGACTCCAAAGTACTAATGGATATGGACGTCTGGCACTACAGATTTGTAAGCGCCGATAACGCTTGTGCTTCAGTAAAAAGATTACATTAGAAAAAAAGGGCACATGATTGAGTTAGAATGAAGAATAACATATGATGATGAAGCCCATACACAATGGGCTGTGAGGCGTCATGCCTGGAATCACAGCAAATTCACATTCATCATGAAGTATACTGCATTAGTTATCTCAAGGATGTTTTAGTATAGGAGTTCTGGCTTCTTATATCTTGATCTTGGATGAATCATCTCTCTTGCCACCACACTTTTCTCTCAGACCACAAGTTGAATCAAGCTGCATTAAAGAATCATCCTCAATGGAAGAGCCACTTGATAGAAAAAAAAGAGTCTGTTTGTCCACGTCATGTCCACTTGTGCTTATTAAATAACCTTTTTTCTGTCTGTGGTGCTTTAAACTACAACAGTAAAAGTAATTATTTACATTGCTCGTTATATCACTTTTCCTTACTGAGCCCATCTCCGCCGTTAGAGAACTTTGTAGCGGTCCCACCCACATATCTGATTTTCTGCACTGAACATGTGTAGAAATCAGAAAGGACACACAGTGGTTGAACATACAACTAGTCTACAGATGGCTGTGAACATGACCTTAATGATTTGCAGGAATGTTCAGCTTTAATCATATCACAGCAGGAATCTTAACAAATACTACAACATGTATAATGCTGCTCCAGTGACATTGAAACAAGTTCACTACAGTTTATAGCTGTTTTTTTGGCAGCAGCCGTGTGAGAAACCAAATCACAGAACTGCTCAAACTGCATAACTGAGGAACCTAAATTTCCAGCATGCATCTACTTGTTCAACAGCTGGATCGTTGATCATTCAAGCAATTAATCTGGCATCACAACCCCCCTTGAGATGAAACCAGCCAGGTGGAAATTAAGCCTGATTTCAAAATCTTGTCATGGTTGACATATCGGGGGTTAAAATCGGGTTAAATTCAGGCAACATTCATTGATGTAAGATCATGAACTTATCAAACCTCTGACTGTAACAAATCCTTCAACGTGGCTTAAGTTTAAAATGCGTGAATACTGAAAATACATAAAAAAACAAAGGAAATAGTCACAAAAATATATGTAGGCCAGATCAAGATTAGTTTCACTCTCTGTTTTACTCATTATGAGCTGCTCCAAGTAGCCCCATGGGCTAAACTGAATGCCCTCACAGACCAAACGGGATCATGGGAGAAACACAAAAGACTCCCTTTAGCCTGAGACTCCCTCTGTCTTCGCCACTGTGATAACAACATCCTTCAAACCGCTGCTCCAACAGACTGCATAGCTGATCAACAGACTCCTTTTATTGTCATTTCACAAAAGCGTTGATATAATCTGTGAGGCATCAGGTCATTGGAATGAGCAGTGACTGCAGTCATGAGGAATTTGTGATTTGGAGTCTGATACCCACAGGGTGCAATGATATAAAAGAAATTCAGAGGCCCGTTCAGAGATATGACCACCCTCTAAACCCTCAACGCAGAAAGAGGGTGGTCTTTGTCCCTGTGGATGGGATGAGTCCACGAAGACAACGAGACAAGCTTCAACGTGGCATTTAGGTCGATGGGCCAACAATGTCTATAGTGTCGGGCTGAGATGATCTGATTATGTGGCTGACAATGTGGATGTCCACTGCATCATACTGTCCGTACAGTGCTGGACAGTGAAAATGTGCTCGCAGGGATTCTATTCAGGCCTTCGTGACCCCGAGCCGTGCACCCCATAACTCAACTTCACTGGCCTTGCAAAGAAGTTCATGATAAACTTGCCCAGTGTTTAGATAGGGTCATCCCACAGCCATTTGCTAAGTAGTTGAAAAATAAATCCAAAAACTGAACAAGTGAATTAACTGTCCTTTTAAAAGGACAGATTTCATTTTTTTCCCCCTCTCAGAGTAAAACACTCTAATAAATGCCTTAATTGTCTCTCTTCCTCTCTGTCAAGTTCAGTGTGTAAAGTGTTTTGAACTTCATGGTCTATTATTCAAGTACAAAAAAAACCCCACAATATTTTTTATTTTATCTGCTAATAAAACAGATATATTCATCAATTTACCTCAGTACAGTGGTAGTGGATTCAGTTTAATTTAGTAATAAAACAAGACAACATTGTGCAGTTTTGGGACATATCTTCATGCACTTTCTTCCCTTGAGTTAGACAAGCAGATTGACATCACTCTCATGTCCGCACAGTAAATATGAAGCTACAGCCAGCATAAATTTAGCTTAGCTTAGCCTAAAGACTGGAACCAGGGGAAAAAAGCTAGCCTGACTCAATCCAAAGGTTAAAAACATCAATCTACCAACTCTCCTGACCATCTAACTTGCTTTGTTTAATCAATACACAACTCAAGGTGTAAATATGACATGCTGTGGTGTTTGGTAGGCATTATATGACTAACTATTTCTTGGCCAGGTGCCAGCTGTACATTCCACTGTCATGAACCGATTGTCTTACCTTGACAAACTGTGTCAGAGAAGGAGTTGCAGGGCTGTAACATTTCCCCCTCGTCACAGATGGTGCAGGGGATGCACGGCTCCCGAGAACTTTCCTGGTCCGAGTAGGTGTCCCCGGTGCACTCCTCGCACACCGTGTCGTGGTCAGGCTCACAGCTGTACAGCATGCCCTGGCCTTCAGGACATTTGGTGCAGGGCTCACACATCTGCGACAGTTCACTCAGAAAGTAGCCGTAGTTGCATACGCAGGTGGCGTCGTTGGTGTCTGTGCAGGGCGCCTTCATGCGGTGCAGACCTGTGCACACTGTACAGGGCTGACATTCCTCTGTGTGACTGAAGTTTTCTGAGAAGGTCTCACCTGAAACGAGAAGGATGCCAAAAAGATGACTTCGGTTTCTTCAGTCATCCCAATAAATGCGTTCATAGTACATGTACATTAATAGTTCTATTCCAGTGTCTCTTTTTTATCTCTTTTGTCTTTCTCGATATACCACATTTTAATTCACAATTGTTTTATATGCCAATTTTAATATTTTATACATACTGGCTTTAAAGTCCTTTACTCTCTCTCACATGTCTGGAGATCATTTTTCATGCTTTTACCTCATCATCTTGATTTTTGTAATTCTATTTTTATCTCCACAAAGGCCTCTCTAAACTGTCCATTTCCAATAAAAAGAAAGGGGTAAAAAGTGTACGTTAAAAATCGATTAGAGAAAATGACGTCTAGCATATTATTATATCATATTATACTGTATGTGCTTATTTGCTTTAAAATGCTTTTTTATTCTCTTCTCTCAAATTGGGATACAGTTTTTCAAAGTCACACTAGCACAGAAATTCTGCTTTATATTCTGAAGGATTTTTGAACTTACAAATGTTTCACAAATGTTCTGCATACCTGAAATATTTTCTCGGACAGACATATCTGAAAAGAACGCAATCAATATTGCATATTTTATGGAATTGTATATCGGCTGGATAGAGAGCTGGGAAACACACTAAATTATGCAACAGACCTATTTGTAAGAGAAGCATGTGTGTGTGTGTGTGTGTAAGCATGTGTGTGTGTGTAAGGCGGACAGACTTTGTTATGACCTCAAAATCATCAGTATGTCTAAACTGTTAGTGAGCATATTCTGCACAAAGCACTTTTTATTTATTTTTAATTGAAGCAATGTAGAATTGAAACAATAGGTCAATTAATTGATTAGTTGATCGACTTGGCTGTGTTGATAATTACTTGATCCTTTTAGTAATTTTTATGCGATAATAAACTTGATATCTTTTGCCATTAAACATTAACGTGATAAAACAAGCAATATGATGCCCTCATCTTAGTTTGATTGCTATTTATTAATTGAGAAAATAAAAAGGCAAATTTATTGTCTCCAAAAGTAATTGTTAGTTGCAACCCTTATGTAAACTTTAACTGTATTAAACTACTCTGATTATTTCATGCTTTGTGTTAAAATGTTGCACTTTAGTAAAAGCTGCTATATCAGCGTGCTTCAGGTCTCATCTTTCCAGATTATGTACAAGATTCCTAAAGTAAACTGGAGCTGCACTTTTCAATTAGTGCACTGATTATTTTCTACACTAACTCTTTTGACGATAAAACGTCAGAAAATATGAAAAAGAAACCAGACCCTACAGTGACGTCTACAAATTGCTTGTTTTGTTCAATTACTGTTCCGAAACCTGCTCATGTTCAGTGTATTATCCTAAAAGATAAAAAAACAACTTTCAGAGGCTGGTACCAGAGAATGTTTGGGATTTGAATGAATCACTTATCAAAATTTCATTTCGTCACTAAACTAAACTGTGTGTGGCAGGAGACAGGGGCGTGGGGGTGGATGGGGTGTAGACCCTTTGCAGCTCAGCGTCTCAAAGCGTATCAAGTTATCTGTCTGCATATCTGGCCCACCAAGCACGGCGAGTGCTCTGATGATGCAGAGATTAAAACAGAAAGAAGGAGAGCCGGAGAGAGAGAGAGACAGCAGAGAGACAAGAGTGTCATTTGAGACGAATCCCTGTGTGCGACTCTAAATTGCTGGTGTCAAATGCAGGTTCTTCGCATTTTTGTTTAATTATGTCTTTAGGAAGTGGACAAACTGCCTTCCCTCCTGCATATGTGAGCCTGTTGGTGTCCAGTCATACTGTTACACCCCCCCCACCCCATTATCTCCTGCAACACCCTCCCTCTCTTCAAACAGACACACACACTCAGACTACCCTCAACCGCCCCCCCACCCCCTCCCCACGAGTGCTCTCAGAGCCATTATCATAATGCCATGCATCAATAATGCAAGTCAATACATTAATAATGCTAGCCTGCAGCATGGAAGGGTGGGGGGCAAAGGAGGGGAGGTGATGGAGGCGGAGGGTACAGACGGTCTTTTCCTGGCTCAGCACATCATATCATAACAGTACTTTCGCCTCTAGTTCAGTCCATCGCTTTGTTTTCAACATCCATAAAAGGACTCCTGACTATCCGCTCAGCGTGAAGTGTGTGTGTGTGTGTGTGTGTGTGTTGGGTGCATGTGTGGGAGTTTTTCTGAGTCTTCTCCCCTGTGTGGTAAAACGTGTGTTTTCCTGGACGTGTTTGTACGTGTGTGTGCTCGTGTGTGTGTGTGTGTGTGCGCATGAACCATTAGCTGCTGGCTGAGAAGTTGGCCTGGTCTCCATTCCAGCTGTACTTGCTCTGTTTCATCTCCACTCCTCTGTTCATTCATCCAAACTCCTCCGTGTGTTTCAGCTGGACGGCTTTTTTAGCACATCAGCCAGGCCTGTGTTAATTATCTGTTCTAAGTGAAGCCTGAAAAGAACACGGTCTGCTATAAATGGACGCTTGTGCACGTTAAATCCTATCAACTGTGGGCGACATGCCTGAGACAACACATGCAAAGACATATGGTGAGTGGGAGGTGATGTTGAAAGAAAATAAGGAGGAAAGAAGAAAGTCTAAGTGGTTTATGTTGCATGAGTGATGTTAAAACCTATGAAAAAAAAACTTAAAGTCTCCAATAACTGACTGCTTGACTGATTCCATTTGTTACTGCAGATCTTTACAAAAGTAAACAAAAGCAAGCTTCTCATTTCTACTTAATACCCATTGATGTTGTCCAACTGTCTCTAGCAGATTTTAATAGCTGTCACTAGCTAATCCGAATGCTGAAGCTTCATCAGTTGGCTGAAAACTGTCCTTAGCTGACTTGTAATTTGTTCATATAATCTAAATTAAAAGTACAACTCAGCATATTAGAAATGCAAAGACTGACCAGGTGAGAATGGGTAGCATTTAGGAAAGGGGTGTGGTAGGTGGGCGTGGCCTTGAGTTCAGGGTTGACAAAGAGTAAAACACGTGAACTTCAAAATTTTGTATTGAAATGAATTATTTTTGTTCACAAAGCCAACTGTTTGTCATTAGGAAAAACAAACACAATGACTGTTTATTATGTTACAGTGTGCAGTGCCAAATTATTTCCTGCAGACTTTGCAAAATGCTTTGTTTGGATCTTGTAAAGCACAGATCTTTCCCTCCCCACCTTCCTGCAGTAACATTTTTGGTTGGATGTTCACCAGGTCTCAGGACACCGGGCTCCATGAATGTCGGACAAAGTTACTGCAGCGCGAGCAGTTGTATGGTGCAGCGGTGATGTACACGGCTAAAAAAAACATGACGATTGTCTTATCATATAAAATGCTGTATAAGAGTGAAGTTATTCATAATTATCACACTATCTATCACTATCTCACTAAGATTTTCCCAAATTATTTTTTCCAAACTAAATGTTTTTTTTTTTTATCACATTCCCAGATTCCATAATCATTGGACCTTAATCTGGTGACTAGTCACTTCCTGTTTCTTGCACCTATGAATGAAAAATTAGTTTAGCCTTAAATTGTATTATCATTTCCAATTAAACATCTGCAAAGGAGAAAGTATATAAATTCCTCACATCTCCAATACTGATTTTTTTATGTTTGATTTACCACCATCAAAACTATATGGAGTATCTTTACTACAGCTGCCTGCACACCATATCATTGTGGAAAAATCCAAAGCTTTACACAGCACCATGCCTAGTTACAGTAGCTACGGTATGACTGGACAGTCATTGTTTTGCTGCAGGGTTTATGTGAATAATCAACAGGTAGGAGACTGAATAACCCACTGATGGCTGAGACTTCAAAACAAGTTGTTGTTATGATGCTTCTGCATGCTCCGACTCTATCAGCCTGCATTAGCGATCTAATCGATATGTTTGATGTGTTCTTAAAATATCACAGTGATGTTATCTGATGAAGAGCTATTTGCTTTGCATTTCACTTTTTCCATGAGTCAGTGCAGAGCCTGTCTGGCTTCATGACAGTTTTGAGAGCCGGCCGCTGTCTGTGTTTGTTCATGTCTGAGCAGAACAAGCACCCTGACACTGAAAATGATCACCCTTAAAGCCTCCATGTTGTGCACCAGAAAGCAGCTTCCTCAGAGACATATGTAATTAATTAAAATCATTTTGAGCCTGAAATATGACACTTTTAAACAAATCTAATGTTTTCATACAAGGAAAAAATACGTTATCAAAATGTAACTCTTGATCTGAGACACACTTGTAAAAGCAGACATCATTCCAAAGAAGCCCCACAAAAATCCAAATAAATCATTTTCTCCGTGTGCACATTCTCTGCGACTTCTCTCATGACCTGAAGTCTGAATCCTTCGCTGACCCAGGGAGGTTTACAGCTTCTTCCTCGCCTGAGCGCAGGATAGTCAGGGAATTCATACAAGGAGAACTCTGGGAACAGCGTAGCAGCTGGCTGCATATCAACCCTGGCCTCTCCAGGCTCAGGTTGATCTTTGACCTCACATTACAAAAAAAAAACAAAAACTTAAATTTGTTTTCCCAGCAGAAAAGTACCTCAGACAGAAGTCCTTAAAAATCCTTTTGAGCTCCTCGGTGACCAAAATCAGACTCTAGACTGCTTACAGTCTTAATCACTGTGACATAACAACTTGTCTGATGCTCTTAATATCTCCCCACTTTTTTTTTTTTTTGCAACAACATCTGGAACCAGTCCCACTCTTGTATCCTCTCAACATCACTGTCCTCATAATGTCTTACAGTTCAACACAGCCTCTCACCCTACATGGTAAGGGCCACGAGGAGGGCAGTACTGCTGGAAAACAGTTGGGTCTGGCATCTAGTTTACTGCCTAACATGCCGCTGAATTAAGTTACATTTAGACTGCAATGTGTGTGGTACTGGAGCAGTTTATCAGGGACCCGGCTGTTTGATATTAATGCTAATGTTGGTTAAGCAACAAGCGTTTTTCTTCAAAAGTCTCTTACCTCAGATCCAACCTGATGGAGTCTCTTTTGCTGGGTAAGGATGTCAGTTTTTAGTCACAGCATAGACACAACATTCAAGGTGGGAATGTTAGTCCTCCACTTATCTAGACAAAAATGAATGCAATTCAATTTCTGCTGCTCATGGCTTCCAGAGGTCACGGCTTTGTTGATCTTCTGACTTTTCATCAAGTTTTAAATCATCCAGTGTGAGATTTCTTTTGCTAACTATTGGATGTATTGCCATGAGTATTGGTACACACACTTGTTTATGTTTAACTTGTATGAATGTTTAAAAATTATATTACTTTATTCAAAATTCAAATCTGTTGCAGAAAATGATGTAAAAAAGATCCAGGGCTTAAATTAATAGTTTGACTTATAATCATTATAACTACTGCTGGATGAAAGAAGATTTCTAAAACTATTAAAGTCATCATTTGCCAAAAACAATAGAAATCATAAATATTCAGATTTATTCACTGCTTTATAGGCCAGCAACACAATTTTGGATCCTCATTTCAACACTGCGGAAATGCTGTTGTAACTTCTTCAAGTAAGTTCTTGTAAATTCTGCATATTCACTGTGATTCACATTGAGGAAAACTGCTGCTTGAACCATGTGTCCCCTTCCAGGGACACTATGTACAGTAGAACATTTCTTTCAAGAGAACATAACTTACAAAGAGAGTGCCACAGTGGCATCAGTTTAATGTTTTTTTGTGTGTGTCAGATGAAACGTTAAATCACTGAAGACATGGCGTGAAATATGTATGCGTGCGTCATTATCTGTGAATCAAAGCATGTGATGTTTTTCTTTCATGCACTTGATGGTCTTTGTACTGTAGACATGAGATTGTGTGTGTGCATTACACTCATTGAGCTCTTTATTTTATGTTACTTACTGTCCAGACAGGGGGCGCAGAGAGTCTGTGTCGCCCCACACGGTTGGATGACACCCTCGCCGGGCTGGCACTGAAGGCAGCATTTGCCGCTCCGTGTGTACTGGCCCGACAAACATTCCTCCTTATTGGCCAGAGCTCCAACCTGTCAATTACCAGAGAGATCATTTAAAGTTTGCATTTAGACAAAAAAGAAAAACTTTAACTGTCCAAAAAATAAAAAAAAAAGTTTGTTGTCTATGAAAACAATGTCGAGAATTGTGAAAAGTTAGCAATTCAGCCAAAAAGGATATTCAAGTATTTCTCAGAAAGCAACAGAAAGACAGACACAATAAACAATGCTCTGGCCAGCAGATTTTTTTTCTCGCTCTTTTAATCGTCCTGTGGCCCCTTAGATTTATTTTGGAACCACTAGACCAGTGGTTCCCAGCCCAGGAGTCAGGACCCTGCAACAGGCTGCAAGATAACTCTCAGAGGCTGCGAGATGATTAATGGGATGGAAGAGAAGAATATTCTGATTTAAGCAACACAAAGCTGTCCATTGTTCTGGCTACTTTCTCTATCTCTGATTCTAGTTCTTGTGAAATACTAAATAGCTTCTCCTTATCGGGCCTCCAGAGGCGTTCAAATGAAACAGTCTAAGGAGGAAATAAAATGACTCTTTGGTTGAACAGTTTTCAGCGTGTAAACACATGAGGCCTGTAACGTTTGCGTCGTTTTAGAGTCACAGGGCAAAAAGTTTCGAGACCACCTCTCTTATCATACCCTTAAGACTTCACTTGGCCTCGAACCTCATCCTGCAGCAGATATGTGCCGTTTTCAAAAACGCCACTCACAACTGAAGCCACACACACGGTCATAAAAAAGTCAGACAAAATCACACACTCAGACCAGGTAAAGCTGGATTGTGTCCTCTGTGCATTCTTCACACAGTAACCTGTTGAGTGCTTTATCTCAGCTGCTGACAGATGCTTGAGCGTGCCTCTGCATATATACAAGTGTAAATATGCATGAGAGTGCGCAGACACTTGTACGCTCACGCCCAGGCCTGGATATTTATGTGACACCTTTGAGTTTGTGCGACCTTTATACGTTATATCATACTAACTCCATCCTTTGTCACAGCGGGTCCTTTTTTTATCTTCTGCACACCCTGAACCCCAAAGCAAACTTTGATGAAAGCAGTGATTGCCCTCTGACACCGAGCCAGAGAGGAGGTTCGCTCTCATTCTCTGAAGATATATGGGGAGTGATTGTTTTTTATTTATGAGGTTGACATGGCCTAAAAAGCACTCTGTTGTCAGACAAGCCGAAGATCAGAGAGTCAGAAAAAGCCATATTTCAGACTTGTTTTGATCCCACATTTCATAAACAGTAGCAGGGGTGGGATTCTGAAGTATATTACAGCTTCTTCCTGCAAACACATGAGCAATGTGTGGGTCATTTTTGATCTTTTGCTTAAAGTACAAGGCTCTTTTCTGACTGCTGAATGCCAGCAAGGATGAGCTACACACTTATTAAGACTGTGCGAGGTTGTGTGTGCGCACGCGTTTGAGTGTGTCGAGGGGTACTTCAATGTTTAAGGAGGTACGCTCCACATAAATCGTCAGGCGTCAGTGTTCAGGTGTGTGTGGAATGCAGTTGACAGGAGAGAGGAGCTCTGAAAAAACATCAGGCGTCCCCTCGGGCACCTCTGAGTCAGCTGGCAGGTAATGTGTGTGTGTGTGTGTACATGCCAGCATGCGTACACACTCCTGCCCTTGATGGTGTCACGGCCCATTCACCTTCGAGTCTGTAGTATTCAATTATGTATGTTCAAGAATGTATCTTTGGCTTTAATGGGTAACTTTTGACTTTTATGCAACGTGACTGATAATATCTAAACATTTAGTGGTTTCCTGAAACTTTCCTGTTTTTACAACTGAGAGTGTTTAGGAAAATTTATTCAACAATCATGTTAGTCACCTCAAGCTGATAATATGTTAAAAAAAACATCCACATTACTGTTCAGAGACTGTAACTCTTATCTTGTGTTTTTTTATTTATTTTATGGGTTCTCCACTGTTGTTTTTGGATGTAAATGTGCATGTCCATGTTTTCTTCCAGAAAAGTTGACATTTGATACTTTAAATTCTCTGAGCGTTGTTCACGCCCCGCGCTTGACTGACCTCTCTCTCGCTTTATTTTCACCCTGGCACACTCTCCACCTCGCACACACATTACGCAACACACCTTCAATTAGAGATGAATCTGGTCTGTCACCATACAGCTCTCTCTCTGCTTCCCCTAAGCTGCCCCCTTCATGTGTTGCACACACCCAACGACAACAAGCGCTTGCACACGCGCGTAAACAACCTCACATGTGAACAAACCTGCTCCTTGATGTCTGGCTGACACTTTTTGAAATGACTCCAAGTCCCAGCGTTTGACTTCTGCTTGGTTTTCCTTTGACCCTGTTCTAGCTCCGGGTGTGGGTGCAACACCGAAACGTCTCAAAGGCCGAAAACTGAGATCCAAGCGCATCACTAATGACTGGATAAGCTGCGCATGTAGATGAATTAGAGGCTAATGTGATTTGAGCAAATAGCTTGTGGAATGAAAGAAAAAGGATGTGCAGCCACTCAGCAAGCTGTGGCTCGACTTGCACGTTTCCTGTAATTGGTTTTTAGACTGGGAGTGCACTCTTCAACTTTTGTCAGCCAATCTCCCCAAAGCCAAAGCAAGGTGATCGCACACTTTGGCGGCGGCGAGCGCACGCAAATGCACATAACTTCAGAGCGCCGACCAATCTTGCTAATGCTTCGGTCAATTTTCAGTTGAAGGCACTTAACCTCTGGACCTCGGCTGTCAGCGTTTGTTAAACCATTAGGAGATCCACTACGACAGCCTACCAAGAAGCTGGGCCTAATTTAAATCCAGACCTGGATCTTGGACTGCTGTGGGATCACAAAGACATCACAGTCTGCAGAAACAACGCTGCTTCATCATTAAGAGACAGACTGAGAAGTGGAAGAAGAAGAAGAGTGATGTGAGCGTGAGCTGGAAGGGGGAGAGGAGCAGCGAGGGGGGAGGATGGTTCAGGCTGTATCAATATTGCATGCGCTCAGCCAGCAGAGGATGCATACCCATCAGCGGGACCAGCTGTCTTGTATCACTGATGCAGCCTGTCCCTAAACCAGGACCTTGACAGGCCGCGTCCTGTCAGATAAAGAAGACACTTGGAAAATATGCTTCCTTCCTGGGCCCAGAGTGGCCTGGAGGGAATTCAACGATAAATCAGGGGAGATTATGAGCTCCCCCGGAGTTTTCATTTATCCGCTCCAGATCAAATCTGTTACAGCAAAAGTAAATTCACCAAAGCCCCTCACGCACACGTTTTTTGCTTGTGAGCCTTTCCGGCACTGCTATTGTCCTGCTGTCTGCAGCAGCACATGTAACTGAGAAGGGTGGAACTACACATCCAGCAACCGGAGCTATAAAGTGTCAACCTGGGATGGCTGCTGCACACATCACAGGACAGGTGCAAGGACACGGACTCTTCTCTTTCCTGACATAAAATATCTGAACAGAGAGACTAAACTCGTGAAATTTAAAGAGTCGTAAAGTCAGTTATTGGTATTAAATCTCACAGAAAACAGAGAAACCTGCGACTGAACAGATTCCTCTGGCAAAACATGACAGCTGCTGATGTCTGAAATAGGAAACATTTATTTTGTGGAGAGAAAAGTTTCTCACACACTGCAGCAGCTCGTTTTATCTGGTGCGTAATTGCGCAGGTGTCTCTCTAAAGGAAAGTTCACGGCGACACTTGGATTATGTAAGAGGCCACTCACCAGTCCAAGTAACACTGCTAAGAAAGCGGAACTCATCCTGTATCTCCTCTGTATCTTCCCAGAAGCCTCGTTGGGGTCGGATGCGCAGCGGGATGCGGGTCTCAGTGACTTCGGGGCGAAATAAACTCGGCTGTCATCGCTGCGTCCGAGCGCCTCTGCGGAGTTTGCTGTCTCGTAAAACAAAAAAAATAAAAGACCAAAATCAAATAATCTCTCTTGTGTCACTCAGAAACCAGTCAGTCCAGAGGCTGCGGCTGCAGACGGACTCCAGATCTGTGAGGAAAGCGGCTGAGATTGAGTCTGCGCGCTCCTCTCCAGCTGCGCTCCTCTGACAGACGCGCTCAGCCCGGCGGCTTCACGTCTCCCTCTCCACGCCCACTGCACACACACACACACGCACACACAGGAACCTGCTCCCTCTTTAACAGCTCTTTGCTCCGGGATGTTCCTGCTGAGTCGGACAAACCGACCACCTTAAATTTTTCTCATCTGACAAATGAAGTCTCGTCCATTTAAACCGTGCCAGCTGAGTTAAAGTCCTGATGCAACCAGGACAGCAGATTACCTTTTTTTTTGTTATACTGCAACTGTCTTTTCATTTCTACCTCCTCGAAAAACCACTTCTGCTTCCGTCCCAGACAGAGGTTTCGACCAAAGCTGGCATCAAAATGCAGAAGTGGGAAACTCAGACCATGATGAGGGTGAAGCAAATGTAGTTGGTGTGGGTATAAATGGCAAACTGCTGTGCTTCACACCTGTCAGGACACCTATATACCAGAAAACGGATCCACTCACAGCTGCAGCAGCACACATACAAGAACCAAAAACAACTAAAAGAGGTTGATGCTGACCTTGGATCCTCCATCCCATCACACCATGGGCCCAGACAGATATAAGACATACACCGCTGTGTTATTTCACAGGGTTATTTTTGTTGTTCCTTTCCCTACCTGTCTTAAATATGATTAATTTGTGGGAATCAGGTGGAGTCACACCAGTTCGTATCAGGCACCTGAAGAGACTCTCTACCATTGGAGCTGACAGACACCTGAGGCCAAATGCTGGCCTGATATAAACAGCAGAGCACGCCATGTTTTGCTTCAGTTCATGACTATACATGTCGCCCCGTT
This sequence comes from Amniataba percoides, assembly GCA_037176925.1. Classification (NCBI taxonomy): domain Eukaryota; kingdom Metazoa; phylum Chordata; class Actinopteri; order Centrarchiformes; family Terapontidae; genus Amniataba; species Amniataba percoides. The sequence continues at coordinate 9,077,443 of JBAJHX010000024.1, read as the reverse complement.
AAAGAACAGGTCGATTTTGAAGGTTGACAAAGTTGTTTGTGAGGTTTCATGAGAGCTTGTCACATCCCTGCGGCAAAATGAGTGACTTCATATCTTTTTCTTTTAATGGAAATTGTTGTAATTATTGAGGTGTATCCCAAACACTTGATATGGTAAAGGGTGCTGAACTGGTTGGGGCTCATACGAACTTACTTCTGCATGATAATAAAGAGGTTACAACTTTATTTAAAGATTAGTACAGTCCTTGTGATCCTTGTAACTTGTTTTGGCCTTTAAAACATGCTGAAAGGTAAAGCTTCATTTTAAAATGTATTGTAAAATAAAGGTTCTTTACATTCACTGAAATAACATAATGATGATTACGTTAGGCGTAAATCTGAGTTTTGTTTTGACAGGCACTCCCAGTTAATTAGTCTCTCATACATGGCAGGTCTCTCCATTTCCACGTACAGACAGCCTGAAGTTTATGAGTTTTTAAGGTTAAAGAATGACGTTTCCACTTGTAACATCTCAACGACAGAGTGATTTATGATAACCGCATAAAGATGGAGGGCAGTGGGGGACATGGGATGAGGAGAGAGAGGAAGCTGGGTTGCTATGGGTGGATAAATAATGCATGAGTGCAGAGAGAGAGAGAGAGCGAGAGAGAGAGAGAGAGAGAGAGAGAGAGAGAGAGAGAGAGAGAGAGAGAGAGAGAGAGAGAGAGAGAGAGAGAGAGAATCAATTTCAAAGCACATATATGGGCCAAAATATACTAATCTGATTTTCAATGCCTCCGCTAGAGTTTATATTTTTATTTCACCTGAACTCACTTTAAAAATTCTGCTTTTCGAGGCTGGTATGACTTGAAGACTTCTTACAACAACAGCTCCAACAATGACTTTCTTCTGTTGGCTGTGAAAGAAGTAGTATAATGTTCAAACAACCCATTAAATGTGAGACTAAATGTTAACATCTCATGCTTGTTTTTGTGTAATAATGTATTTCACATGTGTTTTAATTCTTATTTATAAAACCATTTTTAAAAATCTGTATAATGTATACTCCTCATTTGTTTCTGTGTCAAAGTGGAAGAGTCTTTTTTATCAGTGAGTGATGATTTTCAGTGCTCCTTTCTGTTTACAGTACATACATGTAATATTAGAATTTGTTAAAGACCGAGTAAGTAAGAGTGAACTGAAAGAGACAACTAAGGTAATGTGTACGTGGAAACGAAAGTACATCCTTTTTGTTACATGGACACACAAGTGCGAGCACATGGAAACAAAGACACACACACACACACACACACACACAGACCATCTGTCAGCATTGAGTGGACAGAGGATGGGTGGTCCGGGAGACGTTTGCTGTCCCATCTCAGGTTCCGAGAAAAGGATTCTGTTCCACGTGGCCGGTCCTGTGGAAAAACGTTGAGTGTGTGTGTGTGTGTGTGTGTGTTGTGAGGACATCTATTTAAACAGTCACATTGTGGGGACCTGCCTTCCCTTTGGGACAAAACACAAGTCCCCACAATGTAAGTCAATAAATTTCAGGGTGAAAATTTTGTCGTAAGGTTAGAACAAATAGAGCTGATCTACATCCCAACATCAGGCTAAAGTTAGGGTGGTCAGTCAGTCAGTCCTCTGAAGTGAAAACATAACTGTGTGGGTGTTTGTTCTGCATCTCCATCTTTCTCCATCTTGATAAGCTTTCCATACCTGTCTATGTCCCATGTTTATATTTCATGATCCCATATCTCATGCACACACATGAATACATCTCCAACATGTGAAAAGAGTTTTCCCTTTCACCAGCACAGACCTGAAGAGGAAAAGGAGACCACCTGTCACTCATACAACAGCAGCATCGGAGGAGCACAAACAGCGGCGGCAACGTGATCCACGGCCTGCTTTGCGAGCTTTGCTTCTAATGTACTGTAATAGATGGAGAGGCATCGTATGACGAGCCAAGGAAGCCCTTAAATTACTCTGAGAGCACTCACACCAATAACTGGCTTTGAGAGTGATATCAAGTTGTGTTCAGAGGGAACCTTTATAGTACTGCAGTGCCGGCGGTGCATTCCTGTTATGGAGTGTATTTGGTAAACAGTGAGTTCAACAAACCGGCATCATTATGTGCAATAAAGATCAGAGCTGCTGAGACGCTGCAGATATCCATAATTTCGTTGTGCACCCACAGCGGGGATGAAACGACGGGCTCATTTTGCACAGTGCCAGAGTGAATCTCGGACAGGCCAGATGGCAACAAGCCCCACTTTTTCCCACGGGACTCCCTCATCTGTGCTTTATTGATCTGATCTGTCCAGACTCCTCTTTTTTCCCCTCTCTTTACTGTACACGCTCCCCTCCATCTTCTGTTCATAGGCTGCCAAATCTCATAGACGAATATAAGTGAAATATTTATGCACACAGCACTCTTTGTCATTTGATTTGACAGTAACATCTGGTAAAGAACTGGACTGAATATCGAAAACAATAGTCCGCTCATCTGTTCATTTTCTTTTCTCATTTATCCTGTTCACAATCACAGAGGTTGTGTTATGTACTGTCCTGTTCAGTCAAATCCAAATCCATTTAGATTCTGCAAATACAATGACTAAAAACAAATATGTGTTTCTACTACAGGCTTCCTTCACCAGTTTTGTTCTCTGAAAGCTATGAACTCACATTTTTTCACACATGTCGCTCCTGCTGTGGAACTTGTGACGTGAACTTTCAACTGTGACCCGACCTGAAATCAGAGACAACCTTTTCTGCCTTTGTTGGACACGTACAGTCACGTCTACACGTCCATTCTGCGTGATGTTCATGTGTTTGTTTGTCCCCGCCCGATCAATAATAAAAGTATTGATTTCTAAGGTTTTTTTTGTATTTCGATGTTGATGCACTGATACCCAGCAGACACTGAGGGGACTTTTAGGGAGGGTGAACAGGGCTTTGTATTGATCAGATTTAGTTTGGTTTAACACACTGGGGTAAAAATGACCCTCCGGCTGTTGTCTCTCAATGCAGGCCATTATGCATTCAGAGACACACAGATTTAGCTGATATGAAGCGAGTGCATGCACTCACAGTAACCTGCTGAATTCAGACACAAAAGTCAGAGATGCAGGAAAGTTTAATAAACCTCAAACTCTATTTTCAGACTCCACTCTAAGGATCTATTAAGTAGACTCAAGTTTAACGTGTTTTTCTACCTAAAAGGAATTCACACATGATCACTTTTCTCTTTGATCGCTTCCTGTGGTAGAAACCACATAATGAAGCATAAGCTGCATGTTACATAAAACCGATTACCAAACTGAACCCTCAACTTTGCTGTCATAGTTACAGTTTTATAGTCATTTTGACCATCTTTCATCTTGAAGCCTTTTAATATATTTGTATGCTTAATGAAGTCTGAAGTATTGTGCAGTACAATACAGTCCTTCTTTGAACTGCAGGTGTAGTTCACTCCTGTTTCCAGCGTAGACTCTAAAAAAAATGTGGCTCTTCTCGTTTCAAGATGTTGCCAATGATGATGATGAGTCTGAGCAGAGGTGCAAGAAAAATTCTCAAGTAAAGTTTATTATACCAAACTGCACTGTACTGCACTATGCTTCTGTTGCAAGCAAACATTTAGCATTAAAACAATTTTAATTAAGTAAAGGTAAGTGGAATCTGCAAAAAATCTTGACCAAATGAGTCCTAAATGATACCTCACAATGCTTTTTTTTACAGTTAAAAAAATCTAAATAATTAAAAACAATTCAAGATATGATGTTTCATGAAAAATCATAATTATAAAAAAAAGTCATAAATAGCTCACAACTGATAAATTGGCTAATCGTTACAGTTATACTTGTTTACCTATATATGTTTTGTACGGAAACATCTGAATTCATAAAATAACGAGTAACTAAAGCTGTCATATATTAGTAGTCATAGTGGTAGAAGTATAAAGTAGCATAACATGGAAATCCATACAATACAGTGCACATGTGCAAAGAATAACCATCCTGCTCACTGATTTCAGCAGCAGTCTCGCTGGTGATGCTGCTGCTGCTGCCATGACTACAACAATGCTGCCCCCTGCTGAGCTGAGGGCCATCATCCTGTAACAGATCACAGCTGTTTAAAGATGAATATCTTCTCAAATTCTACTGATTATAATTTCTGGTCTGTGGAAAAGGACGTATCTACATGGTTGGATTAACATGTGATATATTCTCCGTAAAAAGTAAAGCTCATGCGTGACTTTTTGTTTCTAAACTTGGAACAGGCTGGCTACCCAAAAGCCATTCTTATAAATTATTCATCTACTGAACGACCTATCATTTCTCAGCACTAATCTACAGCAATAATACATTATAATAGGTGTATCAATAAAAAGTTATTTAAAGAATTGATGGGGCTACTGAGGGGACTAGAAGTGAATGATGTTTGCAGGCAACTAAAAGCAGCGGAAAACAAAACAACTGATCAAAATGATACCTAAATCAGTGCCTCACCTGCTCACTCAGCACCCTCAGTCGGTTACTCTCCTCCGGTGGTCACCTGACATCGCTTGTCATCAGCCTCCTGCCTGCACAGCTGCTGCTCCTCGGCTCCTCACTGGAGGACAGTTTTCCAGATGCTTTTTGCCAGATTACAGCCTGTTTCCTCCTCTGATGACCTGTTGCTGATGTCCCGTCTGTCTGCTGGTTTTTGCCGACTTGCCCGTGATCAAATGTAAGCATGATCCTGTAAACTTCCTTTTAACTCTTTCTGTTACTTCAGGTGTCTGCAGATGTTTTAAAAAGATACGTTAAAAGATAAAAAAATATATGCTTTCAAACCTAAAGACATGATAAGAGAATCTGAAATTGTTTGGCCTTTTCTGAGACTTATATTCTTCTTTTAGGACCATGATAAATGAACTGTGCAGGAAGCATGAACTCTGATCACCTCCCATTTACTGTAAGAGTGAGATATTTCTAGTAGAAACTTCTGGCTGCATCTGTCAACAATGTAAAGAAATTACACGAAACATATTGCATGTATAGATTTATCATTTTATCACTTTAATGGTAAACATCATGGCTTGCTTTTTTTCTTTTAGTTTTTCTAATTTAAGGCGTGCCCTGCTGCTCATTATTTTTTTGTGGTTGTTCACTCAGCAGATTAAACCTCTGTGTTGTCAGTGTCTTCTAAAAAGTAACTGAGACATTACACCTGCAGGACTTGTCAGATTGCTGTATGCATCTGATCCAGTTAACACCATCTTAACATCCAGCCTGTAATTACTTCACATCAAACTAAAAACGCCCACCAAACATCGATTAATCAAATGGGAAATAATTCATCTTACAGAGAGTGTCTGAGGTATGTTAATGAAATTTGAAAAAAAAGAAGTATGGTGTTTGATAATACTAACAAGCTCAGCTGCATCTATTTTTGCTCTAAAAAGCTTTAAAACTATATTAACAACATTTTATCTAAAGTGCTACATATACTTATGTATGTTATGTTATATTTTATACTTCCATTCATTACAGTTTAGTACTTGTACTTTTCAATTCATGGCATCCAAAACAGATAATCAGATTATAAAATATAACACATTTTTAAACCTTAAACTTTATGTAGTATCATAGAAAGTAGACAGACTTAATATTGATAGACTCAAATATTAAATAGACTCAAATTTAAAATGATACTTGCATATTGATGGTTTTAATAACTTGATACCTCACTTATGCAAGATCACTCAAGGTTTTTGTCACATTTGAGAAAACTAACAACCGCTGGACTCCATCTCCAAGATCTGGAGACTGAATTGTAACATACACTGTAGCTATTACATACCAGTGTCTGCAGGGACACACAGAGAAGATAAAACGTGCATATCGTCTTTTGTCATTTCCTATCAGACACTCGTGCAAGAGTGAGAATGTACATAAGCTTATGGTGTTTGTGTGTGTGTGTTTGTGTGTGTGTGTGCGTGTGTGTGTGCGTGATATCTCAGGTAGAATCAGTAGCAGAGGCAACACACAGCGTGAAGGTTACTGTAACTACACATGGACAGCAGAGTGTTAAAGACATTATAACACTGTTGTCTATGATTCATCTTTTGTTGACTGTGTTCAGGGATGAATAACATGCTGCTATGCGCTATGGGCAATTGCCATTACTGCTGACTAATGGGAGACACGGAAGGATATGGGATACAATGCCTTCTGACTTGCAGCACCAACCATCCATGGAGGAGGTTGAGCCGCAATACAGTGCTTATTGTTACAAGACTAATACTGTTTTTAACAGTTGTTTTCATTTATTTCTTTACTCATTGTCTTTATTTTGTACTCTCTGGCTGTATGTCTGAACAGTTGAACAGATGAACAGTTTTGCTTACACTGTGCAGAAGCTCTTTTTTATCTTCTTTTTTGTATCACTTCACCAGAACCTTTAAGATGTGTGAGCTACAACACTTACATTTAATAAAAAAAAAGAAAAACAGAAATTGCATTATGGGTTTAGTAAGCTACATCATAGCTTGACCAAAACCAGGTTAAATTAAATTCAATTAAATGTTAGGATATTTTGCAATACATCTGCATTTTGAGCCCTCCAGTGTTATGAATTTCACGCAATATTGCAATTCGGGATAAACTGTTCATGAATGGACCATCCATGTGTTACCAAAGGGTGAAAAATTGGGTTTCAGTTTGATTAAATGTGGTTCTTTGTTTTTATTCTATAAAAGTGAAAATGAATGAAACTGCCTCCTTTACATCCCCTTTTCTTGTCAAGTGTCAGGCCCCAGTTGCAGGCGATGGACAGAAATGAGATGTCGACAATGTTAAAGGGAGAGGAGGAAGGGAAGATGAAAGCAGGCCTCATCCAGAGTTTCACTCTCTAACCTGGTGGTGTTGAAGGTGAGTGGACAGGCCCGGCAGTGTAATCCAAGACCTTGTTGTCCTCCAAACACAGACATTAAATATGATAAGATGCTGGTTGGATAATGACACAGTGCGACAGGTTCCCTGCACATACCAAGCCACTGTATTTACTATCAATATTATGGGTGAGGAGAACACATCACTCTTTCTGAATTCAAGTTTGGGTGTTCTTGTGTGTGTGTGTGTGTGTGTGTGTGTGTGTGTGTGTGTGTGTGTGTGTGCCTGCATGCATTAGTCCCACCCATTATCAGGCAGCATGCACCCACACATACACACGGAGGCAGCTTTAAAGACGTGGTGTTTATAAAGTCACGCTTTTTTGCCATTCTGGGGTCAGTCACTTGTCACTGCTGTCAGCTTGGCGAGGGCCTGCAGGAGGTGAGTGTTACCTTTTCTGTTGCATTTATGAATTGCATCTGTGCAATGAAACGAGTGAAGCTGTAACTTTGTGGCATGGAAAATATACTGCACACTTGCTATTGTCTATATATATAGGTTTTTATATTTAGTCATCTTTAAATTATGGCTGAATTGCAAAGCTTTGCAAGTACTTTACAAGATAATAAGTCCCAGAATGGGTTGGAGGTTACAGTTTGCATGCCTTAACAACTGTGATGAATATTTAGCAATAGTTACAAAATACAGTGCTCATTATGAAAAGTGAGCATGCAAGTCAAGGGGTCACACAGCACTCGATGAGAAGTCTTCAAGTCTGTATAGCAGGTCCAGTCATTTACTGTAATACATAAGTATGTGAGAGTGTTGCTCATATTTGGCCTGACGTGTGTTTGAGTGATCAGTTCAAAAAAATAAAGACAAATTGTATGATTACAAATTATGTCAGGGAAAAGTGATGAAATTGTAGAGAAGGTTTTACATGTGCTGTCATATTTTCGTGAGGGCTGAAAATATACAGTTATCTTTCCACATTAATTCCACATAAATTGACAAAGTTTTGGCAAACTGGACACACATTGTGTTTTGAAATATATAGAAATATGTATGTTTCTTCAATTGTGTACATGTGTTAAATACCTCCAACACATGCACATGTAAAACTGAACGGATTAAGCTACAAATACATTTTAATCTGGATGGAAATTGAAATAGTTGACACAATCTGCAAAGATGTATTGGTAAATGCATGCACTCGCGAGAGCACACTGCCCTTAAATATATGTATATTTATGTATAATATACATGTGTATTTATTCATTGTACATATAAGAATGTATATGTCTCTTTGTGATTCATACACATACCCACAGAAAACAAACACACACACACAAAGTGGGCTGCAGACATGTAGTCAAAGTCAAAATCTGCTAACTCTGCAGCATGTGCAGGACATACAGAGATTTGAAATTATGGTTCTGCCAAACCTTGGTGCATGAAATACAAAAAGAATAAGCCAACCACAACAAAATAAACAAAAATTTGAATTCAATCAAACTAAAAGATAAATAAAACAAGATTATAAACAGACAAGGCAAAACATATATATGCACATGATGGGGGCTCTAACATTCCTCAGTTTGCAGAGGAAGTAGAAGCACTGGTTGGCTTTCTTGGCCAGTGAGGTGGTGTTGATGGTCCAGAAGGGGTCCTGTGTGACATGCACACACATGAACTTGGTGCTGCTCACCCTCTGCACTGTAGCACATTGATGGTCAGAGATGCATGCTGGGGCTGCGTTCTCCTGATGTCCACAATAATCTCCATGTTCAGAGAGAGACTGTTGTGTTCACACCACAAGGCCAGGCGGCTCACCTCGCTCCTGTAGTCTCATCGCCTATACTGATGCTGTGATCTCACAGTCAGGAAGGCCAGCAGCGAGCAGTCAAATAGACAGTCTGATCTGAATCTTCCACCCCTTTGCTCAGCTGTGTTTTGGAAATAAATCCTTCTGTTTCTACAGACAACTCCAGTGCTGCTGTCCAATCTAAGATAAAATGGACACTCTGGAGATACAGTGTCTGACATAAGACTTAAGACACCCACCAACAAAGAGCTGAATCTATGTTTAGCAAACAATTATGTCTTTATTATTTATCCAGTTCATTCTTTACCACTTTCTAGTAATGCTGAACAAGAAAAGTTCACATAAATGTTATTATTTTGTATTGTCAAAATCCAACTAAACAATTGTTCATCAAATTTTAAACACGTTTAAATGTGTGACAGTGAATCCAAATGTGAAATGTAGACCTCACCATATGTTTTTGGAAAAATTGTTTTGTGTTGGAAAATGTGGGGGCTTAACTAGACCCACTGTGTCTATTCCAGCTGCGTGGAAAATCAACATCAAAGCCAAACCCAGTGCAGAGTATCAGGTAAGGTGTATAGACACACACACACACACACACACACACACACACACACACACACACACACAAACACACAGAGGCACACACACTCTATCTCCACTCCAGGCACACGACATATATTGACAGTCTAAACATGTCCAAGTTGAGCCATCATTCATGTCCTCACCGGAAACTATCAGTGGCCCAGAGCCGGGAAGCCTGCTGGCTGCTGAGACAGGACAACAACCATGTTTACCTTGTAGACACAAAGTGTCACCTGGACATCACCTTCCCACTTTAACCTGATCCATATCCACACCAGTACTGCCAAGAAGACATAAATGCCATACAAATGTCACACAAAAGGCTCCTCTGAAATCAAAACTGAAAATATCACCCTTGTTTTTGTAAAGTAGCGAGGCATATCTGATCTCACACCGAAGAGATGACTTATCTCATGGGACCATATGTTAAGCAAATGTAGAAGAGAAATATGCTCTATTTCTATTGTTTCTCACAGTATTTCTGAGGCAGCTTGCTCAGTAATATTCAGAAAGGTTTGCGCAAAGTCATTCTGGGAAAGCCTCACAATCTCATGTATTATGGTCACTACAAGTTACTGTTGATAAAAGATTAAAGTGAATACTTAAAATAAAAATGCAACATTAAACACACAGTAACAGAATACAGGCATCTATCGTTATTATTACAAAAATATTATACATGTGGGTTCATGTTATTCATAATGCTGCACCTGCATTCAGCTATAATATTCATATTTCAGTATTTTTAAATTCCCTCTTTGAGATAACTGTGATTCTCTGCTGAGGTGGAGAGACAGTAAGATAAGGACAGAATATGTAAAAAATACTTTGGTAATGCAGAATAAACAATCATAGCAACTATTCAGCCTTTCAATCTGTATTTGGACATGTGATGTGTTGTTTCAAAACATTTAACTTGAAAATGATTTAGATTTACCCAGTATTGTACTAATGTACTACTAAACTGCCCCCTCCCTCTAAGGTCAGGTTAAATAGTAAAAGAAACAGTAAAAAAACAGTAACAGAAGGTTAGATAGTAACTGAACTGTTGACTGGGTGACACAAGAAGGCACAGGCGGGAAGTGACCATCGAAGCCACAGTTAAGTGTGGCTTAAGCCGTGCTTGTGGGTGGTGCGACTTTAATTCATCCACCTGCCCCGTCCAGATCTCCACTCTCTGTCTCGCAGACACAAGCATGTCTATGCCTCAGTCCCACCTTCATGTGTTCACATTCAGAGATACGTGGCACTAATGAAGGACCAGAAGCAGGAGACCTACTGGCAGGAGACGGGCCGATGGGGGGGCTACGAGGAGAGCTACGACCCTCAGGCGGGGGTGTGGGCCTCCTCGCACATCTCCTACCTCACCTTCAAGAGCCTCATCCACCTCCGACGCACCATGAATACTGGTCAGTGAGGGAAATCTGTGAAAATGCATCTGTTTATATTTATAATTAATTTCAAAGGTGGTAAAGTACTGCAGTAAAATTTAGACATACTTGTAGAATACTTGAGTATTTGCTTTTTATGCTATATTACAATTCTACTCCTGTGCTTTAAACGGGATTTCTTTTGTACTTTTAACTTTTAACCATCGTACATGAACATGACAGATTTAAATACTAGTTACCCTTCAGATTTAGATCATTACTACAAATGTATGGATACTGATGATTTATATGTATTTATATATATGATTATGTAATTATTACCACACTGTTCCTTACGATCATTACTGAATATATTCCAATGTATCCCTTTGTCAAGGTGTGACCATTTTCGACTGTGAAGAGCAGACCCTGGCCACCATCGCCGAGAAGATGGTCACCGAGCTGGTTAACAAGAAGGAGATCAGACCTGGAGACCGGGAGGGAGTGCTGAAATCTCTGCTTCAAAACCGCAGGTTATTCTCTAAGACATCACCCACTGGTGACTCAGACATAAATGACCTACATTTAGGCTTTCAGCTGATGCCGTTGTCCAGAGCTGCGAGGGAAGGTTTCAGTATCTCGCTCAACGAAATTGCAACAGAAGACGTAGCTACTGTGGCGATCAACCCTGTAATTATGAAACAGCTCCTCTGACCGCCAAACCACTGCGCCTGTCTGCTTAAGTCTTTATTAAAGGTGACCAATGTGTGCTGGAGTTACCTCGCACTTACAAGATCAGGTCACTCTAAAAGGGTAAATACTGTCTCTGTGTTTCCAGCATTGTGTTCAATGAGCTGAGAAATCTACGGTAAATGAAAATGACCCCGCACAGCATTCCGGTTGCACATGATGCACTGTCCTTTCATGCACATAATGGACATTGGTTTGGTTTCTTTTGCTGCTCCTTTACCAGAATTTTATAAATATTTGTCTAAATTGCGTCAGACATCAGAAATGTTTGTCTCAGCAACAATCTGGACCAGAAAGATACCTGACCTGGCCAAGAAATGGTCCTGTGAATAATGGGTGCAAATGGCTTTTTTTACACTTCAGTTTTGTGCAGTTCAAAAGTATGAATGTTTATTAGTGAGCATATTGCCCAAAACACCAAACTATTCCTTTAAAAAGCTATAAATTCCCAGAGAAATTGGGACTGCAGTGAACAGCTGGCTTGTCTGTCAGCACAGCCTCTCAGTTTTCAGTCTGACACAACAACCAATGACATGTGTCAATTTTTTTTCCACCCCCAGCCAATCAGATGACCCAGAGAGACAGGCCCTGACTGACAGGATGGACCTGCAGCAGTTCTCAGTCAAGGAGAGGGTGAGCGCTTCCACCGATTAGATCATCCATGTAATTACCTGTGATAACGTAACCTGATATCTTGACAAAGGGGTGAAGGTGGCAGTGACCTCAAAGATGAAAGTGACTTCTGACATCAGACTATTTAGAAAGTCAGTGCATAGGGGTCAAGGTTTTAAAGGGTTCCGGTTTGAGATTTATTTGTAGATGTGCACATAATCATTTTTGACTTTTATTCTGTGCATATTGTTATTTATGCGATCAGTTGATCTTGTTCAAATTTGAGTGCTGTGAAACAAGTCTTGACATGTTTGCCATTAGTGCAGATACGATGCCAAGTATTTTCACATGGCTGCAATGCTCAGATTAAAATTTCCTCCATGGAAAATGTGCAAAAATACAAATTCCCAGATTTGATTTAAACTGATTATCAAGTTAAAGAATGAAACTTTCAAAATATAATGATAATGATGGGGTTGGGAAAGTGTTGCGTTGGCTGACCAAATCTTCTCATTCGTCCCTTAGAGTGATGAATCCTACCGTGTCGAGGCCTCCATGGTCCTTGTAGGTAAGCCATTGTATTTATTTACCATCTGGAGTACAGTATGTGTGTGTTTGTTTCAGTGTGCAAATGCGTGTGTTTGTTTATGAATATGCTATGCCTGTCTCTTTGAATCAGGAGCCTTGGACTTTCTGGAAAAACCCACAGTTGCGTTTGTGCGTCTGAAGGAAGCGGCAGTGCTTGATTCCGCTTTGGAGGCCCCGGTGCCTGTACGCTTTGTCTTTGTCCTGATCGGCCCCAGCAAGACTGACATGGACTACCACGAGACCGGCCGTGCCATGGCAGCGCTGATGGCTGACAAAGTGAGTTAACTGACACTAAAACACGTGAAACTTTTCAAGTCCTCTGTTCCTCTGTCCAAACCTCAGTAGCTACTTTGACTCGTGTTAAATTGGAAAACATGTCAGGGTGTCTTAATCTAAGCTACCTTTGAATAACATAACAAATATATTCTTCATCAATCAGGTGTTCAATCAGGCAGCTTTCCAGGCGAAGAGCGCCCGCGAGCTGACGGACGCGTTGGTTGACTTCATGGACTGCAGCATCGTTATCCCGCCCACCGAGATCCAGAGCGAAGCCATGCTCAGCTCCATTATCAGCTTTCAGAAGAAACTGCTGCAGGACCGGTTCCAGCCCCCTCATGCCACGGTCAGCCTGGACTCCAAGCCTCGCAGGGGTGAGTGCTATGAATACACACCAAAAACTACAGAATCTTTATGCAACACACACATTAACCAACCGATTATTCCCTGGAGTGGTTTTCTGTTGTAGCACTAGACTGAAACTCTTCTCGCCCCTCAGTTTCCATCTGCACTGGGCCTCCACCTGAAGACCCCCTGGCCCGCACTGGTAAACTGTTCGGCGGGATGATCCGAGACGTAAAGAGGCGCTACCAGTACTACAAGAGCGACATCACAGATGCTCTCAACGCCCAAGTCCTGGCTGCCATCATCTTCATCTACTTCGCCGCCCTGTCTCCTGCCATCACCTTCGGGGGACTGCTGGGTACGTGTGCATATTTGCACGAGCGATCCGTTGTGTACAGTAGATCCTATATGAATACATCACTGCCATCTTTACCTCTGCAGCTGATAAGGTGGACAACATGATGGGAGTTCCCGAGCTCCTGATCTCCACCAGCATTCAGGGCATCATCTTCTGCTTTGTTGCCGCTCAGCCCGTCCTGGTGATCGGGTTCTCTGGTCCTCTGTTAGTGTTTGAGGAGGCCTTTTATGCTGTAAGTTATAACACTAAATCCTATCTACATCTGGGCAAACTCCTGTTTCTTTTTATTTGCTGGCATCATGCATACTTTGCCCAGCTTGATGATGGTCATCGCCGTTCTTAACCCCCTCTCTCCTTCATTCAGTTCTGCAAGTCCCAGGGCATTGAGTATATTGTGGGGAGAGTGTGGGTTGGAGTGTGGCTGGTCATAATCGTGATCGTCATCGTGGCCTTTGAGGGCAGCTTCCTGGTGCGTTTCATCTCCCGCTTCACCCAGGAAATCTTCTCCATCCTCATTTCCCTCATCTTCATCTACGAGACATTTGCCAAGCTGGGGAGGGTAAAAAAAAAAAAGACATCATCCATTTCACACATTTCATCAGTCCCAAATTTAATCTGTAATGTTTCATTTTTGAGATTAAAGTTCTGATTCTCATGGCCAGATTATAACTTCTCCTCACCCACTCTCTCCTTCCTTTTCTTTAGACCTTTAAGGCCCATCCGCTGATTCTGAATTATGATCATCTGAATTCAAGTATAGAAAATCCCTGGCACCCAAAAGTGCAAGAGACGGTCATCTATGACAATGTTACCGGCAACACCACTGTTATTGTCAACACTATTAAGCCACCTTACCCCAACACAGCCCTGCTCTCCATGTGCCTCATGCTGGGCTGCTTCTTTATTGCTTTCTTCCTGCGACAGTTCAAGAATGGCACTTTTCTCCCTGGAAAGGTGAGTTGGAGGTCCTTTTCAGTAAAAAAGAAAAGTTAATTATAAATGAGTAGGTTATTTATGTTAAACTTGCTTGTCTTTGCTAACCAGGTCAGACGTTTGATTGGTGACTTCGGAGTACCCATTTCCATTTTCCTCATGGTTCTTGTGGACTACAATATTGAGGATACCTACACTCAGGTTGGCCTTTTAGTCTCTAAGCCCAGTTCTACATGTTGAATATAAATTCAGCAAAGCACATGGTTACATTGTTACTGTGTCTTAAAACAGCAGTGAGGTGTCCGCATATAAAATGAAGCCTGATGTAGTCATTCCTCCTGTTCATACTGACCATTGAATGATTCTGATATGAGGCTTCAAAAGTTCAATTAAGTTGGTATCTTGTCTTTTCAGAACTAAATTCCCTTCTTATGTTACCATATCATCCCCACAGCTCAACAGAAAAACACAAAGAGCCCATTTTCTACTTAACTTTGGAAGATTTTCACTAGTTTTGATTGACCCAGACTGCTTAAAACTCCAAGTTTACATGACTGTGGGATTAAGCAGACTTGAATCTATCCGTTAATATTTGACATATTTAATTTCAAATGTGTTTTTTTCTTTGCAGAAACTAGTGGTTCCAAAGGGTCTGATGGTGTCCAACCCAGCCAAAAGAGGCTGGCTCATCAACCCCTTTGGAGAGCACAAGTCTTTCCCTGTGTGGGTGATGTTTGCATGCTGCGTCCCGGCCTTGCTCGTCTTCATTCTGATCTTTCTGGAGTCTCAGATCACAACGTGAGTTAACAGTAATATTGGTATCTACCAAATTATCACATTACATTCCCTGGGTGTGTTACTGATTTGCTTATATCTGTGAAACAGTCTGATTGTAAGCAAACCTGAAAGGAAGATGGTCAAAGGCTCTGGGTTCCACTTTGACTTGCTGATTTTAGTCGGCATGGGAGGCCTCAGTGCAATATTTGGTGTGCCTTGGCTCAGTGCTGCCACAGTGCGATCTGTCACCCATGCCAACGCCCTCACTGTCATGAGCAAGGGAACAAAACCCGTGATTGAAAAGGTGCTGGAGCAGAGGATCAGTGGCATTGTGGTAGCGTTGCTTGTCGGTAGGTGCTGCCTAATCATCCTTAATGGCTCTTTTCTAAAAATGCTTGTCAGTAGATGATCTTTTATCTGAGTGTCTGTTTGTGTCAAGGTCTGTCCATCCTGATGGAGCCGATCTTAAAGATGATTCCCATGTCAGCCTTGTTTGGGATCTTTCTCTACATGGGAGTTACATCACTCAATGGTATTCAGCTGTGGGACCGTATGCTGCTTCTGCTCATCCCTAAGAAATACCACCCTGATGAACCCTATGCAACCAGAGTAAGTAAATGATGCCTCAACTGAATTTTGAGGTAGAGGATATTGGTTAAGCATTGAGGATGTGTCAAACCAAACAAATTTGAATACATTATTCAGATCTACATAAATAAAATGTAAAATGAGCTCCAACTCAACCAACTATAAGAGTAAAATCTTCCTTTCACATTGATGTATCAGTAGTAGAAATCCAAGGATATAATATATACATATTTGTATAACAATTATACTTGATATGCAAAATTTTCTGTGCTTTTACTTGTAGATGAGTATTTTCATAGCATGGTATTAGCACTTTAACATAAGTAAAAGATCTGAACAGTTCTTCCACCACTGTTGACTTTCACATGAACTCATATCACATTATGTCACATGCTGGCCACTCTTAGAGCCTCTAAATCACATCAGAGGCCAAAAAGTATCCACGTGCGCAATCATGACTATCTGACTAATATTTCTACGTGTCGATTGCAGGTGAGCACAGGACGAATGCACTTGTTCACGGCCATCCAGATAGTGTGCCTTGCAGTTTTGTGGATTGTTAAGTCCAGTCCGGTATCTCTTGCGCTTCCTTTCATACTCATCCTCACCATCCCTCTGCGGATGTTCATGACCGGACGTCTCTTCACTGAACTGGAAATTAAATGTGTAAGTGGTTACCGTACCTTACCTGACCCATGAATGAAGATGTGTGTGCGGGTGTTTATTTTTCTGTGTCTGTTTCTGTTTTTAGTTGGATGCCGATGATGCCAAAGTGACATTCGAGGAGGAGCCGGGGCAGGACGTATACTGTGAATCTCAGATGCCATTGTAGATGTTTTTCACGGCAGCTGCCAGCGACATTTTTTATCAACAATAATACATTTATTTTATATGTAGCGCAAATGAATGTTTCATCTGCAGAATGAGCACAAACTTTTTTTGTGCAAATGCAGATCTCTTTAGTAAAAAACTGCCTTGACCAAACATTCCTAAAGAGTTTTTAACCATCACTCAGGTAAATTCTTTGCATTAGGTTTGTACACTCTGGTAAATCTAGAAATACTGTGTGATATTGTTTTAAATGCTTCTTTTAGAAAGAAGACAAACAATTCATATGTTTTAATGCATTTAGACAGGGCACTCATGAATGAAAATCCAGTCCTAAATTGTCAATGCTGGGTGGGAAATATTGTATTAAAAGACAAAACTGTGTGCATTTCCGAGGAATCACATGTTGAATGTAACATTGTAACCACATTGTAACATGTGCCACTTAAGCTATTACTGTATTCACTTGCTTTATGTGAGTAAAGTCTGAATTAAGTATGATTTATAAAGCAATGATGCTAGCAGAGTGCAGATATTTTAGCAACAGTGATCAAACTGGGAACAGCGGAGAGCAAAAGGACAACACCACTTCATGTCTATACGGGGAGAGCGGCAATGTTTGCGTGTGTGTTGTTAAAATGTATACTGTGTGTCATGTTGCCCTCTTCTGGTCATCCCCCTATAACTAATAAAAACTACCTCCAAAAAGGCTAGTTATGTTATGTATGGTTAACTTTGATCAGGTTTAAGGAATGCGGGACCAATGATGCTTTTCTGTAACATTTTGAATATTGATTCCTTCTTACTTTAGTACCTGGGACGCTATGGAAGAACTGTCTCCCAAATCGAGCTGGCCTTTATAGCATATGTATTTCATATATATGGGTACATTATATACCCACTGTCAATTTTGTTAGATAGACATGTTCAATCCTGCTATAAATTCTGCCTTTACCAAGTTTGTAATGATCATTTTTATTGACAGTCTGAAATGTATAAACTCAATTATACATTTTATCACTGAGGTCACAGTTATGAAGTGGTTCGACTACATTATATTTAGAGGTATTTGTAATATTCTGTCCCCCATATGTTAAACACGGGGTCTGTGTAATAGAAAGATATATTAGAAAGTGATAAAACATATAATGGAAAGTGAACATTTCTGACAAAGTTGTAAAAAACCAAACATAATAAACTTCATGCAGGTGAAATGTACAGGAATTAGAGCTAATTTACTGAAATACATCGGATTGTACAGGTGCATCTAATAAAATGGCCACTGAGTGTTATTCTATCATGTTTCCACATTAAGATGATAGAGCAATGCCACTCAATACCCTTCCACTCAGTAGGAGGCAACGCTGCTCCTCGACGCCAACAAAAAATGTAGTAGAAGAAGAAAAAGGTCACGTTCATTGGCTGCTTTCGAGTGACGTCATCTTTCCTCCTTTCTGATTGGTTGTTCCCTCTGGACAGTCCACGCCGGTAAGCATGGAAGCGCGTTACACGTTTTCAGCAAGTAAACAACTACAGTGAAGTGTTTTTTCTCTGCTGCCAGTGAGGTTATGGTAACGGTTAATAAACACATCGTTCGCACAACTGTTTGTTCATTCGTCGGTAACTTAACTCCGTAATTCATCTCACAGACTGTTGCGCAGTTTGTGGTTTCACAGTCAGTCGGTATCACGGAACACGCCTGCGAGAAGCACTTTTTATCTGGGAACATGAAGAAACGTAAACTTCAGAACATTCCTCAAGAATGTGGTGGGTACAATCAGTGATAAGTTAAAAAGAAAAAAACTACATCTCATAACGAGTTGAATTACATTGATCACTAAAAGATGACTTTACTGCAGAGTGGTCCAAGGCGGACCTCCAGAAGCTTCTCGCCTCTCTAAAAGCCAACATCCCAGCCTCTGAGACAAAGAGCATCTACACGAAAGGGCTGAGAGCTGTGAACTGGAACAAGGTGGCTTTCCCTCCTTACTCTCCCGAGCAGTGCGAAAAGAAGTGGCACAACATCCTGCTGAAGGTGAGTTGCTTAAAAATTACACGGTTTATCTGCTCTGAGATCTCTCCATCCCATCATGCAAAAATACACCTCTGCAGATGGTGTTGCCCAGTTGTATTTTATGTAGATGTTCATATCTTAAAGGTGGATTGTGCCATTCTGGAGAGCCCTGAGCATCATTAAGGAAACAAGCACTTTAAAAGTTGTTTCTGGTTGTGCGGACGGACCTGAAAGAACAAGAATTCAAATTTTTTTAAAGTCACCACCATGTTGTAGTTATCAGGATCTGTCGTTGTGTCTCTGTAGTAAGCTGGATCAATTCGGCCAAAATGTGATTTGCTCAGTACAGTGAAGATTTACTGACTTTTATTGCGTTTTCCAGTTTTGTTTATGTTTTGGTTATGTTTTTCTAAATCTTGAGCATTCAGAAGATGTTTCCTTAATTTGAACTCTAGGTTCCACTATACCTTTCATTTGTCACTAATATGTTACACATATTCCTTTTTTTGGTACTTTAGTTCAGATCTGAGTGTCTGAGTTAAAGTAAAGTGTCCCGTCAGGACTGGGTGTGTAAAAAAAACTCTGTGTTTTGATGCCTTACAATAAACATAGATAGCGAAAATTAAATGAAAGTAAAAATCAAGCACCTCGACAGTCATTGCACTTGAGTAATGAAGACAAAATTCAATGATAAAAGATATTAGTTAAAAAATGTACCATATGTCTGTTTTCAGTTAACTGAATTAGCTCAATATTCCTTTAAGACATTGTTATAAATGTGGTCAGTTCACTGCAATATCCTTGTTGTTCTTACTCAGATGCGTAAGATTCGGACCCTCCCAGAGATAATCATGGAAGCTGAGGATGTCATTTCCAATCCTACACACAATATTAAGGTGAGCACAGCGCAGATCTGCTCTACATATTGCAGACTGAAGGGTTGGTAATAAGCAATAATACCACATGTTTCAGTCTGTGAGTTAACAGTGATTCATTTTCCCTGCAGATCCATCCAGAGCTCCCGATTAGACCCAAACCTCCAAACTCCATCTTTTATGAGGAGAAATTTTCCTTGTTTCGTGCGCAGAAACCAAAGATGAGCACCAAAATGCTGTTCAGACTCATAAACAATAAGTACAAGGCGCTTCCAAAAGAAGAGAAGGTACAGTCGGTGAGAGGCTTCTGATAAAATAGAACCTGTTATGAACCTCATTTAAGTCATTTTAATTACTGACTTTTTTCAGTCTCTGTATGAGGAAAAGTTCAATCTTGCAAATGAAGAATACAAGAGAAAGATGGAGAACTTCAGGTAGATAATGTATTTATTTGAATGAATACCATATGAGCATATGTGATTTGACCTAGGCTGCAGATTTAGTGTCAAATTTTTTTTCTCTTTCAGGAATCATTATTACACGGAACCTCCCAAGACGAAGAGGAGGAAATCTGCAGGCTCCACAGATGTAAGTAATGCTCACACCAGCCAGTCCCACAGTGAACTGTTTGCGTGGTCAGTTGGGTTTATTATTTTTTCCCAAATATTAATTTATTATTCATGTTTTATGTGTTCTTTGGAAGAGCACAGGTCTGCAATTTCATAATAGAGTTGGATCAGATTGAGGTGTGTGCTCTGTTGTTTCAGAAGGCTGATGAAGATATAGAGGAGGATGATAAAGATGCAGAGGGCCTGCCTCCCAAGCCGCCTTGGTAAGTGACATACAAGTGACATTGTTGTGTGTTTATCAACCAGCAGCTTTTACCTCTTTCACTGTTTCATATTTGCTCTGTGTAGAATTATGTCATGGGGAGCTTTTTTTAAAGAATTCATTGAACCTTTACTGAAAAGCTCCATCTAAGTGTGTGGAAAGTAATTTCTTCCACCGGAGTGTATGATGTAGTAATGTGAGCGAAAAGCGACAGGCAGAGAGATGCTGTGGGTAACTTTATTTTAATGTCATGTTTCCACAGCTTTATAAGTGTTAGCAGAGACAATACGGTACAATTTCATTCCGGTTGCAGCCATGGCTGCTGTGTTTATTAGTCTGGGTTATTTATCACACTGCTGGAGCACATGTTGTACCAGTGCACTCGGTTCAAACAGCATTTTATATTCTCTATATTTTATTTAGACTTAAATTTAGCTGCTAGACTTTAGCCCCAAGAGTTTGTGATTATCTTTTATGTCTTATCTACTAGGTAAGCATAAATCAGCTCTGGCTGATATGGATGCAACTATTTAATTCACTGTGTGTGTGTGTGTGTGTTCGTGTGTGTGTGTGTGTCTTTAGCAATGGCTATAATCTATTCTGCAAAGAGCAACGAGCGTCCATCGTGGGTGTCTCAAAAATGTCCTACATTAGCGTTTGCGCCCAGCGTTGGCGAGACTTGGCTGAGGAAGAGCGGGACGAGTACAACGCTCGCTACACAGAGGTATGAACACACACATACACTAATACTAGACGGTGCAGTAAAAAGCTACTTGCTCATCAGTTGCTGCAGTTATCATGTCAGGTCACAGTAAAAATCTGAATAAAACTTCTTTCAGATGAGGAAAAAGTACGCGGTGGAGCTGAATGACTTTCTAATGGCAAGTTATTTACACAACTACAGCTGCATTATTGAGCTGTTGCTGACATACTTTGTGTGACAGTGTTGTTCAATTTCATCAGACTTTGGACGAGAACAAACAGGAACGGATCCTAAATAAGTATGGCATCAAAAGACCGAAAATGTGTAAGGTGAGAATTGAGAGATTTGGAGACCTTTTTTTTTATTTGACTGAACTTCTATTTTTTTTTTTTTTTTTACTTTTTCTGCTGTCAGCATAGTTCATATGGGTACTGGAAAACCTTCACTGCTTTGAATTATAATTGCATGTAATTGCTATGTAATTATTTTTTTAGATGAAGAACTAATAGAAGTCAGAAAGAGCCAAATCGTTTTGAGTGTAATTCTCTACACATCTGTAAGGGGCAGGACAAACTTGAAAATGTCATTAAGGAGTCTTCTATTTTTTACTGCCTCATATAAGCTCATGTCAGAATAGATTGTTTGTGTACTCTCCACTTGATTGAACTCCTCTTCCCCCATTAACATTCAGGGCATTAAAAGAAAAGTGAAGCCTAAGATTCTTCCTGGCGAACCCAAGATGCCATCTCGGTGAGCTCCATTAAATCACTTTTTTTTTTTCTTTTACAGGGATGAATTCAGATTTATCTTGAAACTAATTTGCCGTGGATTTTCTCCTCACAGATCTGCCAATGTAATTTTCTGCAAAGAGCAGATGGAAGTTCTGAAGGAGGTATATCCAGACTCAATGGAGCGCTTCAGCAAGTGCAACCGCATGTGGCAGGACCTCCCCAATAAGATGAAGGAGCGCTACAAACAGAAGGCGAATGAAAACTTTGAAAAATACTCCATGGAGCTGCAAGAGTGGTTTAAGGTACAAAGTATCCTCTTCTTCTAATGCTTTTATTTATTGATTTACTTTTAACTGTAAAGTCTTTTAAAATTTCTCACCTTTTACTTTCTGCAGACATTGACGTCAACAGAGCAGCAGACATATCGGACACGTAACCCCAAAGTAAGGGCCCATTTGTTCTTTTTTTATGCGTGTTTCTTCAACTTTTTTTTTTTAAGACTGTTTTCCCAGATTCATATTATACATCTCTTTGCAGAAATGTCAATACCTTGATGCCATCTCCAAAGTGCAAAGTGAAGAACACTGCATGTGGAGGCCATCAGTAAGTTGAAGTGTTGATAAAATAAGCATTAAGTACTAAATAAATGCAAAGCCCTCTGATCGTACAGACTACCGTTACAGTGAAGTTTAAAGGAAATGTAGAGAATCTGAAGTTATTAATGAGGTTTTATATATGAATCACATATTTTCACAAACAACTAAATTCACTAGATTTGTTGTAATTAGCATACAGTGAATCCTAAAGTCATGTTTTTGGGTTGACTAAATTGATATATTGTCTTATAAATGTGTAAATGTACAGTTTTCTATTCTATTGTACAGTTTTCTATTCTATTTATCCTCTCTTTAT
>JBAJHX010000024.1:9028379-9049843 GCA_037176925.1 Amniataba percoides | reverse complement strand
ATAAAATATGATTTAATAAGTTATGGAATGTTACTACAGTGCCCCCGCCGGCGGGTTTTGACAGTTAACTGGTTAAAGTTTGGTAAGAGAGAGATGGTTGAGAGGACTACTCCGTATTTTAGGTTGTACAAAGTCCTCTTTACAAAGAAATGTGATTTTTTTTTTTTGTGTCAAAAGTTTAGTACATGGAGACACCTCTGACAATAGTTAAATGAGGCTATAAAAAAACACTGGCCACTGGTAAAATAAACTGTAACTTACCATCAAAGTCAGTGGAGATATAATAGGAAAAGGTTTCAGTGTCAAGGGTAAAGGTGTGAAAGTCTTTGTTGGTGATACACAGAAGATTATATAGCAGAGTGTGTAATACATTTTTACATTAGAGAGAATGCAAAATGTTTTAAATGGTTGTATCACTGCTTAAAAGACACTTTAATTTAAAAGGCTGTGGTTAAATATGTTTCTCACGTTTGAAAAGATTTCCTACCTGACCATATTACAGTTCGAGAGGATGAATTTGCTGCCTTAGCGTTGTGTAGAACAAATCTTCTTCAGTGCAGCACTATGGCATTTATTATCTGACTTTAAAAAAAAGTGAGGCAACTCTCTATCCAATAAATCCATGTTAGCTGATGAAATGAAGTGAACACTCGTGTATAAATCTCATAACTGTCCGGTGACATCCAGTCTATTCCCACAGGCATGATGGGTCCTAGACGTCGCATGGACAACCAGGAGAGCCCGCGCATGCTGATGAAAGATGAGGCATTCCCTCAGTAACACACTCAGCCACAAGCACACATTCTCTTACCATCGTGTGCGCACGCATAACGCGCACACACGGGAAGACCAATAACACTTCACTCTCGGTTCTTTATGTCGTGAAATCAATGGACGTCAATGTTATAGGTGACATTTATGGCGTTTGCTGCTCTGCAGAAGCAGTCCAGACCTCCCACTGTATACTTGACAGATATTTTTCTTATTTTTCACAAAATCATTGTACCAACACTCATGTTTTTTTGTTTGTTTGGTTTTTTTTGGTCTTTTTGTTGTTTTTGCTGGAGTCCAAAATAATGAATATCACCACATATGATTTGACTGCACAGACGTAGATCCTGGTGTACATTCATTCAGCGGCCAAGCAGGTGCAGCTCGGTGAAAAGTGAAAGTGTGCACATACAGTACGTTGTTTCTTTAAAATACCGAAATGATTAGCCATTAGGTGTACTTTTATATTTTCTCACCTTTTTAAAATCTCATTCTCTGAAGAAAAAAATAATGTTAAAGACAATCATTGCTAATGGTTTGTCTCTTATTTTCACGTTCACCATCAGGCTCATAGTTCTCCAGTTGAATTACAAGAGCAGCGTGTGAGAGAGAAGCATCTCTCGGTATGTCACTCACCTGTGAAAACTTGTTTTAAAACTGTCTCATTGTACAAGCAGGTATTTGCTGCAGAAAGCAGGTTTGTTTTGTTTCATTTTTGGTGGATAGATCGGCTTGTTTTCTAGCATTTAAAAAAAAAAGTCTTTGTATCATGTGTTTACATTGTAAAGGGTTACATATATCCTTGGTGTGAAGTGATAGTGTAAATATTCCAATAGTTGAATTGCTGCTATCATGGCTCAGTTTGTTTCATCTGTCTAGCATAATAAATGATTTGTTACCTGTCGTTTTGTCTCTTCGTAATTTGGAACATTTTCCACAGAAAGAAAAACTCATTGAAGTACATACAAGTGAAGGTCGGAGGCTGCTGATCAAATGAAGAGGTCCAGAGATTTAATTATTTTGATGCTGTAAATGCTGCTTCGTTTTCATTAATGTAGAATTGGAGATCTTACCCTCATGAAACTGAGAGACAGGCTTTACAATTTTCCCAAATTTCTTCTTTTAGTTCCCTGAACTGAAAGCTGCCAGGTGGAGTCACTCATGCTGCCTTTGGGTGCTCCTCTGAAACTACGACATCTGATCACTAATGCAGGTTCAGTTAGAGATAGTATGCCCGGTTGCAAGGGCTTGAAAATCGTGAAGTCAGGAGTAGTTCATGCAGGCTGTTGCTGGACCATGCAGACAAATTGAATGCATCTAAGATAAATCATAAGACATGGACAGTATTATCTAAAGAATTTCAGATATGTTTGGCAACAAAAACTCTGTCTCAAACAGCTGCTTGTGGTGAAACCAGTGGTGGAAAGTGAAGGAGTATTTGAACATTATGCTACTTTTAAAACACTGCAATTCAAAAGGAAGTATTTTTTTACTTTTTTATTTAATTTATACTCTGCATTGCCAAAGATAAAACCAGCTATTTCATTTTTACTTAAAGATTCTGTGTCTAGTTTCAGATTTCAATTCCACTGGAGACCAACTTCACCATGTCCAGTATTTCACAAAAAAGCAAAGATCAGAGAATAGTCCAAAATATGAATATAGATTTCTCTATCAGAACTCTTTTTTCTTACTTACTGTTTTACTTATAGCACATCATAGTATGAGGATGTGACAGTGAGGCCATCTAACGTACTGTTTATAAAGTAGTTCAAATTAGCTACATTTATTAACAACCTAAAATAATATTTATTACAGTATATCAAATAATACACAGGGATATTTTATGCAGATCAAGCACTTTTACAGTTGATACTTTAAGTAAATTCTGCTCATAGTATGTTTTAACTTTTACTTATTTTGAATGTGCTTAAACATTAATATCAAATGCATTGTGTATCAGTGTCTGTGTTGTATTGATTCGAGTTGTGCGAGACACTTGAACTTCCTAACTGCAACCTGTGAAAAGTATGAATCACAATGCCCAGTTTCAGTTACTTTCAAGGTTTCAGCAACATTTAAGTGGGCCAAGTAGTCTATAGGGAGGCCAAAGGCCGCCCACCCCTGCTGGCTGTGATCCCATCTTTGCAGCCCTGACCTGAAGTAAAACTGTATTACCAACTATGCTTACAGGCAACTGCCTTAACCCCCAACCTGGGCCCCCCAAAGCCCCAGTTTCACTCATTACAGTTTGCATCACAGAAAGACAACAGCAGCTAAGGCAGCAGATTTAGTTTACATTGTGCTCATGTGGTACATATTCCTAAATAATGTTGAGTTTAATCAAACCAGTTTCAGTTTGCACACACGAAACAGAGCTAGAGACTACTTCTTCAGCATGACAGTCCTGGTTGGGTAAATGATAAAGCTGGCATGTATAGTCTGTTGTTGACAGTGGTTTTAAAGTAAATCTTGAGGTGACACAATGCATGGATAGTGTCAATCTGAAACTATGTAATGGGGTGGCGGTTCTGATGTAGAAAAAAAGAGGCTTAAATGATACTTATATATAAAAATAAAAAGAAAATATATAATTCAGGCTAAACATAATTTAAAATATATAGAATTTGGAGTTAAAGTGCGCCTAAATATATGACGTGTAAATATCCGACGTCCGTGAAGGCATCATGTTGCGTTGAGTGTGCGGACAGTTAGAAGAATAGTTGGTGTCGCTTTAGACAGTCAGTTAGTCTTAAATCGGGCGATATCATGCCTTTTTATCGGCCTCTCAGGGGAAACACAGCTGCTCTCTAGCTGTGGTAAGACTTGTGAGGGAGGGGAGGAGATGACAAACAACAACCAGCGCTTAACGCCCCGAAAAACAAGCGCCTGTGGGCTGAAGCCAAACCCGGAACTCGAGTAGGAAGCGAGCTAACAGTAGCTAGCTTTTTGTTGACAGTGAGGCTGCTGTCAAACCTCACTGAAACAAACTCTTATCCGGCTCCACACTCACGCCACTACACCTTATTAATTCAGCGGCTTCACTTATTTAGCTGGAATTTTTCAACCACTTTTGTTTTTACCCGCCTATAACCACTTGTGGATCCAGAAGATGGCATCGAGAGGAGGCTTCACGGGCGCTCCGATGAATCTGCACCCCATGAATGTGCCTCACGCTGCGGGCATGAGGATGGCCGGCGTGCCGCAACCTCCCGCTGGATACCCCCGCAGCATGAACAGCGCTCCACAGTACCCCCAGGTTGGTGTTTTCTGCTTTATATCCCCTCATTAAAAAAAAAAAAAACTCAACTTGATACTGTGGTAAAAGGTGAGGGCGACCTTAAGTTAACATAACAGTGACTTGGCAAAGTTTATGTCGCATTTTGGTGCCTTTTAACAGCCCTAAAGTTTGATTTTAACATAAATAAATCAAAGTTAAGTAAGTCACATGGCCAAAAATAAGTAAAAGTGTGAGCAACCTTTATTCTTGAAATATCAAGGTGTGGACGCTGCAGCACTTCCGCATTTGAAAAAAGTGCTCCCTGCCGCCAATAAACTGGGTGCAATATCTTAAATATGGCGTTTGTAGTGACTTATTATTATATGTGTTTTTACATATGTGGATTTTCTTTTAACCAGCGTTGTTTAGTACATGTGTGAAAAAGGTCGATCACGTGGCTGACTGACAGGGCTGCCCTGTCAGTCAGCTTGAAAACAAAAGTAAGTTTCCCCCATCACCACCATCTGTCCAGGGTCGAGCCTGCAAACATTATCTCTGTTTGGACACCATCTGCAGCTTCATGTGCCCTTTAGTCAACAAGCACAGTTACTGCAGGCTCTTATGTCTGCTCAAGCTGATGATAAGGTGTTTAATGTGTGTGTTTATTTTAATTAAAGATTCAGAATGAAATTGTGAAATTAGATAAAGATAAATAAATGGAAGGGAAATTTGAGATTCATGTGCCACGTCCCACACAAATCACAAATAAAATCTTAAAAACCAAGTCTTTAAATTGAAGTTCTCCA
Organism: Amniataba percoides; assembly: GCA_037176925.1. Lineage (NCBI taxonomy): Eukaryota > Metazoa > Chordata > Actinopteri > Centrarchiformes > Terapontidae > Amniataba > Amniataba percoides. The sequence goes on along the minus strand of JBAJHX010000024.1, from coordinate 9,045,046 downwards.
CGTTATCCAGTCTGCTCATACGGATACTGATGATAAAAAAGGGTTAAGGTTATGTTTGACTAGTAGTCACTTTTCATAGCACAATAAGATTCAACATAACTGTATGTCTGTGCTCTTGTTACACACTGTGGGTGAAAGAAACAGAGACACAACAACAAGACATGACATCAGTTGTGCAAATCATGTAAAAATTATATATATATATTTAATTCTCTCACCTGTAAAATAGTCTCCTAGTAGAACTAATTTCTATTTTCCACCGTAATTAGCTTTCGTTATGTTTTTACTTTTACATTTTGTAGTGATTTTTTTTAGACTAGTACTGTTGGAAGAAAATGTTCCCCAAAGCATTTTTTAATAACCACAATTCACAATTTTCTTTAAAAGCGATGAATACTAGAAAGGAAATGTTGCACAGGTTTGGAATAAGAAACTATTTTACCTCGCAGCAGTGTTTAATCAGTAACTTGTTATGAACTTGAAATAACACCTTCTGCCTCTTTCTTCTCCAGCGCTCAGGGATGCCACCCAGCAGAGTGGGGGGCCCCATGGGGTCAATGGGGGGTCAGCTCCCTGGTCCCTCTTATAGTGGTGGGAACATGTCCATGCGGCCAGGCATGGGGCCTCCAAGCATGGACTCCACAAGGAAACGCTTCCTTCATCAGCATCAACAGCAGCAGCAAGAGGCGCTGGGAGGCCTAAGACGAGGGTAAGCTGAGGAGGAGGGGGGGGGTTATGGGGCCAAATCAGGGAGTGGCACCGCATATAAAAAGGACAGAGGACTAATATTTAATTGGTAATTAGGCTGTTGATATTTTTCTTAATTAATTATTTGATCAACAGAAGTTGGAAAAAAGTTGCAATTTCAAAGAGCACATAGTGACAACAGTCTAAAATGTTTCTTATCAAATCACTTTAATTAATTTAATTAATCACTGTTAATTAAAAGAGTGACAATTATGCAAAACTGCTAGAAAACAAATCTAAAATCCCTCCTTTTTACAGTAACAATGAATAATGAATAATTTTTTTTTTAAATCTATGCAACAACATAAAATACTGTTTACTTTTTTATGCGCTTCACAATTCCTGCTACATTTGTCTTTACTTGTGATGTTTTTGTCAGTTTTTTTTGTTTGTTTGGTGTACTTAAAATATGCTAAATGAACATAATGACATCCAGAGGGAAATATTATTCATGTTCTGTCAGGATATGTTTTTCTCTCTGCCGTCTGTTTGTGGAGTCAGTGTGCTGTTGAAAGCGCAGCGCAGCTCAGATCACGCAGACACGAGGATCGGAGTATCTCATGACTGCCCTTTGCTTTCAAAGCAGCCAAACACGAGTGTGTATTTTTGAACCGCTCAGTGATGCCACACTCATAAATGCGGTGAGCCGTGACGCAAGGCAGCATTTCCAGCTTCTTCTACAATGAACTTCTTGTCTCTTCTAAAGGTTTATCTCATAACTAAATTCTCGGTGTGGAGGGATTAATGAGCCACGGGGAAGACGAAGCGGCTTCCTTAAATTCTCATTAAAGAGCTTGAGAGTTAAATTTAGCCACAATGAGGAGGGACTGTGTAATTTAATTAAAGAAACAAAACAGCTCTTATGAAGTCAGTAGTGATGGTAAGTGGGAGCCTGAGGTGCTCATTGGGAGTTAGTGAAGAGATAACAGTGGCCAAGACTTTATTATCACACTGTGAAATTTCCACACATAACTGATTAACCAAATGAAGTGAACGAGGTCTTTCTGTTAATGTTCATGTGTCTGTGTACAGCCGTTTCCTCGTATGTTGGTTAATGAAGGTCATACTTAGAAATGGGGAAATGCTAAATGATGAGACAACATCAACAGTACAGTATGTCCTTTTTCGTCTGAGTAATTTATTTACTGAATTCATTTTAAATTATTTAGCCATTTAGATCCTGTATATATTTTAGAGAAAGCATAGTTTGATGTGGTCATTGGATGTGCGCGTCTTTCCTCTTTGTTTCTTTTGCAAAATGATCATATAGAAATTTGTAATGTAATACTTTTTGTGTTATTTAGTGCAAAAAGACGCAAGATGGCCGACAAGGTCCTCCCACAGCGGGTAAGGCAGTTTTGTCCCCCTAAATCACACTGTAGATAACAAGTGGCTGTATTCCCTCAATATTCATGTCGTGCTGTTGGCCCTTTCAGATCCGAGACCTGGTCCCGGAGTCCCAGGCCTACATGGATCTCTTGGCCTTTGAGAGGAAACTGGATCAGACCATCGCCCGAAAGCGGATGGAGATTCAGGAAGCCATCAAGAAACCCATTATGGTACTTCTTCATAATAATGCTTTGTAATCTTTATAATCCAAAGAGTTGACAGTGTAGCTGTTTTTTTTTCAGTGATTTCAAGTTTTTCCCCTGATGTATCTTCTTGTTCATCGCTGACGCAGCAAAAACGCAAGCTCAGGATCTACATTTCCAACACCTACACCCCGAGCAAGCCTGAGGGTGAGGAGGCGGAGAAGGTGTCCTCCTGGGAACTGAGAGTGGAGGGAAAACTTCTGGAGGAAGTACGTGAATAGCTCTCCTGTTGCGTTCGAATCTTCTCACTTTGTTTCGCCACCGTCCCAGTGTAGTCCGACTCCCAAGTATTTCAGTCCCGCCTGTTGTGTTTTCTGAAAACTTCAGTCACTCTGCTCTGGTTGGCCTGTGTCCTTGGCTCAGACCACGCAACCAGATGTGTGTTTACAGCTCTCCCCACTCCACCCCGCAACTCCTAACACACACACACACACACACACACACACACACACACACACACAAGCTCATGTTCTCTTTTGAAACAAGGAATTGAAACCACTGGCCGTTACATACCATGAACTGACATGCTTCCCCTCCCTCCATCAATTCCAGCTCAGCTCTCATTGTGTCATCTGGGGCCACATGAAGGAGGATTTTTTTTTTCTCCTTAATTTTTCCTCCCCTGGCTCCTCGGTTTAGGCATGCGTAGGAGTGTTGCACTGAGTAACAGAAAAAGAAAAAGGGATGTGAGGGAACAAGCGAAAGGGGTCGTGTTGAGCAAACAGACTTTGTCGGGGCTGGAAAAAGAGAGGGCGGGGGTGCAGAAACAGCTTTTTCTAGTTGTCTCCAGTTTTGTGCTTCGCCACCCCCAATGTGGTCAGAGCTAAACAATGCGGCTGCACGGACTGACACAGCACAATAAGAGGACACAGATAGATAGAAATCTTCCCTCACTCTCTCTCTCTTTTCACACTCTTTTATGCTCTTTGTATTCCCAGCCTGGCAAGCAGAAGAAGAAGTTCTCATCTTTCTTCAAAAGCCTGGTGATTGAGCTCGATAAGGAGCTCTATGGACCTGACAACCACTTAGTGGAGGTATGACATCACTTTAAAGGCACTTGATGCAACCACCTCAGAGCAGAGACTGCTATTGGTTCACCAGCCTGAGTTGGTTTTTCCTTTCTTTTCTTTTTTTTTTCTTTTTATTTCAGTTTGACAGTGAAGGGGTCTGTTGAATCTGGAAGATATTCCACCAGGTTTAATCTGACCTTGTGTGGCTTCTGCTTGGACTCATCCCACAGACGGGGTTAAACAGCCCAGTTTAACTGACATATTTTTAACATTAACAAAAACATGTATTGGCATGGTCAAGTGTCCAGTTGTTGAAATATCCATATATGGTGACTGACACCTTAGATTGCCCCATGAAATAAAACTTACATCGAACCAGTATTACCTATTTGAGTATTTCCTTGTGTGTCTGCTAGTAGATCCACCACTATCTGTATTTATATCTGTACACAGATGCAAGTAGTAAAGGAAGAGTAAATTGTGTGATTTTATTTGATAAACATATTCCAAAATTAGATTTTGCTTTAATCAGACTTAATTTTATAAATCTGATCTTTTCATGTAATTTCATTTTTCAGTGGCACAGGATGCCCACTACTCAGGAGACTGATGGTTTCCAAGTGAAAAGGCCTGGCGACGTGAATGTTAAATGCACCCTCCTGCTCATGCTTGACCACCAGGTAACACGCAGGTTTTCAGTTACTACCCTGCAAGCAGTTGTATGTCTGGATGAAACAACAACCAACACTTTATTTCTTTTCTCCCCATAAGCCCCCTCAGTACAAACTGGACCCGCGGTTGGCTCGTCTGCTGGGCGTGCACACGCAGACGCGGGCCAGCATCATGCAGGCCCTTTGGCTCTACATCAAGAACAACAAGCTGCAGGATAGTCATGAGAAGGAATACATCAACTGCAACCGCTATTTCCGACAGGTAGTGAAAGGGTTTTTGAGGCTTCGCCAAGCCGCAAAATGCGAGCTTACCACTTACCCACACATTTCGCAGTGGTGCCTTCATATTTGAAAATGCTTCAAATGATTATGTATGTAGATTTTTATCAAATCTGGAGATCCTCAAGGATGTCTTTTTTTATCTATTCCCTCAAATTAGGATTTCATATAGGAAAAAAATACATTTAGCATGTGAAAACGTTTTCTTTCTAAATGCTGTTTAGATCTTTGGCTGTCCTCGCATGAGGTTCTCCGAGATTCCCATGAAACTGGCGGGCCTGCTGCAGCACCCCGACCCCATCATTATCAATCACATGATTAGGTAAGGGAGGGTGGATAATTATCACTCTTTCACTGTGTGTGTGTTCAGGACAGCTTTTTTTAATACATTTTTTAATAGTTCACGTCCTCAGATTTATGATCTGGGCCGTCAGTATTCAAGCCTGGTTTTGCTAACTTGTTTGTCTTCCCGGAGCAGTGTGGACCCCACAGACCAGAAAAAGACGGCGTGCTATGACATTGATGTGGAGGTGGACGATCCCCTGAAGGGCCAAATGAACAGTTTCCTGTCCTCTACAACCAACCAACAGGAAATTGCTGCACTGGAGATGAAGGTAAGGACTTCTAGTCAGTCACAGATCACCTCACTCACAGTCACCTCACTGACTTGTAGGATTAAGGTAATGCAAGTAAAGATCTAGACAAAATGTATTTTATTATTAACCATACTGGATGTATTCATTGCAGATTCATGAGACGATTGAGTACATCAACCAGCTGAAGACTGAGAGAGACTTTATGCTGAGCTTCAGCAATAATCCACAGGACTTCATCCAGGACTGGCTCAAGTCTCAAAGCAGAGATCTGAAGGTGACTTTAGGAGTTTTTATAAGATTACACATTCTGCCTTTTACACACATTTAAGAAAAGATTTATCTAAGTGTTACAACATATAGGTAAAGTGTACCTTAACTGTATATATCTTGCTGCAACCTTGTCAGCTTTCCTCTCCTCTACTGCTTTAAGCTGTTGTAAATCTGAAAAAAAATATTTCTGATTGACTTTCTCAATATTTTAAACATTCTTAAACGTTCTAAGATACAAGCTTTTTGTGTGCAATGGTAAAATGTGACCAGTTCAACTGTGCAAATCAACAGCAGACATGTACCCTCATTCCATAATTTTACAGATTTATTTCCTCAAAGTAAAAGCACCTTCATGCACTCCAGCAGGTGCTACACTTGCTAATTTAATTAATAATCATCTTTCCTCTTTTCCAAAGTAAATTGACAATGTTTAAGGTGCTTTTTAAAACATTATTTTGACATTTTTGCAATCAAATTGTTTTCTGAAATTGTGGTTCCTCATGTTCAGTGATGATTTTTCCCCCCCCCAGCTGATGACAGATGTGACAGGAAACCCTGAAGAGGAGAGGAGGACTGAGTTCTACCAGGCGTCCTGGGTACCTGAGGCAGTGGGCAGATATGTTTACTCCAGAGTAAGAGACCACACAGCCTAATGAACTGCCATGCCCCTCTTTGGTAGATGTGCTGTTGTAAGGTTTCAGGAGATTGCTTTGTGTGCACTAACATGATCCCTTTTTTTTTGTCCTAGGTGCAGCAGAGAAGGCAGGAGTTGGAGCAGGTGTTGGGTATCCGACTCACCTAAAGACATTCCAGAGGAATCTCAGCCAACTTAAGTTGACTCATGAAATCTTGATGTCTACTTAATTGAATTTGTATTTTGTAAAGAAATAAGCTAATGTTGCAGCTTAAATTTTCACAAAGCCATCATCACCGATTTCATGTGATAAACCAGCTTCTACATGGGATTGTCTTGTCCTGTAGATAATCATTCTCAGATCTATAAAGTATATGGGACCAAAGTGATGATTAACGTGTCCTCAATAATATGTTCGCCTTGCATCGTTTATCATTTTGAGCCTGTTCCAATAATCTTTGCCTTGTTTTGCAATATGTTTTGTTTATGGTACAATATGCTTGAAACATTTTAAGCATTTGGTGCTGTGTGGGTGTTTTTCACCATCTTGTTGTGTGCTGTTTTTGAAAGGGTGTCTGTTTACATTCACATTTGAAAGCCATAACCTTTAGAAAGGAACAATACCTGAAGTCTGGTAACATCTCAGTAAAACCAGTACTGGGAGGCATGATTGAATTCAATATATATCCACACTTAAAAGAAGACTTAATTTCAGAAATCTACATATATTTATAGTTCAAAAATACATTTAGAAAATATGGATTATATTCCACAAAACATAGGAATACTTGAGGCATCTTGTGAATTGGATAGGAACAAAAAAAAAAAAGCTTTTTATGCCAACAAATTTTAGGTGCTGTATTAGTGTAAGACAGCAGGATTTCCAGGAAAATATTGAACTCTGTATTTGTGTGGGGACAGAACTTCACTGTCTCCAATTGTAATGCAGCAGCTCTTTTTACTTTGTGAATGTTTACATGCTGTTTCCATTCGTTAATGTGTTTTTTAATTGTTTTAATACCAGAAAGAGGAACTGTGCCAGCCTCTGTGGATTGAAGAGTTCTTCCTTGAAGATCAATACCTCCCAAGAAGGTTAACTGGTATTGATAAAATATTTATACATTCATTGTATGTCAGCTAAACAATATGCCAAATGGTTGTGATACAGCTTATAGTTTCATTAGTTAACTTTTCATTGAAATGCTTCTTTTGTTCAGGTTTTATATGAGGGGGGATTGAACGAATTTCTTTATACATTCCATGTTAACAGATAATGTGCCAAAATATGTTTTGTGAAGAAGGCACTTATAATTTGAGAAATGTTTTGTGTGCAAATATCTTTTGTACAGCTTCTTTGTAAAATGTTTGCATGTTGTGTATCAATCAAAAGCTTTTTATCTTTTATACATTTGGAGGATTTTTTTTTTACAATAAATATACTTACAAATGTTGGTATGCTGTTTTGTTTTCATAATATAACCTATTTTAGATTTTTTCATAACATATTAACCTTATTATATCCTTGGCTGTAAAGACTCAGCTGTATGATGAAAAAAAGAGTAATGGCATGAGTGTGCATGTCCGGGCTGGTTGAGGAGCTCAGGTACTTCTGAAAGCAGCATTTTAACCGGTATGGCTGGTCTTAGCTCTCAAACAGTTAAGACGTGTTTACTTCTCAAATAAAGGCCAACCATAATACCCTTTGCTCCTCCAGTGATGGAATATAACCAAGTACATTTACTCAAGTACTGTGCTTAACTACAAATTTGATATACCTCTTCCGATTTCTGCTTCACTTGAAGTGGATGCATACCTGGCCAGTGAAGCTGATTATGATTTATATTCATTTATTTATTTATTATTGTGGGGTAACTTTGGGCTCTGGGTAATTGTGATGTTTTTTTTTCAGAATTTTGATAAACCAAACAATTAATTGATTAATAAAGTAAATAAATAAATACTACAAATAAAAGAGCCAAAGTATCACATTTAACTGTGTTTACGTTTTTAAAAGACGGACTGTAGGTGGCCCATGTGTACATTTATTAAGAAGAAGAAGAAGAAATATTCCGGAAATACGCGTGTGGAGGAGCGGAAGTAGAGCGTTCCAACATGGAGGTGGACGGGATTGATCATGTAGGTGTATTTTTGTGCCGTTTTGTCCGTTTTATTTGTATATTATCAAACAAACACTGTTGTTTCGCTCCAAGTCGGGTAGTTTCTTTAAAACAAGAATGAGCACGAACAGCTGCGCGGAAATGCTGTAAACACTGGAGCGTTTCTTTACTGAAAACATTAAATGTTAAGTGAGCTGCCGGTTTGCTGTCTCATTGTAGCTGAGCTAGCTGTGGCTAACGAAGAGTCACTGTCAGTTTTACGGAGACTTAAGTGCTCTGAATGATCAAAAATGTTAGCTAATGTTACTGGAGCTAAATATATTATTAAATGATAGTGTTCGGATAATCTTCTTATTTAATTTTGTCGGCTAGCTGTTGTTAGCATTTGTCGATGTTAATTTACAGATAAATTAGCAGGTTTATTATTGAGAAGCTGGCAGCTTTGAGCTGAGAATCAAGTTAATTTAACATAGAGGAAAGTTGTCTTGCTTTGTTGGTACAAAGATAGTAAACAAAGAAAGTAGAAAAAATATATGGGCCAAAGCAAGTAGTCAGAATATATGAATGAGACAAGATAAAGCAGACACTAGTATTGATGCGGATAAAATAAAAGGTAACGTGCAATGCCATTACAATGTTGGATTAATGAACTTGAAAATACTGAAAAAAGAATACCTTTACTTAGTTAGTTTAACATTCACAAATTGAACTTTAATCAGTAGCAGAATATTAGCAGAATATTTGTTTAATTATTAGTTATCTTGCTGAAAATCGAGAAATATGAGCTGTTAGGGTTAGGGTTGAACTAATGAACAGTTTTCTGATATTTGACAGACCAAAAAATTAATTGGATATAGTAGTCAGCAGATTGATTGATGACATCAATCTGTTTCCGTTCTCAAATATCTTGTTTTGTACGCAACCCTGAAGATATTCAGTGTACTGTCATAGAAGATACCCAGAAAATATTCAGGTTTGAGAAGCTGAAATCAGAGAATTTGGACATGTTTCTGTAATCAGCTGATTTATCATTGCAGCTCTGGTTTAAAGTCTCTTTTTTTTTTTTTTTTGACAGATGGAGATGGGGGAAAGTAAAGGTGGTTCAGGTCTGCGTCAGTACTACTTATCTAAGATAGAGGAGTTGCAGGTAAGGAAATGATATCTACAATATTTACAGATTTTCATGCAGTAATGTGACTCAGCTCAAACAACTTTGGCTTGGCTGTCAACCCTGGACTGCTGTTTTTCTCCACAGCTGACAGTAAATGATAAGAGCCAGAATCTCAGACGTCTGCAGGCACAGAGGAATGAGCTCAATGCTAAAGGTACATCATCACTGTAACATGTTTTCAGATGTCATTTTATTTATCTCATCCTATCGCAAAATCATTAAAATATTAATTTTCTACATTTTGTCTCTCAGTGCGTCTCCTCCGGGAGGAGCTCCAGCTGCTACAGGAGCAGGGGTCCTACGTAGGAGAAGTGGTTAGAGTCATGGACAAAAAGAAAGTGCTGGTCAAGGTAAGCTGTGTAGTTGTACTTTATAACTACATTTTGACTCCTTGCTGACAGTTTCAATTAACACATTCTCTCTTCATTGTCAGGTGCATCCAGAAGGAAAATTTGTTGTAGATGTGGACAAGAACATCGACATCAATGATGTGAGTATTTTAATTGCAATACAGGCTACTTGCATAGTTTCCCAATTGCAATCTTTGATGATAGCAAAAACAGAACTTTTACAAAACAAACATTATGCTTTTCACTTTAGCATCAGACACTTCTGTAAATCGATCAGTATTATATTTTCGATCTGTATTTGCTCCCCTGTACAGTCAGGCGCTATGATAAAAGAGGATCTTTTTATGTATTTCATCATCATTTTATGTATTTCATCATCATTTTGTCTTCAACAGGTGACTCCAAACTGCCGCGTGGCTCTGCGAAACGACAGCTACACCCTGCACAAGATCCTTCCCAACAAGGTGGACCCTCTGGTGTCCCTCATGATGGTGGAGAAGGTGCCGGACTCCACCTACGAAATGATTGGTGGCCTGGACAAGCAGATCAAGGAGATCAAGGAAGTGATTGAGCTACCCGTCAAGCATCCAGAGCTGTTTGAGGCTTTAGGCATTGCACAGCCTAAGGTGGGTGATTGACAACAGCTGATCGTGGGCAAGAGCTTTTTTTTTTCCAACTGCTTCTTCAAAGTAGAAATTCCTCTCTTTTGTTGTCTCTAGTCAGAGAAAAGGTTAAAATTCAAAAGTGAGCTCTTGAAGTTAGTAGGTTGGCATTTCAGTGACACATGTCACTGTGGTGTCATTGGGACACAACGTGGACCTTCAGATGGATCAGTCTCCCTAGCTATCCCGTGTTACTGTTTTATTTGAGACTATTTTATATTCATTTTGGTTTAGTTTATTGACATTTTGAGATACTTTTGGAGGTTTCAGAGGACTGAATACATATTCTAGTGAAACCTTTTGGAAAATGCCTAAATTGCATCTTCATCCACATGAAAAAAGACAAGATTGAGGTACAAAACATTTACTTGCTAACAGTGACATGTAGTAATGATTATTTTCAGCACAAATTACCAATCATCTTAACAGTTAATTCAGATGACTGCCTAATTTTCCAGCTCAAGTCAAGTGTTATCTTTATCTGTGCTGATTTTTTCTGTGTTTTGCTTTGAATGTGTGCAGGGTGTGCTGCTGTACGGCCCCCCAGGAACAGGGAAGACCCTGCTGGCCAGAGCCGTGGCGCATCACACTGACTGCACTTTCATCAGGGTGTCTGGCTCTGAGCTGGTACAGAAGTTCATTGGAGAAGGTGAGCTTGCTTTCTTTCTTTCTCTCCTCAACGCTGCAGTCAAATCCATTTTCACTCTTGATTTATTTGATCAGATACGTAGTGGTGTATAATGTTGATTCCTTCCTGCCTTGCCCCAGGTGCCCGCATGGTGCGTGAGCTGTTCGTCATGGCACGAGAACATGCTCCCTCTATCATCTTCATGGATGAGATCGACTCCATCGGGTCATCTCGTCTGGAGGGCGGATCGGGTGGCGACAGCGAAGTGCAGAGGACGATGCTGGAGCTGCTCAATCAGCTGGATGGCTTTGAGGCCACCAAGAACATCAAGGTTAGAATTTTCCCATTTACTGGTTATTTACCAAGATAACCTGGTATGTTTTTGACTATATAGCAAACTGTTTTATAGTGCACATAGGGCAGCTCTTCCTCAGATACCTCATAATAGTTATTAGCAGATACAAGATATATGAGCTATAGAGATGAACAATATATTAAGTATTTAGGAATATTTTTAAAATTATTTCAATGGAGTCAGCCTTAAAAAAACTTGAATCTGCTTACAGCCTCATTAGTGTTATAATTGTTAGAATTATAATGAGATTGTCTCACAACCTTTGATCTCTTCTTAATGTGTTTGGTAAAAGTTAGGTTTTTCTTTATAGCCTAAATTTATATAATTAAGTACTTTAAGAATTAAAAATATATATATATATATATTTCATATAACTTTCTACATTCCACATCTTCATTTCCATAATAATCCACTTTCTCTCAGGTCATTATGGCCACCAACCGTATTGACATCCTGGACTCAGCTCTGCTCAGGCCAGGCAGGATTGACAGGAAGATCGAGTTTCCCCCTCCAAATGAAGAGGTATTCACATGCACAGAATATATTTTACACATTAATACATGCTCTTGGGTATGATTGTACTTGAGCGTGTCTTAATTCTCTGCACCAACAGGCCCGTCTGGACATCCTGAAGATCCACTCCAGGAAGATGAACCTGACACGTGGCATTAATTTGAGGAAGATTGCAGAACTGATGCCTGGAGCCTCTGGTGCTGAAGTTAAGGTGAGAATTGGCCCGCTAAATACTCTTATCAGTTGGGTGGATAAATGAAGGTGTAACGCAGTCAGGCTTTTATTTAATTTTGTTGTGTGTATTTTCAGGGTGTTTGCACAGAGGCGGGGATGTACGCTCTGAGAGAGAGGAGAGTTCACGTCACCCAGGAGGACTTTGAGATGGCCGTGGCAAAGGTTGGTGTGACCTCTCATATGTACAGTCACTTACATTGTCTCAGAAATATGTAGCTCACATCGCCTCGTTTAGGTAAAGAAGCTAATCGCCCTCATTTTTACTGACTCCCGTTCTCTTAACCAGGTGATGCAGAAAGACAGCGAGAAGAACATGTCGATCAAGAAGCTGTGGAAGTAAAAGGCCATGTGTATTCTCGCACACGATGCAAAACACATATGTATATTTTCCTTTTTTTGTTTATGGTTTGGTTTATAATTGTTACAGAAGTCATTCTAAAATAAATGGTTTGCCCAAATAACAGCGGACAGCTCGTAAGTTTGAATTCCTCAACATGTTCATCTTATTTAATTCAGACTTTCAAATCAGGTAACGGTAACATGAGTACAGTCTCCAGCTTGAGCAGATTTATTCTTTCATTTTACAATGACATCTTTTGTAAATGCTCGATATGGCACTTCACATGTAGCTGCTTTTATAGTAGACGTCTCACATATTTGATCTTGCACTACGGCTCATTTTAGGAACTTTGTCCTACATGCATGTACTAGCTGCGCGTCAGGGCCGTTACACCGCCATTGTACAGGTTAGATATACAGTACGTCATTTTACACTGAAGAATCTAAAACAGAAAGGCTTGCTTGATGTTCAGACTGAAAAAGTAGCTTTCAGTCATTGCAGGTGTTCTTTTATGATACTGACTTGACTCTTGACACTGTCACAAACCTGTAATTGTGGAATGGTTATTATGGCAGTAAATGCTGGATCGCTCCAACACTCAGACTGTCTGGAGGTTTCCCAGTAGTTTGTTCTGTCCACTGATCCAGCTTGAACCGGTCAGGCTCAGGTAAGCCGGTTAACTCCTCACCCAGGACACGGGCACCCACTGAGGCTCCACCTGCACCCTCTCCAGTACGACCTGGAGCTCAGCTAAGGCACTGACTGGGTCTTCCTTCACCAGCACGTAGTCCACCCACTGACCGTAGCACTCGTCCATCCGCTCAGCTGACTGTTTCATCTCCTGTATGTCGTCCTCCTGTTGGCATAAAGGTAAAGTTGTCTGCAATATGTCAATCAGCATCAGCTAGGAGAGGCAGCATTTAGACAGTGTATGATGAAGCGGTGTTCAACTTTCCCGTGTGCAGTGTGTCATGTAACTCACAGTGATCCCTAAACTGAGTGAGGAAGACGAGCCGAGTGGTTTCCGCTGACTGTCGTAGATGCGAGGCCTTACAAAGATGACGTAGGGTTTGAACTCAGCGGTACGTAGAGTCCTCAGTGCCTGAATGTGGGGATAAAAAAAATAAATAAAAACAAACCGTATATATACTGCCTCACAAAATATTTTTTACTACTATCAGATACCAGAACAGAAATCTTAATTTGGGACTTTTTGTACAATGTTATAATATGTTATCAATATTATTAATCTGATCACCCTAATGTACCTGTAAGAGTCTTAAGAAGTTGTCCACAAAAGGAAAAAGTCAAGTTCAGGGACATAAATGGCAATAAAACTCGAGTTATTTCATGTCACTGTCAACTAAATGCATACACACATAGACATACACAAATAAAATTTTTTTTTGACGGTCATGATCAGTGGTTTTATATTGGCAGACAGATCTAAGAAACAACAGGAGGGCTCATGTATTTTCAGCATGCTTCCTGAATTAAAAAGTACAGGCATTTAAAAACTAATGCAGCTGTGATCATAAATGTGTTTGGTGTACATACTGACCTCTGGTTGTGCATCCACCAGACACACCTTGTTTTGATCCAAAATCTTGTGAATGGACTCCAAACTGGTGCCGTACAGATTCTCCTTATACTCCCCATATTCAATAAATCTGCAGAAAAACAGCACCATGGTGAATTATTCAGGCAAAGAATTGTGAGTCAACAGGCAGTGGCTGGACAGATTTCTAACAGCAGCACAGTTTGGAAGGCTCCAGTGAATTCAATTATTCTAAAATAAAGAGTAAACCATTGGCTGCACTTAACTGCCTGGTTTACAGGACGCTGTGTTCAGCGGCCAATACTCACTTGCCATTCTGGATGTCGGCCTCGAAAGCGGCTTTAGAGATGAAGTGGTACTCCACTCCCTCTCTCTCGTGAGACTTCCTGGCTCGAGTGGTGTCTTCAGGCCGCGTGTTCAAACGCAGCCAGCGGGAAAACAGTGCAGGACAAAAAAAAAAGATCATTAAGGGGCATTTGCATGTTTTGGGGACAACACTTTAGATTCTAAAGGTTACAAAACACGTCGGCTAATGCATGTGTTGTAATGATTTCAGACCCATCCATCTGCTCAGCCCAGACAGTGAGTGCTCTCACGTGTTTTAAAGCTACGTCAGCTCTGAAATGATTTCTTACATGTAAGTGGATTCCAGCTCATCTATTGGCATATAAATGAATGAAATGGTGAGTTAACTTTCAGTAATTGATGGTCTGATTTTTGTGAGCAACAGATATTCATGACACATCCTGCACTGATTGAGGCACTGAATCATCCATGCATTAATTATACATGACTTATTTTAGTGCTTTGTTCCCTTATTTTAAAGTGTTAATGGATATGTGAACGAGAGCCTGTAAATTTTGGATAATGTGCAAAATAATTTCGATACTGCCCACTCGTAAGGCCTTTTGTCCCTCTCAGAAAAGAAAGAGCAAAGCTTTTTTTTTTTTTACATGAGTGTGAGGTTAAAACAAAAATGGGAATATTCATAGAAAAAGACTTACGAGGCACCGCCAAACCGTAACGTCGAGGATTTTCAGCGATCACTTTCTGTTTGAGCTCCGTGATCCGAGCTCCCAGCGAACCTGCGACCACGTAAAACAAAAAACAGAAAAATTACTGACAGGTTATACAAGGTGACAGTGTGCTGAGGAAAAACACCTGCATGTAGAAGGACTCTCTTAGAAAACACCTGGTTTTAGTCTACAGTGTTTTAGCAGAACCAGACGTATTAATGAGAAATACTCTCAGATTTATTCTTATAACAGATCAAATACAAAAAAGTCTTGCCTTGTGTAAACAATTGTCTTTCTAAATGAACAGCATGTCAGAAAACCAACCTACCTATCAGCACTATAAGACGAGGCCTTTCACCGGGGCGGGGCAGATACTGTGTTACTTCTTCATAAATCAGGAACTCCGTGTGATTGGCGTCTGGAGTGTGAGGCTCTCCCGATGAACCGTGGCGATCTTTCCTGAGGCGGAAACTTCTGCGCAGGCCAGCTGTGGTCAAAGACACGCAAGTACAAATGAACGTGGGGCAAGGCATCATCAAGGCCTACTGAAGATCAGACTGCCACTTTGAGAATGTGACGCTGTACGTAACGTCAAAAAGGTACAATCAAACACAAACAAAAAAAACCATCAGTTTGTAATTTCTCCTCATTTAAAATTCAGATCTTCTGCCACACATCACACAACACAGACACGATGAACAACACCGTTAGAAATCAGGAAGAGTACCTGAGTAAAAATCCCATGAGAAAGCATGGCCACAGAAGGCAGGGGCTGCCTTACTCTTGGGAGAAACTACAGCTCATATTAGACCAGTCATTCAGCCACCTTAAATCTCATCAGCACAACAAGAAGCATGGAAGCCATGCATGCTGCGTCCACCTCTCCGCCAAACACAAACACACACAGCGCCCTAAACGTGAGGTTGTGAGAAGCTCGGTGGCTCCCGGCATACTGCACGAAAAAAGCCCACTGTCATTATTTTTAAAACCAGGACGTGAAGATACACCCACGACAAACACACTGCCACTCATCAGTTCAGCTGTTTTAAACCAAGTCAGTTTTCACATCACTGTCCATCAAACTAATCAGTTCAAATCAAAATCACTACTGTTTGATCTTATACAATTGCTTTTTAGTGGCTCTCTGACCCTCTCTGATTGGTTGGTTTGAAGACGCTCTCTGATTGGTTGGTTTGGAGACGCTCTCTGATTGGTTGGTTTGAAGACCTTGAAGACCCTTTCTGATTGGTTGGTTTGAAGACCCTCTCTGATTGGTTGGTTTAAAGACGCTTTCTGATTGGTTGGTTTGAAGACCCTCTCTGATTGGCTCATTTGAAGACGCTTTCTTATTGGCTGGTTTGAAGACGCTCTCTGATTGGTTCGTTTGAAGACGCTTTCTGATTGGTTCGTTTGAAGACGCTTTCTGATTGTTTCTTTTGAAGACCCTCTCTGATTGGTTGGTTTGAAGACCCTCTCTGATTGGTTGGTTTGAAGACCCTCTCTTCAGATTGGTTGGTTTAAAGACCCTCTCTGATTGGCTGGTTTGAAGACGCTCTCTGATTGGCTGGTTTGAAGACGCTTTCTTATTGGTTCGTTTGAAGACCCTCTCTGATTGGTTGGTTTGAAGACGCTCTCTGATTGGTTGGTTTAAAGACGCTCTCTGATTGATTGGTTTAAAGACGCTCTCTGATTGGTTGGTTTAAAGATGCTCTCTGATTGGTTGGTTTGAAGACGGTTATATTTCCAGGCCTAGAGATCGTCTCAATCACAGGATCTTGTATCATCTCACATTTTAATGATGTAGCTTTAACTTGAGATTTTTTAAAAAAAATCTTTTTTTATGAGAACATTAAATAATGGCAATTTGCAAAACCTCAACAATTATCTAACAATCACTTCTCATGCTCACTGACGTGTTGTCTGT
>JBAJHX010000024.1:9016100-9027182 GCA_037176925.1 Amniataba percoides | reverse complement strand
TTTAAAACAACTTCAGATGTTAAATTTTAGATTTTAAACTTACACCTGTCCTCACCATTCAACCAAAAACCAAAGCACTCCACCATAAAAACACCCCCAAGAGCAGCTCTGAATTTTGTAAAAAGGAGGGATGAATTTGCACACAGATTGAGCAGAAATGTGATGTCGCAGTGATCAGCATTAAGCTCGTCGGCCTTGCCTCCTCACCTATGTCCTTTCCATTCAGAGCACCTTCACTGTCACAGTCTTCTGCGGGGCGACGTACAGGAGAGGGAGACGGGGAGAGAGGAGAGGTTGATGTTGAAGGTACTTTAACGTCAGAACACAGCAGGTTAAGTGCAGGAACTAAAATCAATTACTAAAAGATATTGAGGGTATAACAAGGACACTTAAAAAAAAGGTGAAAAATGGTGAGAAGGGGAAAAAAAGTACAGCATAATTTGTGTTTTTTGAGTTGTGGGTGGGGTACGGATAGAATTTCATTTTGAAATTCTGGCAGCAATCACAGAATCAATACAGAGGTGAAATTTCTGACATGAGGGTTTGTGCACGTACCTCTCTCTGCGCGATCATCTGAGGTGAGCGATGCAAAGAATAACACAAAGCATCACTATAGAGAGTGACAGAACATTACAGCCGCTGCACTGTGATATCACCGCTGCTCTGCAAAACACGCCGTCTCAAATTCACTATAAGACTTTGCTCCATCTACATCTCCTGTGTCCTTCCTAGAGTTACATCTTTATAAAAAGACGGTTTTACCTGTTTTACCACAACGTTCTTTGTGAAAACAAAAAGCGCTCAGTACATTCAGTTCAAAGACCTTCACAAACACGTCGGTATACTGCAGCAGGTCCTCGTCTTTTTTTAAGATTAGTGAGAATAAAATTTGAGCTTTTATGCAGAAGAAACAGACTTCAGCAGCACCCGTTGTTTTTCAAACCACTTTGTTTCATTTTACTTTTAAATTGGATTAGGAAATGAAACGATGGATTACGTAGTTTTGTTTGGAGATTAACCTCAGATTCCCTGTTGTATTTCCATAATCTCTCTTTCTCTCTCTGCGGCTCCTTGGTTAGATTAGATTTAGCCAATACAAGCGGCATCTGTGCATTTAA
Source organism: Amniataba percoides (assembly GCA_037176925.1). Classification (NCBI taxonomy): domain Eukaryota; kingdom Metazoa; phylum Chordata; class Actinopteri; order Centrarchiformes; family Terapontidae; genus Amniataba; species Amniataba percoides. The sequence goes on along the minus strand of JBAJHX010000024.1, from coordinate 9,026,064 downwards.
GCTTCTTGTACATTTATGGTTGCACTGTAGGTTATGGGAGACAATTTGTGATTGTATGAGTGAGGCAGGCTTACATGTAGGAGCTTTGGGAGAGACTGGGGCAGGTAAAGAACCCATTTTCATCCTGTATCTCAGGCGCCTGTGAAGAACAAAAACAATAATCTGAAATAAAGGCAACAGCCTAAACAGACATTTTCCAATCTCTCTCATTTATCAGGCAGCAGAATTGACGCGGACTACCTGTCCTGAAACTGTGTGGACGGGATGAGGGCTGCGCGCAGGTTACAGTCGCCCACCCTCTTGGCCTGCCACCAGGTGGCGTCCTCCTGACTGACAACCTGAAGAATGTCGCCCCTCTTGAAAGGAAGTCCTGCCTCTTGGCACGGAGTGGCCTTGTCCTCGTACGGCGTGTAGTCGAACAAAGCCCGGAGGTAGACCTTAAGAGAGCAGGAATATTGGTAAATTTAAAGAGGAATATTTTGACATTTTGGTCAAAATTTGTTACCAAGAGTTTGATGAGAAGTGCGCTCTCATGTAACGGCATTAAATATCAAGCAAGAGCCAGAAGGTAGTTGGCTTTTCTTAGCATAATGAGTGGAAACAGGTGACATCTTTGAGCAGTTTTTGGTAGCATAAGTGTACATTTAGAAAGGATGATGCACAAAAAGAAAAAGAAGTTCCTACCCTGCTTTCTTTCAGTCTGTCTTCTTCGGCAACCGCTGGAATAATTTTCAGTGTGATGGAGCCTTGTGACTGGGACTGATCATAAAACAGAGCAGCATCATTAATCCACTGCATCCACAGTAATCATCAGTGAGTAATCATACAGTCTCAGAAGTAGTGCAACGCTGTATGGAAAAGCAGCTTTTTCCCCCCTCACCAGTATCTGACTAATTTCATCTGGCCTTTTGTGGGTTATCAGGTTTCCATTGACCTCTCGAAGCTCATCCCCAACGTGCACCAGACCTGGAAACATGAACGCAACAAAACACCCACAAAAAGGAGCTGAAAACAGCCAAAAGCAAAGTAGGACAAAGAAAATCCCAGTGTAGCGCAGTGCCATTAAAGGAATTTTTAGACTATGAAGCTCAGATATGAACAAAAAGAGGAAAATTTCCGTCGGCATGAAGTCGATAACATCTCCATGGCAACAGCCAGGAGCAACCCTTGTTTGTAATCTCAAAATATGCAATCTTGTGGCACTAATCTCAAGGATTTGATCTGTGTTGACAGTTCATGGGGTTATACAACGTAATCTCCTCTGTCAGTGTATCAGTAGAGATAAGAAAGTCCAGTTGGGTGGGAAGCTCCTGTTTGGAATCTAAGAGGAACAGAGACGATTACACTTTTGTGTCTGAACTCATTATCTCCTCATGGCAGTTTTTGTGACATATATATTTCAGTGAAGATTGTTTGTCTCACCACTGCGGTCAGCTGCTCCACCCCTCATGATTCTGGCCACGATCACAGCTCCCGTCGCCTCGTCTCTCCGGATGGTTGCTCCCTGATGGAAAAATAAGACGCGACGATAAATCAGATTTCCAATCACATATCTAATCTTCTGTTCACTGCGCTGACACAATCCTCTGCTGGACTGGTTAAAGCTGCTCCTTACGTGCAGGCCGGTGACATTCGCTGGACAGATCAATAACCTGCCAGAGTAAATGCAAAAATAACTGTGTGACTGGAGATTTAGATACTTGATTATCAAGATCGTCTCGGTGTTTGTGCTTTGGCTCAATCGGCCACAATGAAGTTCCCGCTGCTCTTGATATATTAGAAATGCATTAAATGTCTTATTGCTGTATCATAGAGAAAGACCTTCCTCTTACTGAGTTACAGCTCCATCAGTCCAGCAATTCTCCCCCTGTAGATTTAATTTACTTGATGAGTAGTTTAAAGTCTTCCTGATTGATTTTGAACTCATTTCAATTAGGAGAGACTTAGTTATGAGTGGACAATTCGTTTATTGGTGTAAGGCAAGAAAAATTATTTACATTCAAATTTCTGCAACAAGGCCATTCAAAGTGTGCAGCAAAATCTATGATTACTAATCATAATCACAGTAAGGGGTTAGTAAAAAGAACAGTAAATAACAACATATTTACGCAAAACTCAACCCACTTTATGTCTAACTGTTAGAGATTTAAAATTGGTCTCACAATATTTGATCTCCACATCTTGTAAAATACCAAATGAGCAGTGAAATGAAAAAAAAAACTGAAAACACATCTTGTATTTGAGGCCATGACAGAAAGTCAAAAGACTCACCGGTATTAAACGTTCAAATCCAAGGGTAGAGCAGGACCTCATATGATAATATTTCGCTGTGCAATGATTCTCATCACTTCAGCAGGTGATTCTGACAAGTTAACGCCAAATCTATATTAGGCCTTTTCTTGAAGGATTTCCTCAAGAATAGATTTTTTTTCTTTAGTAGCATCACACAGACACACACTCACACCCCAGAGCTCTCTTAAGCTTCAAAGCTGCTCCATTAAAGTAAAATGGAGTTTTAAAGCCTCACTTGAGGGCACAAGAATAGTAGCTGTTGAGAGGAGGGTGCGCTCTTATTTTGACACGGCACTCACCAGGGGCTCCTTGTTCTTCACCAGGCGGACGATCTTGACCGACTCCTCCTCCAGGTCGTCGTCCACATCATCCGGCAGCGGCGGCAGCACCGGGTCAAAGTTCTTTTGGGCCACTGTGTCGTGGGCCGAAAGCACCGCCTTCAGGAAACGATGCAGGTATTTATAAGCTTTTGCTTCTGCCTAAGCCTTTTAATCACTTCTTATACACAGACTGCTGATTTTTCTTATTGTGTCGATATTGTGTTATCATTAAGAGTCATGAATGAAATAAATGCAGTAATTTATTCACTGATACAGACAAATGCAAAGATGGGGAAAATTTAAGAGTGACAGCATGGCAAATGTAAGAAATCTGAAGAAAAAAATAAAACAAGACAAAAGGATAAAATCTCCTTCACTGGATCATTTTGCAAATGTGTGTTCTGGTTTTACTGCCGTCATTTCTCCCAGCTCCCACAGAAAGCCAATAAATTGAAACATAATCACTTGATAAGAGTAATTAGGCAGCCTTGTCTGTGTCTGGGGGACAGGGGGAAGGGGTACAGACAGCTCTGACGCTGGTGTTATGTAACAGATGATCAACTTAGAGGAAAGTCAGTGCAACTCAGAGTGAAAGCTCCGACTCAGAAGCAGCAACATTAAAGAGATCAAACCTCGGGAGGAGCAAGAGGATGTCGAAAGGATGTCATGCATTTGTGTGTGTGTGTGTGTGTGTGTGTACCTTGAGGTGAGGAGTGCTCAGCAGGAGGAGCAGTTCTCGCTCATCATCCTCCAGCGCTCCGTTCTGAAGCTCTTCTGCCAGCTGACGATTTGAATCACAAAAATCACTGCTTCAAGTAATAAACTCTGCTCCTAAAATACACTTAGTTCAGGAGACTGTGCTTTATGGCTCGCAATTAATGTTTGCGTGTGCCTGTTGTTTAATTAAAAACATCATTAAATATTCAGCTTTTAGTTTTAGGGGCCGTGAAATACTGAGGAAAGATTGCACCTACGTCCTCTGCCAGACAGGAAGCACTGTGCAGAACCGGAGTCGGGCTCTGTTTCTCATACTGCCTCAGTTTGTCATGGATCTGGGTTGTAAAGAAAAGACACATGAGGCTTACAGAGTATATGAAATTTGGCGGACAAAATCAGCAAATTACATTACAGATGAGGCAGCATAGCTCAGGTTAGCGAGGAATCTATCTGCTGTACCTTCATGAGGTAACCGAGGCTTTTCTCACTGAAGACATCCTTGAGGAAGACCAGGTCCTCTTTCTGGTTGGCATCAGGGTGGAGCTGAGAGGTGAGCAGGGCCAGAGTCTCATGCAGCCCTGTGAGTCATGAAAAACACGGGTTATTTGTAAATCACCCATTAAGAACAACCTTTTTCTGAGATGAACCCTAAAACAGTTTTTAAAAATCATAAAAATCAGTCCACTGTTACTGCTGAAAGAAGAAGCTTTCACGTCATTACAAATACATCATCATTACAGCAACAAAATAAAAAGCGTTGTTTAAAAATGTTGGATCTATTTTCTATCTTGTTTAGGGATAATACAATTTCATTAAAGCAATGCCATATCATCGGATCATCTGTAAGGAAGCAACAAAGGTTGCATGGACTGAAAATTGCATCCCCTGGTACAAATCCCAAACATTTCCCTCTTTAAAGCAAAAAATATGAGGCTTAGTTTATTTTAAGTAATCATTTATTGTAGCTGTTTGATGTCAATTCACTGTTTGAGCAAGAGAAGTCTTAGATGACGTAAACAAGTCTTATAATACAAGTATTCGTACAATATTCTCTCAGTTTAAGCTCGAGCAATGTGTGGAACTAGCAGCTTGAGTGTTATGTGTGGCTGTACCTGTGCTTGCAGACACGATGGGCATGGCTTCAATCATTCAGAGGAGGCAGGAGGGTGCAGAGAGGGGGGGAGAGCAGGGAGGGAGGGAAAACAAAGCCGGTGAACTCTCTCTCTCTCCACTGGCTCCTTCTGTTCCTCACGTATGGCCAAGGTGAAAAAAAAAAAAGAAAAATCATGGACACAGCTGGGAATGGGGACGTGAGGGAGGAGAGAAAGCACATTATGACTCTTAAAAACCATATTAATCTAAAGATTTCTCAGAATTCAGGGTTTTCCCCACACATTTTTCATTTCATCCTCAGAATTTTTAGTTTTCTTCAGAGAGATTAAACTACACAGACTTCAAACAGCATACTTGCACCATTGTCACATATTTTAAAATGATATTTCAAAAACTGGATGGCAGGTGCAACAAAAAGTTAAGGGTTGTTGTTGCCTGTAAGGGCAAAAAAAAAGACGTGTTATGATGCTAATAGAGTATAATCACAATGAGGTTATGCAAACACCTCAGAGCTCACTCAGTAGAGCGCATAATTTCTCTTTTAAAATGACTTCTGAATGTAAACACATTTTGAAAGGGCAGCCAGGCTCTGACAGTGAAGAATCAGCCCATTACTGAGCTGAAGTTTCAACATAATTAATAGCTGCTCTCATTACGGAGGCATCGTGCATTAATTTCATTTCTAACTGCACCACTGTCAAACCAGATCATTACTGATTAGACTGACCACTTTCGTCCAATAGGATCTTTCACCTAGTTTGTCACCACGGCAACCCCACAGTATCATTTACTCTCCTCATGTTTTCATTTCAAGTGTCTCAATCAATTAAAATATTAAAATGATATCTGAGTTCACGTTATTCACGTCGCTAGTTTGATATTGTGCGCAGCGAGGCATGCGGCTTCATTCTGCCATCGATAAAAAGAATTTCATTAGGATTATATTTTATTCAGGCCCCTTTTCTTCCATCAGCTTTCCAATCAAAACAGATTTCTTATCAGCCCGATCATAAACCATCATGTGCCTTAAAAGGTTCATTTGCATGACGTCAGTAATTAAAGCAGCAGAGTGTAAAATATTTGGGTCTGGTAAGCAGAGCTGAGATTAGTCCAATTAACCGACAGCCACCGAATCAACGGCAACAATGTCAATCACAGATTAGTCGTTTTGGATGAGATGAGATCAAACTATATTTATATTTTTCCCCTCATCATTCTGCATAAATGTGCGGATTAGTACGTTTAATCGAGCAGAAGTATCAAACATTCTCTGGTTTTATAATCTAAATTTTGGGATTCACTGCCTTTTTTTTCATGGTTATCGTATAGTATGGTCATATCTTTAGTATGCATGTTGGTAGGACCTGTAATGGGTATCATGGGTTGAATTTTGTATTAAAAAAAGAAAAGAAAAGAAGAGATCAAATAATCAGAACAATCACTGATAAAAACCTAACTATACAATAAAAGCTATACTAAGTTGGCAAATGAAAATATGTAGTGGGACTCTATTATCCTATCTGATAATATGAGAGATGTGGTACAACACCGACCTTGATTTAACACAGTTTTTATCATCACTTTACTTTAAACCAACGTGGAAGTCTTTCTCAAATTTAGCTACAAAGACAGATCTTGTCTTTTCTTGCAGTGTTGTATGGATTAAAGTGAGGATTTCACCTTTTTCTTTAACGATGTACATTTTTTTCCCTAGCTAGTGAGACACAGTACTGCATCTCTTGATCGTCAGCGATCCAGATTTAATCAACAGTCCATCATGTGAGGCAGCGTTATTATCCTCATCTGCTGCGCACCCGAACCTTATAACTGCTCCCAGTGCTGCTGGCTGTGTAGGTGGGAGGCTTTGAGCACAGACACACACATCTGTGGGAGGGTCGCAGTAATAAGGTACCAGATGAACATGGTGTTTTTGAGTATGCTCAGTCTCCATCCTACACATATCACTTTACTGCCCTGAAGGCTGAAGGGCCCTGCAGGTAGCAGCAATGTATGGAAACCTGCTTATAGCCTATAATAATCCACAGAAAAAAAATAGCACCAGTGAAACAAAACACACTATTACAAGTGTGTGTTAGATTCTCAGGGTACATTTTCTTCTTCAGTAATGTTTTTTCCCCCCTTTCACAGACATCATGTCTATGTCTAGATATTCTTGCAAACAATAAAGCTTCCTCTCCAAAAAAGAACTCTCCAAAAATTAAATATTTTTGTATTTTTAAGTATGTTTTCCATTATTCATTGCTGCCACCTGTTGCATCTCTATTTAATCAAATTTATACGTGTTTCATGACAGTCTATAATCCTTCCAGAACAGAAACGTGTACTTTAACATTAATAAAAGGATTAATTATAGATTTAAAATGACAAATAAAAAAATAGTGAGAGACAACTTAATTACGACAACTGAAGGGATGCCACAGAGGAAACAATAAGAAGTAAAAGTCTGTTTTTTTTCTCTGTGGAGGCAACATTTCCTTTGAGATTGAAATTTACAAAAATGATCCCACGGCGGTTGCAGGCTCATTGTTAGACATCCACAATTACCACAAACACATGCTTGACGTCCAAAAACAAAAGCCAGAGGCACCTGATCAGCATGTCGGCGATGTAACAAGCTGTCAAACTGTTGTCACATTTATTTAGACAGAGAGAAATCTATCAGCCTTGAGAATTCTCCATGTTTTCACTAATTATATTTAGAAATCAGTTAGGGTTTATCTGTAAATACAACAACGGACAATTTCTACTTGGGAACCTGAGAGGGTTTAAAAACAATTTCTTTTTCTTGTTTTTCTGTCATCCCGTGTCAAATATTCTGGCAGTTTTATTAAAATATTGATTTGCAAAATTCTTGAAAACATGCCAGCTCCAAAGGAAATTTGGAGTTTGGATAAACAAAACTGAAGGCAGGATGGCATCATGCCAAAGTGGCAATTAGAATGAACAGCCGCAGCACAAACAGGCCTTCATTTAGCTGGTGACAAGTGCTCACAGCGCCCAGGTCGAAACCACGTTGAAACAGTAATGCATTCGATTGTGTGACTGCTGGGCGGTGATGAAAAACATCTTTTTAAGCTGCTCTGAAAGGCCTATTACATGTTTTAATTGACTATCTGCCTCGTCCATGTTGCTGCAGCACATGGCATCGTTACAAACATGAGAATTAAATTATCTTCCATACAACCGACCGGAGGATGAACAAACATTAAACTGTCTTGGCATTTGTTATTGCTTGAAGAAGAAAGAATTGAGCTTATTTGCTTTCTTTTAGAGAATTAAATGAGACGATTGACACCACTCAAATATGAAGAATGAGCAGCCAGTTACCTTAGCTAAGCATACGTACAGGAAATAAGGGGAGACAGCAAGCCTGGCTCAGTGCAAACCCTTGACCCTAAATTAGGTAATAATTATAACAACAATAATAATACTACATCCAGATTGACTCAGTCTAATGCTGCACCACCGTCAGCATTGACAAAGCTGCACTTTTTAAAAAAATCAATTACACACATCACCAGAAAAGCAGACAGTCTGGCAGGACTTCACAGTATCAACGAATTTAAAAGACAATGGTGATAATAAAGTTTACTTATTTCTTTGCTAATGTTAGAATAGAATTCAGATATGCAGCAATGTCAACAAAATAAAGTTAACAGGTTGACAACAATCAGTAACCAAAGACTGAGACTGTGGCCTTCAGATAAATCAAATTATATATACTCCTTATTTTCAAAAACAAAATAGGCCGCTAACGACTGCCAGAGTGGGGACGAAGTGTCCTGTAGTTTTTATTAAGTTGGAAGTAAAACATTGCACTTTCTTTAGGTGAAAGCTTATTTTGTTTTTGCTGTCTGTTGGCTACAGCGCAACCCCGACGCTAATGATAAAACGTGGCTCTAACAACAACAACAACAACAACAACAGTTCCTGGTTCCCTCCTGCGTGTCCTCCATTCAGCCTCTTCTCTGCACACTTGGCCCGCGTTCCTGACCTTCTTTCTCCCCGTCTCTTCCTCCCTTCATCCCACTCTCTCTTTCTAATTACAAGAGGCTGAGAAGAGCTTAAACCGACATCTCTGTGGGTTTTTTTTTTATACTTATTTATTTATTTCACTCACTGAGTCTATCGTCTAAATACTTAAGGTTCCCACCGGCCATATGGTGGTATTATCTGTCCTCCTTGATTTAAGACAGCAGCGCTGGCGGCTCTGTGCATCACTGAGGATTTCAATGAATACAATGCAGCAGATTAGAAAGGACCAGAAGATTAGACGAGAAACTAAACAGCAGGAAGGATGTAGAGGAGATACTAAAAAGCATTTAGTTACCTTTTTAAATATAGATTGATAGGAAATGGATTATTTACTTGTATTTTTAGCTAGAAAAAGGAATTCACATCAAATGAAGAATGTCAATACTTATTAAATGTGATTTCTATTTATTGTAACAATTTTAAAAGTAATTTGTCCAATAACGCTTCGGCTGTTGCTTTTCCAGTGTGAGGATTTGCAGCTTTTGTCTCTCTCATATCGTTAAAAACTGAATCCCTTTGGGGGGTTTAAACCGTGGTGATGTCCGGTCTGTTCACCAGTTTCGCCCGAATGAAATATCTCTACTAATATTAAATGGACTGACGTGGCATTTGCTTCATCCTCATTCACCATAATCAGTTTTTTTTAATTTGTGTAGATTTGAATGACAAAGTCAAATTAGTAAAATAGTCTAATAGTGACGCATGATGTTATGATATCTGCTATTATAGACACCAAGATTTTTTGTTGCTGGCAGGTGTCTCTAATAATTCTCACTTTGACTCCCAGTATCAGCAGGAAATACAATGTTAATAGTTGTTTTGCTCACTCTTACTTGTTGGTCAGGTTTATCAATTATTTAGAGTCTGGCCCCTTTCAACATCTGCATACAGATCTTATTTAAAAAGATGAATAATTCATTATTTGTTGACTCCAGTTGACAAGTTTTCTTCTCAGCCACCTCCCCTCGGCCTCAGCGGCGTTGGGGCAGAGGGAGCTGCTCAAGGAGACTTCAGCTATTTTAAATTCTAATTACCTTGTTTAGGACCACACCTCCAAAAAACCTGCTTGTATTGTGATGTATCTCACGTTATAGGGCTTTTTTTATTGTTTTGTCACTTTTTGTTATGTTTTTTTAAAAAATATATATAATTTAATATATTGTTTCTTATATTACACCCTGACACAACCTACAGTCGAGTCAGCTCAGTGCCTCACTATACTGACAGTGTGTTTGGAAAGCTTAACCTTATGTTACTGTCCTCCACACTCACACACAAACAAGTACAAACGCCACCTGTTTGCCAGACTCATTTGCTGTTGGACGGGTCCCGAGGGGGAGACGGCGAGGGGCGAGGTCACCGACACGCTGCTGATGCCATCTGCCAAATACTGTGTGTATGTGTGTGTGTGTGTGTGTGTGTGTGTGTGTGTGTGTGTGTGTGTGTGTGTGTGTGTGTGTGTGTGT
>JBAJHX010000024.1:8995728-9009733 GCA_037176925.1 Amniataba percoides | reverse complement strand
ATAAATAGCAGCAATACTGAGAAAAGAGGAGAAAGATGTGAGAGATGGACGGCTAGGGGGGAGGGAAGGCCAAGCGGTGGGTCTTTAGTCGTGTTTTAAAAGAGGTGATAGAGGGAGCAAGTCTGACATCTGTGAAGGAAGAGGTGGGTGGAGGTGTATGATTAATCAGGTAACTAAGGTAAGTTTACTGGTTACGATTGAGTTTCAGTGCTGTCATGTTACATTTCTGACTATGAAATTAAACATACTTGAGGATGCGACCAGGCTGTAAATGTTTGTCTGGCAGTAGTCTCCTTGCCATTCTGGAGGACATCTGTGAAACACAAAACAAAAATTAGAGGACAGATTTAACATTTCTAAACAGTTTTTATTATCAAAATAACACACTCTGGATGCATTTTAGTTCATTTTCAAGCCTGCTTACTTGCAAAGAGCCCTGTTGTCATCAAAGTAGCAGGTGCCTCCATTTTGACACTGACACGGTGGGGGCATGGTCGGTGGTGGGTCAAACCCTGAAATAATTTACATGAACAAGAATCAGTTCATGGTTACGGATGAATGTTTTGCAACTTCAATACACACACTAAGGAAGATGAATCGGTTGTTTTGTAACCTGCATCACACTCAGTGTTACTGCCACTGATGAAGCTTGTGCCCTCGGGGCAGTCGCAGCTGTAGCCTCCCGGTCGGAGCAGGCACAGGTGGCTGCAGGTTCCCTTACATGGATTCTTCACTGCAGATACAAGGAAAGGTGTTTGGATTCTTTCATTTTAACAAGTTAAAGTGCATGCCTTACATATATAAGTATGTATGTCTATATGAAAAGACATAAAATGTGTTTTTTGTTTGACTTGATATAAGAGGAACCTTGGATTACATTTTTCCACATCAAAATCATGTTTTCTTTGCACTGAAACACTGAATAGCATTGAATAGTATTCAATGGAATGCTAATACACAATATCAGTCAATACTCAAAAAGCTATAAAAGAGGCAATTATTAATCTGCCAAAAATATCAAATTAGGTTGATATATACAGTAAACATAAATATCCTAATTGCACATAATACAAAGTCCCTAATAACAGTACTATATGTGTTAACGTGTTGGTGTGAATATGTACTGGGAGTGTGCAGCTTACTGGCTATGGAGTTGTATCTCTGCTGCTGGTACACAGAGACCTGGGTCAGCCATGGCCCAGCAGTCAGCAGCTTGGTTTTGACTCCGCGGCCGAACTTGTCCTGCCGGAACACCTCGCCCTTCTCCTGAGTAGTCCAATAAACGTGGTCCTCGAACACACTCACACCGAAGGGGTTTCTCACATCTAGGAGAGGTGCGACCAAATGTGTAACTAAACTCGAAAAGAACTTGAAGTCTCTCATGTATAAACTCATATCAGGCTTCCTGGATGACTGTCCTTCCAAACTCTCACCTATGAAAACGGCAGTTCTGCGGTCCTCTCCTGAAGGCAGAACAGACTCGATGCGGCTTTCCTTTGAGTCGGACCAGTAGATTCTGTCGTTGTTGGTGAAGTCGATTGACAGGCCAGTGGGCCAACCTAGGCCATCAGCCACTAGAACCTTCCTCTTTTGCCCATCCAGCCATGAACACTCAATCTTGGCTGCTTCTCCTCGGTCTGCCCAGTACAACATCCTGCAGAAACATAGCAGAGATTAGAGTTCTTTGCTTTAACATGTGGGTAGGTTTAAGTGTCTTTGTTTTTAAGGTTTTCTATGACAAACAAATACAACAGGATTATTAAAGCAGGCGTAAAATGGACAAATTGAGCAACATAAAGTCTTGCTTGGTAGCCTTGTCTGTCTCACCCCAGTCGAGGGTTGACAGCCACAGCAGACGGGTGACCCAGCTCAGTCTTGACTAGGTGCTTCCTGTAGCGTCCATCCAACATGGCTACCTCCAACCTCTTCACCCTGGAGTCTGCCCAGTAAAGGTTCCTTCAGGCAGAGGAATTACAAAGATCTTAACAAGAATTCTTTGACCTCTGCAAAGTTTCTATCAAGAAGCTAAAAAAGAAATGTAATTAAATAAGAAAATTTAGAAATGTCCAGTTAAACTCACCTGCCCACCCAGTCCACAGCGATGCCGTCAGGACTGGTGATGTATTTGATGCCGAGGTCAACAGCAGCACCGATGTTGTTACTGCCATCATCCACTGAAGGTATGTATGCTCTCTTTATCGCACCTGGTATGGAGTCCTTACCGGCTACAGTGAAATACACCATACCTGACAAAACACAAGAACATCATCAGCAAACAAGTTCATCTTATTTAAATTTTGCATTAATCTGTGTGCGACCTACTGAGTCCGGTGTTGTTGTGGTCGAAGTCGTAGTCCAGGGCCATAATGCGATCCTCCTCTCGGAGGAAGTCGTGGTAGGCCTCCGTCTGCAAGTTGAACCTCCGGATACGGATGTTTTCTGGCAGAAGCAGCAGGGGAGTCGATCCTGAGGGAGATGTGAACAATTACACTTATTTTTTTAAGAAACAGTTGATCTAGTCATTCTCATCAGAGACATTTCTTTGACAGGTAGGATCAAACCTGAACCTTTTAGAGTAGTCTCTGCACCAATAACATGACCATGGTGGCCTTTTCCCTATATCTAATACATTCTGAGACATTCTACATTCTACAGAGAAGGCAAATAGTTACTTTGTGAAGTTAAAACAAGAGGCATACATTGTGGTTGAGTTAAACTTTTGTATGTCACAAAACGTTGTTCTCACCCTGAGCTTCACACATGTTGCCGTTGCCCACTTTCCGGTAGCCGGGCGCACACTCACAGTCGTAGCTGCCCTTGGTGTTCTTACAGACCTGAGGACAGGTGCTGTACACCTCACACTCATTGATGTCTGGAAGAGCAGGAAGAGATTGCAACAAAGAGTTCAGAAGGAGAAAGAAGTACACTTTTAGTCATGTTTGCTCTACTTTATCAAATAATCAGTTAGGCTTTTGAGTGCTTAAAGTATCTAAATGCTGTCTGTTTAGTTAAATAAGAGAAGGAGAAGCAAATGTGTGTGCTTGTGTGTGTGTGTCTGTGTGTGTATACCCTCGCAGTTGTAGGTGCTGTCTGGATCCACTCTGTATCCGGGTCTGCAGGAACAGATGAATCCAGTGCCGTTCAAGTTGGTGCACTCATGCTCACACAGCTTCTCCTCACAGTTACGATCTAGGCCAAAATCTGGAGGCAAACAACACAAATCACATTCTCTGACACATTTAAAACGGCCTCTCTCTCAAATAAGAGCCACTTCCTTTTGAGAAAGCCAAACAATTGATTTGCAGCTTTGTTCTGTCCACTTGTATGTCCGCAGGCAAAGCAGTTCAGTATTAAAAAACTATGAAAAATATGCAAATTTAGTCTCTAATCATCAGATTTCAACTGGGATATTTTACTATGAAATTATATGACAAAAGATCCCATAATTATGACAATCTTTCTTTTTAGAAATCATCAGAAAACATTTGCTTGTTATTTAATTAGTGGCTTCACATCCCCTCAAATATTTTAAATAATATAAAGAAATGCATATAAAGCACTTGTGGGATTGAAAATGTGAAACAATCCGTATCATACGGGGCACCGCCACCCTTCACCACAAGTAACTTCTCAACCTGTGGGAAAACGGCACAAGTCATAATTATGAGATTATGTCATATAATGCATTTGTTTTATTTTTGGTGTATACAATGTGCAATTATCTGAATACAGAACACAACTTCGATTAAATTACTGAACCAAAACATCTTCTTTCTCGGTGGAAAAGATGGCGATGCCTGTATTTTTGAAACATTAGATAACTGACATATAATTAGGATTTAGACAGTAAGTGAATGAGTGTTTTGTTGTGTTACTCACTGCAGCCTAATTCGTCGGTGCGGTCCCCACAGTTGTCATTGTGGTCACAGACGTACGGCAGGGCCACGCAGTGTCCGTTGGTGCATTTAAACTCTTCCAGTGTACATGGGGGCAGCGTGGGCTCGCGGCCTGAGAAGGACACAGTCAGAGTGAGTCATTCAACACAAGCACGCAGAGAAGGTTGAGTGGGTATACAACCCGTCTGTGGAAACATGTCCACCCCCACTGGTCTAAAATTGAACTGAGAGCTTTCTCTACAGTCTACTGTCTAAATACCAAAAAAGAAAAGTGCGGAAATGAGTGGACTGCCCACACCCAAGCATCCCACACAGTCAAGTACTCAAATGTAGGCACATGCTTATATACTCTGGCATGACAACATGCTAAATTATATCCACTAGGTCACTTTTTTAATTGAAAGCTTCTCAACAGCTTCCCTTGTTTGTCTTTACTGTTCCCCCTCACAACAAATGGATTCAGATGAGCCAGCCAATGTCAACCAACTATTTAATCCTCCTCTCAAAATAATTTGCTCTGATTGACATTAAAGCCGATTGTGTAACAATTCCATAAAACAGACTATTTCCTTATCCCTTGTATGTTTCGGGCTGTGCAGATACCACTGATGTCATTTTGGGATCTCCCGTTTTACTGGCCTCAGGGAGGAAGGTTCAGGAGGCATTAGTGTTGTTCCGACTAATCCCTGGCGATCCCAGAAACTGATGATTAATGGTGCATTTGCTGGACCTGAACTTATTAGAAATCTGGCTCTATTTATAAAGAAAGAAAAAACAAAAACTGTATCTCACTAATTTATTGTTTTCATTTCTTTACACCTCTATAATTGCTGAGACGTCTCTTGTTTGTGTGTGCAGTGTTAGTGTGTGATAATATTAACGATTTTTTGATGTCACAGTAACAAATTAACCCCATAAATAGTTATATATTCAATTTTGCTTATATGTAACTTGATGTCTTTGTATGGTACTGTACATTTGTCCTTTGCACTGTCTTAAAGCCTTGCACGTGCCAAGAAACTTGGCCAGCAAAGGTTGATACAACAGCCTGTATAATATTTAGGTGAATGTGAAAATTGCGAGTTAAACAGTACTGTCATCCTCAGCACCAGCAGCAATTTTGCGCAACGACAACATTTGACAGCCTCGCAGAAAACATTGATTAAACGGGGCTTCAAAATCAATGCTTTTATTGATGCGAGTTCTGCCACATAAACTAATTTGGTGAGTGAAGACTTTAAGACACAGCACAATGGGTATTAAAAGCGAGGTAAACAGATTGTGGCGTATGTGTGTGAGTCATACAGAGTTCTTCCTGCTCGTCGCTGCCGTCTCCACAGTCGTCCTTCTGGTTGCACAGCAGGCCCGCGTAGATGCAGTAGCCGTTTGCACAGCGGAACCTGGACGGCATCTCACAGGTGATGTTCACTGGTCAAATACACACAAATCTGACATTAGACCAGTCTTAAAAAAAACACTGACTCTTTTGATCAAGTCTTTAAATGTCTTCTCTCTATATCTTTGTCGCCTTAATTATGGTGTAGATTTAAGAGAAAGAAGTTGCAGAGCTGCTTTTATTCTGATTCTTTAAACACTTTACAGTATTTAATGAAGAAAGGAATGAAGAAAATTTGTTTGCGTTTACCCATTGGCCATGAGGCACAATATGATAAGATGAAGTTCATTAGTTAGACTTTCAGGAGGGAGAATTACAGATCTTTCTTTTTTGTAGGACTTCATCATCATCATCATCACGGAATGAAGGAAATGTTTCTCACAGCATAAGGTGAGCTGTTCGTCAGAGCGGTCTCCACAGTCATCGACGCCATCGCACACCCAGCCCTGGCTCACACACAGACGGTTCATACACTGGAATTGGTCCTGAGGGCACCAACGGCCTCCTGGGTAACGGGTAGCTGTTGGGATTGAGAAAAATTAGTTAATAAAATGACATTTCTTTCTTGGGAAAATGTGTTGATTCTCTATTTTTATGATTTTTCTGATCTCTTCTACAGTTACATTTACACCTAGTTGTCCTAGTCTGTTAAATACAGAAAAGCTCTACAGGAGACGTTAGAGAAACACTTTTGTCTTATTTTTAAAGTTTTGATGTTTTATTCAATTTATATTGTTACCATCAATAGATGGTGGACAGTAAAGAGATGAGAGGAAATGAAGGAATGAAGGGGAGAAAAGACAAAGGAATGACATCCTACGAAGTTCTCTTGCCAGACTTGAATCAGGAACATGAATCAGGAACTTAAACCATAAAGCAGCGGGGCACACAGATTAAATGTTTGGGTGTGAAAACAAGAGCTTTTTCCATTTCAGTATTACAAAGTCAAGGACAATTTTAATTATCACTTGCTTTTTAAGTGCTTCAGTTATTCCTGCTTCGACTGCTTGTGATGTCTGTCCTGCTGTAGCGTGTTTTAGACATTTTCATACTACTTCTTAGTCTTTAAGACTTGATTAGTTCTCAGGTGGTCTACTTACGACAGCTGGTCTCATCTGACAGGTCCTGACAATCAGGCCGGCCGTCACACTGCAGAGCAGCGGGGATACAGTGACCCGAATCACACTGGAAAGAACCTGGACGACACGTCTGCAACTCTGGAAGAGAGCCAGGGCAGCATCATGTGTATGTGTGTGTGTGTGTGTGTGGGGGGGGGGGGAGTTGTTTATGACAGAGGACGTTTCAAAGAAGTGGCTTTGTGTGCAGCGTCTGCTCACCACAGTCCCGCTCATCTGAGTTGTCCCCGCAGTCGTTGTCATGGTCACACACCCAGTTTCCAGGGATGCACTGCGCGTTGTCGCATCGATATTCACTTTCAGAGCAAGGCCTTGGTTCTATAGACCGCAATCAGCAGAGGAGAGACACACACACTTCAGGATGAAGTCAGAATGAAATCTTACTGTTCACACACCCGACACAGATTTAAAATACACAATTTTACTAAGAATTAAAAGAATGTATACAAAAAGAATATACAGTATTAGTAAGTACAGCTTAAAATGGCATGCTTAGATCAGTATAAAGCAACACGATATCACTATTTATCAGCAGCTCTTAGACTGATTCATAACCCCTGAAATAAACTGGAGAAAAAACACTTTTTTCCTGCTGATTCGTGATGGATTGAGCTAAAAAAAAACACGAAGTAGGACACTCACGGCAGTTCCTCTCATCGGAGCCATCACCGCAGTCGTTGGTGCCATCGCACTGCCAGCGGATGGGGACACAGCGATGGTTGTCACATCGGAAATCTCCCAGCGGATCACAGGTGACCTCCTCTGTTGGAAGTCAGAAATGGACATGCGAAAAGATTATTCAACATGTGGCCAGTGAGATTAAGTGTCCAGTACAACAGTTTTAATGAGCTATGATACACTGAAACTCTCCAGAAATCAAGCATAATTCAGTCCTTTTATACTCACCTATAAAATAAGATAATTTTAAAATTCCATTCAAAGATAACTTCCTCCCCTATTATGGACTATGTTTCCTGAATGAATTTTTTTTTATTCTTTGCCAATTGAAAAATTAGTAATACCTTCAAGAAACTCATTAAGCATTTCGAAAGACCTATACAGTGTTATTTTAAGAATTTAAGTGGCAAATAGGACCTGATTTTTCTCAACTATTGCAGTCAGCCCTGCGTTATGTGTTATCGCATAATAACACATCTGCCGTCACACTTCTGCAAACTGACCGCAGCCTTGCTCGTCGCTGTTGTCTATGCAGTCATTGGTGCCGTCGCAGCGGGCCCACTGAGGAATACAGCGGTAGTTTGTCTTGCAGGAGAATTCAGTGTCCTCATCACACTTGTAGTCCGGACCCACTGGACAGAGAAAGAAAAGAAAAGGTGCAGACAGAAATGAGGCAGGACAAAGCACACAGTAAGAAGAAGGGGGATGAGAGGGGAGAGCGTAAATAGTCTGTGCAACTTCAATTCAGAGAATCCCAATACGACATTGTTAATTCACTCCGGCTCCTCTTGGGACGCGGCCGAGTCTATATTGATTATATATCATTGAAAAACATCTGTGCTTGATTAAACTGTCAGCTCTGTTCTGCCACAGTGCACCGCTGTCATCAATTACAGCTGCGCCTTTCTTTCGAGAGCCAGACGTCAGGCGTGTCACGTGTTTAATTCCTGCCACAGCCACTAAACAAGACATCACACCTCTCTCCTGGCCCACCAGTGTGAATGAGATCATGAGTTTGAGCAGTCTGTTGTGTAATTTTTAGGGCGATCAATTAATTACACTTTTTAATCAATTTAATTACATGACATGCTAATTCATCAAATTAATCACATTTTAATCGCATATATCAATAGCTGCTTGGAAAAGCCCCCAAATGAAGATGTTTTCATTCAACAGACACATGAGAAAAGCATGACATCTTTCCCAATACATGTATTTTTATCAGTGAAGAACAGCCATAAATGTCACTGTTGTGGCCTAAAATGTATCTAATACAGTGTGAGTCAGAAGGGTGCATTCCTAAATTCACTCTGGTGGTGTCAGTAGAAGAGCAGCGTTCAGAGCCACGCTGACAGCTCCAGCTAAAGGCCTGAAGCCGAGGACAGACTCTCTCTGTCTCTGGACTATCTTGACAAGCATTAACCTGATTGACTTAACACTTGTCAGATGCCTTGCTAAGCACCCAAGGCCCTGATGCAGTGTTGATTGTGACGCTGTTCTAGAGAAAGCTGAAAGCAGCAACACTGTAAGACACTCAATCGGTCTGCTCCAAACAAATGAACAGGCACTGCACTGGTGTTTTAAAAAAAGCTACTGGATGGTTGTATACTCAGTGATTTTTGAGTTAAGAAGTATATTTATAGAGCATAGTAGCATGATTATTCTGCATTTAATTTTTTGCCACTATATTTTTTCTGTAATAGTTATTTGAGTGTTATTGTGATAATTTTCTTGTTTCTTCTGCCTTCTTGTTGCATCTTACTCACTGCAGGTTTCAAAGGGCTCATCAGACCCATCGCCACAGTCGTCC
This sequence comes from Amniataba percoides, assembly GCA_037176925.1. NCBI lineage: Eukaryota > Metazoa > Chordata > Actinopteri > Centrarchiformes > Terapontidae > Amniataba > Amniataba percoides. Next base: position 9,000,817 of record JBAJHX010000024.1, on the reverse strand, counting down.
TGGGCGTCACACACGTAGGTCGATGGCAGGCAGCGCCCGTTGGCACACTGGAACTGTCCAGGTCGGCAGGTCTTCTGAGAACAAGTCTCTGCATCTTCGTCACTGCCGTCAGAACAGTCGTTTACTCCGTCGCAGTGCCAAGACACTGGGATGCACTTCTTGTTTTTGCACTGGAACTGGTTTTCCTCACATCTGTGGTCACCTGCAAGAGACAGACTCAAGCTTGACATGTGTTTGAACCATCTACCTGAGTTTTTTACCAGTAAATGTAACATTCAGTACTTTGTGTGCAAAAGCCAAATGAAAATGAAATTTGAAAGAAGAATCAAAATAAAATTTCAACTCAAGTGAAGAACAACTTTAATTTCAGCTTGTTGTCTGATTTACTGCACAGTAATTGTTAGCTGTCATACTGCAGAGAGCCGCATCCTCATCTGAACTGTCAGGACAGTCTGAGTGGCCGTCGCAGATGAAGCCGGGATAAGTGCAGTTGCCATCTTGACACTGGAACTGGCCAATGGGGCAATGACGGGGCGGGCAGGTCTGAGGTTCATCTGAGCCGTCACCGCAGTCTGACTGGCCGTCACACTTCCACCATATGGGAACACACCTGACGACAAGAGGAAAGAAATATAAACAGGTGAGCTTACTGAAAATAAATGTCAAATGAATATGTAGGATTATTTTATAATCTAATGTCTACTGGACAGATGTTTTTATTTTAAACTCGTTTCACAACCGCTGTCTTCATTGTTTCTTTTTTGGGTGCATTTGATACTTTTTACCTTGTCTGTTTTTTTCAATTGGATGGTTTACATGAATTAGTTTTCTAGTCCTTTATCTCTTATTTATTAATCTTAGTAAAAGACATTTCTTGATAAGGATTGCAAGACTATGTGAACACCAAGAAAAACCATCATGGTGTCAGGTGTAATTTATAAATATTATATGTAATAATATATAATATATATTATAATCTTATCAATAAACCAGAAAGATATTAATAATATGGTGTATAATATGTCTATTCTAATAAATATTCAAAATAAAAATAATAACTGATCAGGAAATGATAAATAATGCCTTTCTATAGCTTTGGTCATGGCTCCATAATCTGCAATAAACAGCAAATGCAAATGAGTAGCCTGTAAAGAGAACATGTAATCCTGCTTTTAAAACACAATTAGATTATAGCATTGTATTACCACATATTAATGTGTAAATGCACGTGTGCACTATATTTAATGCTTATTTTTAAACAGCTTATCCCTCAGCCTCACAGGCTTTTATGCTCCATTTTCAGATATATAAAGCTCTGAATATAACCCCAATCATTTTCATTATTTGACAAATACTTGGATACATTTTACAATGAAAGAACGTTGATGAATGGGTTTGTGGGGAATGTGAAATGGGCGCACAAATGATTTTAATGCCTGACTGACTTCTCATTGTCCCCGCAGCGGAACTGGGTGCTGGAACAGTCGGCCACACACTGGATCTTGAAGCCCACAAAGAGGCCGATGAAATGATCGGGACACTCGCAAGAAGCTTGCTGCCCACCGGGGGCAATCAGACACAAATGACTGCAGGTCAGGTGATGGGAGGAGCAGGGGTTTTCGCCTGGGAAATAGATTGATTAAAGATTATAGCTGAGCTGCAGCCCAGTGAGACAATAAGAATTTCAGCATCTCAGATATACATACTGCGAGGCTGCCTGTAGGGGTGGTAGACGTGAATGTCATAAGGACGATGTGTATTGTTGCCCATGACCGTACGCTCTTCGCCGGTGTACTTGTGGGCTTTCTCCACTGTGTGTGTGTTCCAGTCCGTCCAGTAGATCGAGTCCTCAAACAGGGAAAGAGCAAACACATGAGGAAGTGTGCCAGCGATGGCTCGGTGTCGGTTCTGTCCATCCATGTCTGCAAAGCTGAGGTTGATACAGTGGAGAGTTAATACATGTAGAAATTTCACTGGTACTAACACACAGAAGAACTTAAGCGAGCCTGTCAAAGTGGACTCAAAATCTCTAAACTCACTCCAGAAAGTTAAGATGGGCATCTGCAAAGAAGATTTTGTTAGTGGTGTAGTCTACGGTCAGAGCGCTGGGCCACTCCAGCTTGGTTTTAATAACGGCGCTGATGTTTTTTCCGTTCATGCCAATTCTGCCGATGTATGCTGTGTCGCCCCAGTCGGTCCAGTACAGCCATCTGGGAGCAAGGAAGACAGGAAGGAAGAAAACAGGCACGATGGGAGAAATCCAAACACAGGATTAGAGAGTACATTTTTGCAGGTATTTATCATTGTAAATCTTCAGTGAGTAGCAAACTAATGACACTGAATAACATATTTCTGGATGCAATTTATTACCATTGCTATTTCAAGGTGGACCAATGCAGACAGCATGTATTATCATGTACTTTTATTGCAGCAACAACAAACTCTTTGGAGAAATGTTTCTGAGATTTCAAACATTGACTGATCTGGTTCGGGTGTCAGTCACTGATCAAAGGCTTCTGTGTGTGGGTCTAGGTGTGAGTGTGTGTGTCCATACCCATATTTAGGGTTAACAGCCACAGCGCAAGGTCGGCTGATAGTATAAGTGTCATTTCCGTCTGTGAACTCTCCTGACAGCAGCCTCTTCTGGTAGCGCCCGTCCAACTCCATCACATGAAGTGAGCCGTAATAGCCATTCACCCAGTACAGCTTCCTGCAGCAGAAAAGACATTTTTTTTTATGACATCCCTATAGCATCCGGTAAATGCTTATTGAAATAATTAATTATTTATCAAAGAAGAGAGTGATGTTCCCCCATTTCACCCACCTGCCCACCCAGTCCAGTGCCAGGCCTTCAATTCCTGCTACATTATCATTGACCACTGTCTCCCTGTCGGTCCCATCAAAACGCATTCTCTCTATCTTTCCTGCCCCTACATCCAGCCAGTAAAGCCTCTTCTCAGAGTGGTCAAAATCTAACGCCACCACATTCGACAGCCCCTGCAGCACAATACTCAGAAGTGACCCATCAGTGGTCAAATTGCGGATGTAGTAGCGATTGCTGTACAACAGGTACGGGGCAATGCCGCTGTTCTGACGGCAGGTGCGTCCATCCGCCTCACGGATGTACCCCGGGGCACATTTGCAGTGGTACGAGCCAACAGCGTTCTCGCAGATCTGGCTGCAGACGGCAGGTGTGCTCAAACACTCGTTGAGGTCCTCACAGGCTTTGCCATCGGGCATGAGTTTGTAGCCGGGGTAGCAGGAGCAGTAGTAGCTGGTGAGGGTGTCGGTGCAGAGCTGGGCACATTTATGGACCGACGGGTCGTGGCACTCGTTGATTCCTAAACAGAATAAGGAAAGAAGGTGAAATGTGGAACAGGCAGAAACACAAGTGAAAAGTGGAAGAGATTCTTACAGACTAGGATGGACCTGAAATCATGAAACAATTAATCAAAGAACCAATAACTTGACTGATGGATAATTTAGTGTTTGTGGAAATGTATTTAACACTTCTGGTTCCAACTGAGCACTTACGGCTGTTCTCTGTTTTTTGTCATAGCATCACTGACAAGGAATATCTTCACAGTGTATGATATATTAGCAAATAAACTAATAAATGTATAATGAATAATTTAGGAATTTAGGACGCGTAATGAAAATAATTAGTTGCTGCCCTTTAGTTTCAAGAACTGGCAAGAAATTTTCCATAAAATATGATGAAATGGGCGCACAAATGATGATTTCTTGGTTCCCAAATTTGAGCATAGTGAACAATCTTCTGAAAATTACTAGCTGTTTGGAAATAAACACTTTTGTCAATGAATTAAAACAATGAATCTGTATGTGTTTGAACCCAGTATGGTGGCTGATAACATGAGAGAGATGCCTTCCTTCCACTAGACTCACACTCATTTTGATTTAATACAACGTGACATTATGTCATATTTCCGTGTCTCTCACCGCAGCCTTTTTCGTCGCTGTTGTCCTGGCAGTCCTTCTGTCCATTGCACACCTTACTGCTGTCAATGCACTCGCCCGACTTGCACATGTACTGCTGGGGAGAACAGGTGGGCTGGGGCGTGATGCACAAGCTGTCCGCCTCGTCTGAGCCATCCATGCAGTCGCTCTCCCCGTCACAGGTGTAGGAGGCGGGGATGCAGGCTCCGTTGCTGCAGGTGAACTGGTTGCTGCTGCACGTGTCATAGGTGCAGCCCAGCTCATCACTGCCATCCCCGCAGTCATTCACACGGTCACAGCTGGGGGGGAGGAGTAGTTCATTAGAATCTATTCAGTGAAGAGAGTTACCTTCCAGGCTGGCAAACAAATCTAAAGTCTACTTTTACTCCTCTCATGCAGACGTCATACTCACTGGTAAGGGATGAGGATGCAGAGGCCGTTGGAGCAGGCAAACTCGTTCATGTGGCAGGTGCGGTTGGGGCAGTTCTGGAGCTCGTCAGCGGAGTTGGCGCAGTCTTTCTCCCCATCACACACAAAGCTTAATGGCACACAGCGCGGGTGTCCGGGGTACCAGGTTGGGCAGGTAAACTGATTGGAACTGCAGGTACGTTGGCCTGCAGGAAACAAAGAGAGGAGGAGAAAGGTCAGTCAGGAGTAGATATATACATAATGTAAACATCTGCAAGGTCATGCATTTTTATCTGTAAAGACTCGGGTTAACATGTGACAAGAGGGTGCAAGGAGGCAAAGTTCAAATGAGATAGAGCTGAGAAAAAAAACCCTTCAAAAATAAAATTTTCCAGGTTCTAACATAACAACAAATTAATAAATAAAGTACTATCTCACCACACTGCAGTTCAGGAGCCTCGTCACTGTTGTCCCAGCAGTCATTGTTGCCGTCACACACCAGCGACTGTGGGATGCAGTTTCCATTGGTACAAGTGAACTGGCTGGGACTGCATGTTCTGATTTGATCCTCTACATACAAAACAAAGACAGCACTTACATTGCAAGCAGGGAAGAGCATGCTGGAGATGACATTTTCAGCATTTTATATCTATATATATATATATATATATATATATATATATATATATATATATATATGTACACACACACACACACACACATA
>JBAJHX010000024.1:8930072-8941858 GCA_037176925.1 Amniataba percoides | reverse complement strand
CACACACACATATATATATATATATATATATATATATATGCATACATATAAAAAATGTCATTTATTTAAACCCTTTTTGTATACTTTATTTTGATCTTAACTACTGTGCCCAATTTTGCTGAATTAATTCAGAACAATCTGTTACATTTTTGAGACAGAAATCCCACACCATGTACTTTTTTGTAACAAAAAGTTTTTATTGGCTTCTCTAATCCGTTCATCATCTCAATAACAGGTACAGCCTGGGAAATCATATCACAAGGGGTCTAGAACAAATAAGACAAAGGAATGGGGAGGCTTCTGCTACAAAATTTGGTATTGAGGTGACAGTCAGAAAAAAAGCCATACAAAAATGTCTTTATCATGCATACTGGAGAAAAAAAAAAACTCAAAAAAAAACACACATTTTTAGTGTTTTTGTACATTTTTGTAAACAATATCCTTCTAGAGATCATATCAAAACACATTATGGCATGTAACAAAAATAAGGGATATAACATGAAAAAATGAATGTTTCTATGAGGCATCTAGAATGCAACACTGCTTGGCGTGGATGTTTGTACAGAAAAAAAAAAAGAAATAATACATTTGCATTTTGACGAGTCACTTGCTCTATAACTGTAAACACAGGCAGTGTTAAATGATTATACAATATGTTGAACCTATACTACAAGTATTTCCACTACATACATGAAACGCGTGTCCCTGCTTTCTTACGCTTTAGTGATATGAGGTATATTTAGGTCAATCTTATTGTCTTTTTTTTCTCTGTCTCTCACCCACTCTTTTTCTCTCCTTTAAAAGCATAGTGTGTGTTTGGAGTGAGGAGGCTGGTCAGTCAGTCTTTGTTCCCTGTGATCTGAGCAGCTTCAAAGTCTCTTGGCTGTGGAGCTCACAGACGTAGGAAAAGGAAAGGTGGGGGTGGGGGGTCGGCTCACAGGAAATCAACTAAATTAAATATCAACCCTGGCTGCCGGGATAGAATGGCTTTAGCCACGGAAGACAAAGAAGGCCATTGTTTATTCTTGCGAGTGCAGGGCTGCATTTTGGGAAGGGGGTGTGAGTGTAAGATAACTTTTCTGCTACTGAACTGGATTTTTGAAGCAGTTTCTTGCAATTAAAAAGACAGTGGGTTTAAAAATATTTTTTTTAAAAAGATAGCAGGAAGGGATGTAGGTCCAGTGATTACTTGCCCAAAATATCTGCTACTGAGTTCTGTTGTGGCTAGTGGAGAATAAATAAAAAGGTTTGGGTATGTATTCACCATGCCCTGGGAAAGGTTGGGAAAGGAGGGGTGTTAAAGATATAAGGGTTCCAGCATGTCAGCCCATCTCTCAAAACACTTAAATACAAAGAGGTACTCTCAAAATATTGTATAACAAAATTATGGCAAATCATCTTTTTACAACATCACCCGACAAACCGTAAATCCTCCCTCCCCTCCCCTTCTCTTCTACCCATGAGAAAAAAAAAGCAACAAAACACATTTAGATGCCCATGGTCATGCCTAGTCAACCCCTATCATACCCCGTAAAACAATGATCCAGCGCTCCCCTCCCTCCCTCCCACATACCCACCCAACCCACCCTCCCAACCCCCGTTCACAGTTTTCTCCTCTTAAAATAATATTAATAACCATCAGCATAATATTCACGTATCACATATGCAAATTGAATGGGTTGTTGTTGTTTCCAATGATGATTTGTTTAAAAAAAGTGCTTGTTTGATTCCACTGACACAAAAAGTAACAGCTAGGAGTGGAGTAGAAAAGTGGTGACTTGTTTTTTTTTTTTTTTTTTTTAAAGAAGAAATCACTTGATGAAAAGATCACGGATTGATGTTCATTGCATTTGCTGAATTTTTTTTTTTTGTCTGAGCTGCGTCTTTTCTACTGGCCACTGGCAGGCACGGCCAGAGGACTGCGTGGTTAAACCGGCGTCACCGACTGACTTCGCGCCGACGAAACAACAGTCAGTTGTGTTCAAAACATCCTCGTCGCTTCAGGACGTGATGTGTGCGCACAGTGGGCTGGACTCCACTACAATTTGTACTACCTCGTGTACACATGCGGCTCTCAAAAGAAATGTGGATGTCTTCACATTGACACAACAGTACCATAATCTCAACAAAGCTACACGCAGTAGAAACCAAACATGATCATGTATTGTAATTTGTTGTTCTGACGAGTATTAAAAAAATGACACAAAAACAAAATCAAAGCTTTGTAGTCTCAAAGTACACCTGTAAAAACTGTGCTAATTGCATCTCATAATACAAAGTCTTATTACACAATTTTGCCTATTTTCCTGAGTTAATACGTTTCTTGTAACAGACAATATATACTTTTTTGCCATTTGAATTCTGGGCCTTTCCCTGCCACAAATGTTATTATTATTGAAATTATCAACATTATTCATTATTACTTTACAATGGTATGATGATTGGTAAAACACAAGGGTTCAGAAAAAGAAAAAAAATAAAATCAAGCAAGTTTATAGCTACCCTCTAAATGTTTTAAATTACATTTAAATCTACGGTACGTTCATATCAAAAATCACTACTCTTAAACAAAACTTGAGCGACTAAATACATAATAAAAATGAGAATATTTAAAAAATTGCATTTGAGGCCATGGAAGACCCTCCCTGGTCATTTTTGTATTAACATTTAATGGCAGTGTTTAAAAAACAAAACTTTGCTACAAGAACAAAATTAGGATGGGTACAGGGACCGTATGGACAGCAACAGAACAGCCCCCTGCTGGATTCACCTCGTTTGACCCTTATCTGAAACTTTGGCTTGTCGGGGTTTTTGATCCTGTACTCACTGGCTCACTGACGTCAGCTAACAAACTGGTATACCCTGAGAATTCTGACACTGGAGTCCGTATTCGGTGGTCGACCTCTGCCCCAGGATCGCTGCCATAGTTCAGAGGGGTCCGCCGCCCTGACTTGAACTGGGAGCCAAAGGCCTGGGCGAAGTTCTCAATCTGATACGTGGCTTCTTTAGGGGGGTTCAGTGGGGACAGGTCTGGGTAGCTGGAGCCGTTGGTGGGCGCAGTGCTCCCGCCAGCCTTGGGCTGCTGCCCCTTGGGAACCTCTGCCGGGGCAGTCAGGTCCTGGGGAGGTAGGTTGAAGGCGCTGGGGGAGTGCTGCTTCTCCAACTGCTCGGTCAGCTCCTGAGATGGAGTCAGCTGCTGGTGGCTTGTAGATTCCATGCTGAGGTGGTAGCCTGCCTGGGAGGGGGAGCCGACGAGCATGCCATAGTGGGACTTGGAGGAAGACGAGGAGGTGGTTGATGAAGGCGCGACGATGGGCAGCGGGGAGGAGACAGAAGGCGGGTATCCACAATCCAGAGGGGATGTGGTGTACACGTGTTTGTCGGAGAACAGCGGGCCTGTGGGACTGGAGCTGCTGGACAGAAGTGGGAAAGGCCCTGTTGGGCCAAGGCTGGGGAAGGGTCCACTATGGCTGGTGCGCTCCAGGGCCTGCAGGAGGAACTTCGAGTACTCGCTCATCACTGCCGTCTTGTCGCCACCGTTGGGTGAGTCATCCTCTAGTTCAGGAGTGACGGGGGCTGCAGGCTGGAGGTCTACGTGGTGAGGGTGGTCTGACAGGTCGAAAGTCACATCATGGTGGTGTGCCCCCTCTGGCTTATGGCTATAATGGTCTAGCAGGCTTTGCAGTACTTCATCTGGAATGCCTGACTTGTCATGTTTGAGTTCCAAAGGCGAAGAGTCCAGCATGGCCAGCGTGGGTTCGGGCCCAAGGGAGCCCTGGATTACACTGCTGCCCTGGGGAGCCATGTGCAGTGAGGCAGCTCCATAGTCATTGTTAACCGCATGGAGGTAGCGCCGCTTTTTCACAAACTGCATTGCATCATCGTAGTTGCTGCTGGTGGTGGGGCCCTGCTTGTTGCCCCCGGCTCCCTGGAGAAGACCCATGTTATCAAGGCCAGAAGCCTCCACGTGATCCATGGAGCCGGGCTTCTGGCCCAGACGTTTTTGTCCGACAGAATCGTCTTCAAGAGAGAGGAGGCCCTTATCCAGGCCCTTGCGGCCGCCCTTTTTGAAGACCAATTTGGGGGTGCGTCCCTGCATGTTGGGGCCAGAGCCTGAGGGGTGCTCCATGTTGAAGTCCTGCAGGCCCAAATCACGGGCCATTCCCCCCGAGGACGAAGCTGCTGCCGCTGATGCATTCTTCTTCCTCTTGCGCTCGCCACCCTCACCGTTTTTGGACTTGGCCCTCTTGCGTCCGGAGGTGGTAGAGTTTCCCTGAGTGAGTGAATAGCTGCCATGGCCTAGCTCCGCGTCGCTGAGCTCCAGCATGCTTGGATCCAGGCCCTTCTTTATGGCTTCTCCACAAGTCCGTTTGTGCTTCAGTAACCGGTCTGTTCTTGAGAAAAACTAAAAGTGGACAGTCGAGGAAAAGAGAGAAATGGAGGTTTAGTTTCCAGCGGTGAAAGAGTTGTCAAATCATATACATTGTTTTTAAGTTAAATAATATGCAGTATACTGCAGAAGTAAATAGCTAGTTTGTATGACCATTGAATTTCATGAGAGAACATTATATTCCGTGGCCTCCTCTGACACAACTAATCCTATTGAGACAGGACTTTATAAAAGGATTTAAGTGTCGAAAGTACAGAAAGACTAAATTTAGAACTGACCACATGCTAAGGACAGCTCACATTACTTAGACACTATTCAATAAAGTATCATCTAAAAGCATTAAAAAAGCATATACAAAGCCAACTATCAAAATAAGGAAATTTAAAAGGCAAAACAGTGGCAAGAGACTACATGTAGCCTACTTGTTGGCAGGTATCGCAGCGATATGGCTTCTCGCCACTGTGTGTCCTTTTGTGTCGCTCCATATGGTACTTCTGGATAAAACGCATGTTACACTGGTCACAGCTAAACGGTTTCTCTCCTGCAAATAACAGAAGTGATGGTGTTAGGGCTTGTGTCACACTATCTACATAAACTGATAATTGTGATCAATGAAGGTACTTCAGGGTGCTACACATGCTAGTGCAGAAACTCACCACTGTGGATCTTCTCGTGCCGCTGGAGGAGGTACTTCTGAATGAAGCTCATGTTACACTGACTGCACCGGAAAGGCCTCTCACCTGTGCGATCAAGAGTACAACCATCCGCTCACCACATTAATTAACGCACATCCTGTCACATAACTGTGCTCACTACGTGGTCACAGTGAACCTGTGGTATTTGATGAGACACCAATTGCCAACCTTAAGAGACTAATTATGCATAAGACTGCTTTTAACGTTACCTATAAATATGCTGAAGACACTGTGTACTCTGTTGTGTGTACAACTGCACAATGGCCCTTTTAGATTTCACACAAACGGTGATACACCGATATTCTACACTGAAGAGATCTTTTGTGAGATAAAAGTTACACTTGGAAGAAAAAACAGGAAAAGTCAAAAGGGAAAATATCTAAAACATACGCAGGTTGTCTTTTCCTTTAAATCCTGCATGAGCTCAAGTTCAAAAAGCCATGTGACCGATTCCCAGCAAAGAGAATGACTAAGACATCCAGAAAGACATGAGTAATCACTGAGTCAGCCCCAGTTCTAGCGATTGTCTGGTTTCAGATGAGGCCCTAGGCACTCGTAGTGTTGGGGAGATTAGTCAGTGTAGAGAAGAGTACATTTAAATTAATGTCTGAAATTGATTTGGTTCAGAGAATGATATGCTGATTAATGGTAAACTGTTTTTCTGTTCCATGTGTCAAACCTCAGTGGCATTATACCAGATTCGATGCAAATTGATCTGGGCCAAACTGACACCTCTAGCTCTGATCTGTCCTGCTTTTGAATTGAAAATGTCTCTCGTGCATCTTGCTTTAATTAAAACTGTCTCAGCATAATGGATCTACTCAGCAATGTCAGCAACGGTGCACATTGTGAAAAGAGTCGGAGCGTAGCTGGTCATACTTACATAAATTTTTGAAAAATACAAACAGTGCAAGAGGGGAATAAGTAACTGACAAGCAGCGAAAGTCTCTCACCTGTGTGTATGAGCACGTGTCTGCGCAAGTGGTAGGAGCTGCGGAAGGCAGCATTACAGTGCTCACAGATATGTGGTTTTGAGTTGGGGGACAGGCAGGCTCCATCTGCATCCAACATCATAGCCTGAAAGGAGACAACCTTGAGTACAGGTAGTATAATACCACAATACAATGTAATGAATTAGTGTAGGTCAAACTAATTTAAGGGCAAAAGGCCATTCTTTTCTGCTGTAGTGGAGGAGATGATGAAAACACATCAGTGATTAACCTTTGCAGCATCATTGCGCTTCCTTCTCGCTTTGCCTCCCTGTCCGTCCCCATTACTCCTCCGTCCTCTTCTACCCAACGACTCTTTTGGCTCTTTACCTGGTCTTCCAGGCATCTAAGAACAAACAACAAGGTAAATATACCACAGTCTATAAATGACAAATAAAGACAACAATCCCTAAGTAAACGGTGGTATATAAATAAAAGTTCCACTGAGTATGAACAATACATCACTTCGAACAATATTTAGAACCACAAGCCTTTCTCACCGGTTCTCCGAGGGAACGAACGTTGCTGAGGCTGAGGTCATGCAAAAGCATGTTCTGGTGATTCTGATGGTGGTTGCCGAAAGACATGTCCGGCATGTCAGCACCGCTCTTCCCCGCGCCCCCTCCAACACAGTTCACCCCTACTCCTCCACCCCCGCTGTAGAGGGGCATCCGGTAATCCAGCTCGCTTAGCCGCTCCTGCTTAATGCCCATGCTGTGGAGGAAGCCCCCTGTGTTCACAGCAGTTGCGCCCTGGTGTTCTGGAGGCGAGTCGCGTTCTTTCTTCAGGATCATTTCCTGGGGAAGCTCGCCCATGACGGACTGGGAGGCCAGTCGTGTAAAGCTGGTGACAGGTGGCAGGTGGCTGAACATGAGCATACCTGGTGCAAAATTGGGGTCCATGCCACCGTTGCGCAAAAACTCATTGCCTAATTTGTCTTGGATAATACTCATGGTGGTGGTTTTGCTTTGTGCAGGGAAGAAGGAGGGCAGTAAATCTAAAGAGAAATGCAGGAGAAGAATATCCTGAAAAAGAGAGCAGAAAAAAAATCGTGTTAAGAATTGATAACTTCTGACATAAATAAGTACAAAATATAAGGTAATTGTCACACTGTCTTTCTTTAAACATCATCTATAAGTCCAACCAGTTCAGTAAATTTAGCCACTGCAAGTCTTCACATCATGTACTGCATTTTCCACAGTTGCCCATTAATTACTTAATTGGATCAATGAGGCTTTACCTAACACAAGCACTGGGTGCAGTAACTTTAAACTTTAACGAATATGTGGCACAAATCATACTGATGAAATTAAAAAAAAAAAAACACCATTGAGGAACCTTTAAATCAAAATACATCTTTCACTTTGGGCAACTTTTGTGAATGCTTACTAAATCTCTTAACAAACCCCAATGTAAAACATGAGGTCAGCCATTTGAGCTTGGGAAGTAAAAACACCTTGATCCATTAAAGACAAGATAAAAACAAAAGTCTGAGCAGATGTTAGATTTATACAGTAAACCTATCTCACTTGAAAAGCTCCAGAAATTCACATTATATATAAGTAATATCAATGGTGTATGTCGCACAAAGGTTTGATGACAAAACAGTCAGTTGTGTTCGAACGTTCTCGTCACTGCCTCGTATACACATGTACGCTCTTCAAAAGAAATGTGGATGTCCTCTCATTGACACAACAGTACCATAATCTCAACACGCAGCTACACGCAGTAAAAATCAAACATGATCATGTACTGTAATTTGTTGGTCTGGAAAGCATTTTTAAAAAACACACAAAAACAATCAAAGCTTTATAGTCTCAGTACACCTGTAAAACTGTGCTAATTGCATCTCATAGTTCAAAGTCTTATTTCACAATTTCGCCTATTTCCCTGAGTTAGTATGCTTTTATAGTAGACAACATATTTTATATTTTGCCATTTGAATCTTTGGGCCTTTCAGTGGCACAAATGTTATCACTGAAACTATCAACATCATTCATCAGTATGTTGCATGAAGGAGACTTTTAATTGAGAATTATAAGGCCCTGTGCTCCTCTTTCAGTTCAACACATGAAGAAAAAAAATCCAAAATTGCCTTTGAAGTTTTTAATCCTCATCTCGTTTTGTTCAGAGGTTCAGCACCACATGTGACTTGGACTGTGGCCAAAATAAAAATCTGTGCCGTGGCTTTGATAGCTTTTGGATAGACATCTCCCATTGTTGTCTCACTTTGATGCCATGCTGTGGCTAATAAGCCAACATGAGTGCAAAATAAAAAAGGGGGAAAAAGCTGGAGGGGCATCGGCTCCAATATTGGCAAATCACTCGCTTCACTACACTTGCCTAAAACAAACGATATTTAGGTCAAATCCGCCTCCTCAATTTCGTCCTTTTCGTGCAGGCTCGTTCGGGAAACGTGGATCGAAACGAGCCGGAGTGAGTGATTTATTGTTTAGTCTCGCCCTGACGACCATTTGTCTCCTCTCACACACACACACAGAAAGCGGATGAGCTTTTGTGATGCATAATAGTTAGCCGGTGAGTTAGCACGGTTAGCTCCCCCGACTAGCCACAATAAGGGGACACAATCAGCTCACCATCGCGTCCTCATTCAAAACAATCGCCAAAACACATCGAGAAACCACAACCAGTCAGCTCATACAAGGCCACAACAACACCCAAAAGACACGTAGTCTCACATTGACCTAATTTAAAGCGAATAAGTGCGTAATTTGATCCGTTTTGATCGATGCCTCGTTAACATCTGCGTTGCTATCAAGCTAGCTCAAACCGGATTTGATGCTTTTTTAACGCAACACGAGAGGCAGCATCCCCAAAATAAAGCAGCCACGTTAAAATAGAGGGGCTGTGGGTTTATATATAGCGAAATAGTCGATAAAGAGGGATTAAAACAGCAAGTTTGCTTTAAATTGACCCCCCTCAAAAACAGCTTTGATGACGCTGGTGAAATCAAATCTGTCGCTGGCGCTCTATTTATTGTTAGCTAACTTTAACCGGAGGATGCTTACCGTGGTCGCATTTAACTTCGGGGGGAGAGAGAGGAAAGGAGAGGACGAGGGGGGTGGACGGAAGAAACAAAAGAGAAAATAATAAAAAACTCCGAGTTAAATTAAAACCTCCCCACGGACATGTGTGTGTTTATTATAACAGCCGAGCTGTGCCATGAGCTAGCTGTGTTAGCTCGCCGCTGAAAACCCGCATTACGGCCCAGGCAGCACAAACAATGATGCTCAATCCCCGCCGACTAAATCTTCGACAAAACCGCGAGTGAGAGTCGATCCGGCGGCCCACTCACCTGCACATGACCGCAGTCGGTTTCAAACGTGCCTGGAGCCTCTTAGTATTCGCCGCTTTTCGGGGTGTTTTTTTGTTTTATTTTTTTTATTGCCAAAACATTGTTCTCCGGCGGCCGCTGCTTTCTTCCATCTTGTCTCGGCGCGGGGAATTGTGGGTGCAGTGGACGGGTCGTGAGAGGAGACAGGCGAAGGGCTGCAGAGGTTTGAGAGGGAGGGAGGGAGAGAGAGAGAGGAGGGGGGGGGGGGGCTCAGAGGACAGCAGTGTGGCCCCGGGCCCCTCTGTGTAGTAATGTCAACACATGTGATGAGACTGCTGCAGCTCTTTGTCTCTGCATGCAAAGAAAATGGAGCTGCATGAGTAGTCGATTCATTTTTTTATAACTGATCAGTCGATTTCCACAGGATCAGTTAAGTTGAGTGATCCTTCAAGAAAAACTGTCTAAATTCTCTGATTGCAGCTTTAAAATGCGATGTTTTTTTCTGTTTTCTTTCATCAGTAAGCTAAATATCTTTGATTTGAGGATACTTTCACCATTTTTCTGGACATATTGTGGACCAATCACTTAAATGAGGAAATTATTGACTGATTAATTCATGATGAATATATTTGTTAGTTGTAGTCCTACAAGCAAAGATCAGTTCAAATTTGTTTATTTAAAAGATACGTGCATCATATGTATGTCACTATATAAAGGGGCAGCACAATCAGACATTTATCAGTTTGTCCATAAATAATAAGGATTCAACTATTAAATTATTCAGCAACTATTCTGATCATCAAAATCATTCTTCAAGAATAAGGGTCCAAAATCTCTGTTATGTGATATTACTTACTTGTAATGCTATTTTTGTGTTGTTTATTTAGAATTTTTGATTTTTGGGTGTGTGATTGGACCCCAGGAAGAACAGCTTCTGTTTTGATGACCATAATGGAGGTCCTAAGTTGATCTTTGACCTCTGTTCTCAAATACTGAGACTGTGTCACACAGGGATTAATCAAATCGTAGTGGTAATTTCAGCCTTATATTTGTGTGTATGATAATGTGATGCACTATTTTTCATGATTTGTTTGTGCCTCTGTACAAAAGGGCAGCACAATTTGATCTACAGCTGCAATGACTAGTAGATTAATTGATTAGTTGTCAATTATAAATATTATAGTTGTTTAACTGTTTTGAGTCTGAGTCCTACAATGTAGAAAGACTCTCTGTAAAAGTCCAGTTTACAACCTTGGTTATTTTAGTTTATATAACCTTCAGTGTGCATATTTCTAAATGACAGTAGATAGTAGAAGTAAATAGGGGCCCAATAGGCAAATCCAGCTGTGACAAAATCCATGCATGAAGTAGAGACTGCAGTTCTTGCTCAGACTTTATTGCAGTGGTAAACAGTGAGTCTGAGTTCATGAAACTTTGTCACATTATTCCTTTGATTGATTGAAAATATTCTGTTCATGTGTGTGATGGGTTCATCATGTTGAGAGTGTCCTTTCCTTTGAAGCATTAAATTTGTGGCATCGCAGAATTGCTCATTTTCATTGCTTACATAACAATCCTTGAAAGCGTTTCTTTTTCTGCTGATGTATTTTCATTTGATATCTCAATATCAGCTAGTATTAGAACAAGTTAAGACACTGATTGTGTTTCTCTCTGCGCTTCTTGTAGCACACTTGACACTTCTTCTGTCAAGAGGCAACAGCAAAAGCAGCGCATCTTGTCATGAATCATTAACTGAATCAATACTTTTTATCATATTATGAACTTGTGAACCACTAGTTCATGGCGTGTGAGTCAAAATGTTACAACCAAGGTGCTTAGAGTGATAAAGAGATAATTTGATACACAACAACTAAATAAATAAATATTTTTCCTATATTTTTAATATCAGTCTGGCTGTGGCGCATTACATTTGAGTTGACTCATCAGATCTGTGCCCTGCTGTGTACGCAGACTTGTCATGTACAGAACGTCTGTTAGGGTGAATCACAGCATATTTCAGGCAACAAAAAAAACATCTTAAATCTGATGCACTCATTACTGTATGAAGGATAAAAATATCACACAGCTCAATATTTTAATTCCCCCACCTCATATCCTTCACCATTATCATCAAGTCCAAATCCAGAAACTTAAGCTAGGGAAAATCCTTTCATTGCCTTTTTTTGTATATTGTAACCAACTCATTGTGAGGAAGTCTTCATTTCCTGCTAGCCTGGGACCAAGTCCAACTGGATGTTTCCCTCTTTTTTTGCGCTCCTATCAGCCTCATGTGCCTTTATTTTCAGGTAATGAAAATGCTTTGGCTGCTTTCAGACTGCGAGATGATGGATTGACAATCATGAAGCAACTACAAAGATTCCAACTTGATATCCCTTTTTGGGTCGAGTGCCTGCTTT
>JBAJHX010000024.1:8916367-8929972 GCA_037176925.1 Amniataba percoides | reverse complement strand
AGATGATGGATTGACAATCATGAAGCAACTACAAAGATTCCAACTTGATATCCCTTTTTGGGTCGAGTGCCTGCTTTCACAGAGCTGCGATACGGTCTTTGAGCTGGCTCGCTGGAGAAAACCACAGGACAGATATGGTGCTGATCACTTAGAAGAGCACAGCGACCGTTTCATCTTCCAACTGTGTAAATATTTGACAACAAATAGCAGACACTTGTATTCATTTGACTGTCTTCCCAGTGGGCTTCGGTGTGAGGCGAGCTTATAGGCGTTTGCTGAGCCATCCCTATTATATTCCAATGAACATGTGTAGCTTTGGTGAGACATTTCCTCACCATCTGCCCTAAAGCAGCAGTGCTGTGTGCTGTCCAATGCGGCCCATGTGTAGTTTTGCTGGCACTGTTTCAGGTTTGCTTCCACTGCAGCAACACTAGGGGGAACCAAAGAGCCGCAAACCACCACAAGAACTACGAATAAACCACTTTAACAGCCCGGGAGGTCTCCTCAAGATAATAAGGCGCGTGGAGAGAAAAAATCCAAAGTGATGAGTAAATAAGATAAATTAGTGAATGAAATGAAAGGCATGACTCGTTCTTACATTGTTTACTCGCTCTGATGCTTTTGCGTAATTGGATACAGGAAAAAGGAAAAAAAAACATTTCTCCCTTCATCACCCCACATCAGCCCCCCCCACCTCCAAAGAGAAATTTGCCACTCGTGCTGCGGCTCGTCCACACTCTCATCTGAAGTCACTCCTCCCAGAGATGCTCCCTGAGGCAGAAGCTCTCCACATCCACCGCCAAACTGAATGGCAACACACCAGCGGACCCGCCAAGGACGCAGATCCTCGGGCTGTTTTATCTTAACGCAGATTGTTTCAGGTTTTGTGTAATTTTTTTTCTCTCTTCCTGAAGAAAAAAAAAGTTGCTGGAGATTTCTCTCTCTTTCTTTTTTTCGGTAGGTAGTCATGCATTGCGCAGCATCTCTCCTCACTTGCGATTAATTTGCAGGAGAGAGGCGCGTCTGCGTCTCCGGGGGACGCGAGCTGCGCGCTGAATGTCACTGCGCGCTTTTGGCCATCCGGCACCGAAACGTGCGTAAAAAAGGAGCCAAGTACCGACCGATCGCAGGCAGCCGCGGATCGAGCGCCATGGCAGCCCTGCGCAGGAAATTCGGCGAGGACTACCAGGTGGTGAACACCAACCGGAGCGTGACTTTCTCCGCGCCCGCGAAGAGGAAGAGGCAGCGCTTCGTGGAGAAGAACGGCCGCTGCAACGTGCAGCACGGAAACCTCGGCGGGGAGACGAGCAGGTACATCTCGGATCTCTTCACCACGCTGGTGGACCTCAAGTGGCGCTGGAACCTGCTCATCTTCATCCTCACCTACACCGTGGCGTGGCTGGTGATGGCCTCCATGTGGTGGGTGATCGCCTACATCCGCGGCGACCTGAGCCACGGAGCCCGCGACTCCTACACGCCGTGCGTCGCCAACGTGTACAACTTCCCCTCCGCCTTCCTCTTCTTCATCGAGACCGAGGCGACCATCGGCTACGGCCACCGCTACATCACCGAGAAGTGCCCGGAGGGGATCATCCTCTTCCTCTTCCAGTCGCTGCTGGGCTCCATCGTGGACGCTTTCCTCATCGGCTGCATGTTCATCAAGATGTCGCAGCCCAAGAAGCGCGCCGAGACGCTCATGTTCAGCCAGGACGCGGTGATTTCTCAGCGGGACGGCAAGCTGTGCCTCATGTTTCGAGTGGGCAACCTGCGAAACAGCCACATGGTGTCCGCGCAGATCAGGTGCAAACTCATCAAGGTAGGCTACAGGTTACATGTGTCCAAAAAAAAGGGGGAATAAAGCCGTGCGTAAACGGTGCCGGCGCGCTTTGGCGCAGCGAGAGTCCGCCAAGTCTTTAAAAATGCCATTATCAAGGCTGAGACTAATTGACAGTCACTTCATTTGTTTTGGAATTGCTCATTATGTTTTATGAGTGCTTTCCAAGTCATGCATTGAATTTCCATTCATCTCCAGAATGGACTGCACTCCCCAAGGGTCTCCGTGATTTGCACAGGCTCCAACATAAGATGTATTCTTTTTAATGAGTGACCATTTGCATTTACCCCCGACCCACCCCCATCCACCCCCCCACCCCCCTGCAGCGGACACTTCACTTCAGCAGAGCCCTGCACTGCTGCTCTCCTCCCTCTTCATCTCTGAGAGTGTGCTGCCTTTTACAGTCTCCCAAACTGTCCCTCCTCAGTCAGCAGAAAGCCTGTCAGCCTGCTGTATATCTGAGTTCAGCCTCTGCTTCGGCTGTCCACAGATGAGATGAATGGGCCCCCAGGGGACAGTCAGTGGGAAACTATGCCTATTGACTAAAAGATCAATGAACTAATTCCTAGACTTAGTGGGCCAGAGTGAGGGCGAAGACTATTTCTCGAAGCCCCTCTTGCCGGAAGACATAGCTGTCAGTGATATACCTGAGCATGAAGTGTGGTGCTGAGGCAGGAGATAAGAAGAAAACATTTGGTGTCATACAACTTCACTCACAAAATCAAAGTCCTCTGCAAACAGCTCTTTGGTTTGATTATTTTCTACCATGTATAAAGTGAATGCTGGAAATGTTATGTCCATGCAGGGGTGTGGAGCAGGGGGGGGCAAAAGGGGGACAAATTTACATAATCTAAAGGTGTGGAGGGGCCCATGAAAACAGCTTTGATTATAACTTTAAAATCATAGGACTGCTTATGCACAGAATCCCAGGTCCTGAGCTCTGCCCTTGAGTCCTCGAGTCGCAATTCATCATGTCGAATTTGATTTTTTTCGACAGTTGTACGTTTTCTGCTGGAGCAGTCATGTCTCATAAGGGAAATCCACTTTTCTCCAGTCCAAACATCAGCAGATATCCAAAGGACGGCTGCGCTCAGTGGTGACAGGGAGAGTCCGTCGTGCTTTTGTCGTCCCCACGGAGCAGAGCGGTGATCTTAAGTGACAGCTTACTCTCTGAACCTCCAGGGAGAGTCGCCGCAAAGCTCCCAGTATGTCCGTGCCACCATTAGTGCATAAATACGGTTACGAGGAGTGCTCCGATTTTACAGCATCATTTAAAATGATGTTTTCCGCTCAGTCTCTGTCATCTTTCATTAGATTGAAGAAAAACAGAAATGGTATCCATTAGTGGAGTAAAAGTCACTCAGTTCAACGCATTGAAAACAACGACTTAATGACCTACTACAGCTATTGTTTCGACTTTCTTTAGGAGTTTTATTTAATTATTTTCTGTAATTAATAGCAAAGAGGGCAAAGAAAATATGCTGTTTTAATTATAATTAAGCACCACAGCAATACAGTGGCACAAATGCTGCATCATCAACTTTTCTCACACAATAGAGGCCAATAGTCACCAGAGATAGTTAATATTCACAGATGGTTGTGTATGACGTCTGCTGCTTTAACCCTGTTATATCGAACATAATGAAAGCAGAAGATACTCACCCACGGGGCACGACGTCATGTTTGACCTTGGTCAGATATTACAGATATTTCCTGCATAGAATTGCCTCTCTTTATGGAGCCAGTACAGTTATTAAAGAGGAATTGCTGAGATAAGTTAGATTATGATCTTTATGCAATGGCTCGTGGACCAGTGGATGAGTAAACAGTTAAACAGTTCTGATCCACAACATTAAAAGCAGAACAAGCGGCAATGACGGCTGCAGTATTACTGCAGAGCAGATACAGAACCATACCCAACTTTGCATTTACTTGTACTGAATTAAATGAGCATAACCAAGTGAACTATATTTACGGCAGAACAAACTACAGTGGGAACATGTTCTCACCTATCTGTTTTTCTGTTTGTTTTTTTCCAGTTAAACAATCCTTGGCTTTCCTTCAGCGATCGGTCGATTAGGTTTAAATGATGATCCTGATCTGGGATTGCAGCCAGTAAATGATGATCCGTTTCAAAGATAATTAAATCCCCTGTTAAGCCACAGATTTTCCTGTGTTGCTGGAAGGTCAGACATCCAGGACTCTCCTAATTGTCTGCTAAAAAGCATCACATTTACGGCCATCAGTCATGCCCAGAGGACAAACGGTAAACGATCAAAACAAGCTTCCTGAGCTTCACTTTTAGCCGCTGCAGTTTTATTGATTCTATTGGACAGTTGGGTAATATTTTGAATTACATTAAGTGATTTGCCTTTTTTTTAAAACCAGGCTTCTCTTTACCTTTGGATTAAATGTGTTGTCAAGGAGGCCACAGTGTGCAGGGTGCCACTGTGGGACTGCTGCAGAATAGATGCACAACTCGTAACATGTCTTTCAATGTAGGTAACGGGCACAGTGAAGTTTTATAGCCTTTAAAGATATGCCACCGTGGAGCCAGACTGTACAATGGGGTATTGTTGAGTAAATTGACTCTACATCACCCCTGTAGTACTATAGCTGCACTGTGGAAATGATGCCATGGCTCGCGTTCAGGTAACACACAGCTCAAGGTCACTGCGAGACGGCTTGCCTACAAAGCTGACTGGAGCGTTGAGACATGCCGCAGTAAATCCTAATGACGGAGCTGTGTAAACGCTCTGCGACAGGGCGACTGCAATCAATTGTCAGGGACAGGCATGGGTTGTAAATTCTTACGGGACCTGGATACTCTGGATTTCGCCAAAAAATTGTAAAGTTGGAAACATTCTCGGTCAGTCCCCCGTTATTTACGATCGCAGGGTGATTATTATGCAGGAATGCACTCATGACTTTTTATGTTTGTTTGCAGCAAAAACCTGTCAGGCTCAACATTTCACACAGTGATCCAGGAAGCAGTGATAGAAGACTGTTGATGAAAGACTGAGAGTGGCATTTTGTTTTCCACTGGCTGTCAACATGAGTGTTGACATCACCAAGTTTCCCCAAATAACTTAAACTTAAATCATTTTGTAAGAACCAAAAAAGCACAATATGAACAACTTGATTGACCTTTGAGGATCAGACCATCTTAACTGTGAAGTGGGAGGAACTGCTGGTTAAACAGTTTTTATTCTTATTTCAAACTTTTCTGCGTCCTCAGTGATACTTTCTATAAAAACAAGACTTTCACCATGGCATAAGGTTGTGTTATGCACACCAGGTGTAATTATTTCACCTTTACCTCAAATCATGTTTTGTTGGCTAGTTTTGCATAGTGGACGGGGCTCAAATACTACAGTACACAAGAGCCTTGGCCAGCATTTCTGTGAAGAAGCAGCAAGTCAAAGCGCCCAGACTCCAAAAGTAAATTGATTTAAGCTGCAAATTGAGTTGTTTTCTTAATGTTCTTGCAAAAATATGACATTGTTAAATTCTAGCCCCAAACACTGTTACGTAATCCTGCTTGTGTCTTCAAGTTTTTTTTTTTCCAAAAGAACCAGACAAATTCTGACACAGTTGTTTACCTTTTGTAAGACTGTCTATGTGAAAAATGAAAGGGACCAAAATAGTCCCTGCCACTTTGGAGCTCTATAAAATGGGTTCAGGTGATTGACAGTGTGTGGGAGGTTCTGGTTCTTTACAATAAGAGTTTTTGGAGTGCAAGAACTTTCTAGGAATTTATATATGTGCAGAGATATTTTGTAAGAAATTTAAAAAAAGCACAGACAAAACTGAAATAAATGTATCAGAGTTACATTTCATTACATGTTTATTTCATTTGATTTAAACACACATTAGATGTCAAGGGTCACTGAGGAGGCTGCACTTCAATTTGTGCAACACATAACACATTTAAGCCATAAACTGGAGGCATTTTTCTTGGCAGGACTGTACATTTCTCTATATCCATAATGCATATTAACTTAAAGAAGATAACTGTCCTTGAATTCCCATTAATATTAATGCCGTTTTCATTAATAAATCAATATAATGCACTGGTGCACTGACCCCTGCAGCGCCGACAGAATGTGATTTTTAAGAAAGGAGCATGTTTGCCAGCAGTACACAGAGGGGAGAAAAAAAAAAGTGCTTCGACGAGAGAGGAAGGCGCAGCAATGTGGCAAACAGCACCGAACCAGAAGACGGAGGGAGAGAGTGACAGCCGGGCGGTGCTCGTCAGTGTCAACAGAAGCTCGTCTCAGTTGGATGGTCCACAGCAGGAGATAAGTGATAAGGGTTGGTAGTAGCAGATAGACAGGCGTGGATGCGGGGCGCTCAGCTAGACGGGCAGGCCGACATGTCAGCGTGACTCCTCGCATCTGCCGCTGTCTAACTCTGAAGGACAAGCAGAAAGAGAGGGAGAAAGAGACAAAAAGAAAGACAGCTGAATTAGCTTTAATGGCGCCGGTGAGAGATTAGGAATGGCAGCTCAAGTGCGCGATACGTTTGATGTCCAGCTCAGACGTTCTGGTTCACACACACAAACACACAGTTGCCTCGCCAACACACAAGGACGAATGAGCTTTCACACTTTCCTTTCATGCTGTTTGTGTTTCTTTGCATCTGTCTCACATACACACGGTCGCCGGTGGAGGAAGTGTGTCGCCAGGGACGGGACCTGCTTTCGCTCGACCTGAATCTCAGGTGACTTGGCGAATTAAGTCCTCTTCCAAAGGCCATTAATTTCCCCCTCGTGGCACTGACTGTTTAGCAGCAGGAAGAGAGCATACAAGACTTTCACCTTGTTGAAACCGTTGAGCGACAGGCAGATTGCTCCTTTCTTGTCAGAGGTATAATTTTGTCGCAACGCTATGGCGCTACGTCGATGGAGTCATGTACAGTATCTGAAAAACAGCAGCTCCACTTCCAGAACTAGAATGGCTTTAAATGTGACTTCCTACGAAATTGGTTTCCAATCTCATTGACTTGTATGAAGCGTTGCTGACAAATGGGACACCTGCCTGCAGTGCCTCAATGACAATTTACATTTTGAAATGATGGGGTGAAATAAATAAATTAATATATAAACACAAGAGGATTTTTGAAAGGATCCCTGTGATGGAGGAAGCTTTTTCAAAGAAATTTAAGTGGAAGAATTTCACTGCACTTCAATTATATGAAAATATGAAATGGAAATATTATTAGTGCAGATATTTCACATATGAGCATAAGACAGGAAAAAAAAGCTATTTTTATGTGTATTTGAATAGTTCAACAGTGTGTTAATGTTAACATAGCTTAGCATAAAGACAGGAAACTGCTAGCCTGGCTTTGTTTGAAGACAGAAAAGATGTTTTTTTATGTATTAAACTAGAACACACACATGTAGACTGAAAGAACAGACACGCCATATAGCTTTTTTTTTTTCAGCTCCTCTTTTTCCAGGCGCCCACTCTTCTCAGCATTGTTCTGTTATATAAAATGTCCGACCCCCTGGCTTTCAGTTTTACGCTGATATAACTTCAATAGACATGCAACATAGGCTCCCTGTCTGCATACTCTGCAGATCGCCCGTCACTGATACAGCATGATGGGCGACACTCTCCCCGAGCGAGGCGAGCCAGGGATCTGTGGGCACAGACGTCTTCCTGTGAAATGTCACACCCTTCTGTCCTCAACATCTCTGTGAATACAAATGACAGCCTGTTTGCCATCTGTGGACCAAGTGGCTTCTCGCTCAGAAGGGCCAGGGAGACCACTCCGCATAGACGACATAAAGAACTTTCTGAACTGAGCCGTAGCATAATACATTTACATGATGTTGATGAGTTGACAGTTTTTTTTATTATCTTTGGCCCTCTGGGCGAAACAAACACCTTTTCCCCCTTGTAAATCAGTCGCACTTGACATATCAACTGGAGTAAGAGGCTCGCTATTGACAGGGAGAGAAGTTTTATAAGCTCACAGAGAGGCTTCCCCCAATCCCATGTTTTAATTTAACAGCCAAAAGAGTACTTTATTTGATCGAGCTTGGTTTCCCAAGAGCAAGCACTAGTGTCTTCTTCTTCATAATCGAATGATACTTGTCTTAGAGGTCGGGCCGCTACAGAGAGCTTTAAAGCACTCTAATATGTTGCTGGGAGTAAAAGATTTCTTTAGTGTCTCAAACTATAGATCCTACCAATGCTCACGTCGTCTGACAGAGACCTAGCGACCAGTGTTTATTTCACAGCATTATTCTCACCTTCATCCGGCATGTCTGCCAGTAAGCACAGAGAGAACAACATCAAGGTCCCGAGAGCTCGTTTTTAAGAGTTGTCGTCTCTCCTTGGTGTGTTGTTCTGCCATTCTGCTATGCTGTTTGTTCCATCACTGTGCCAAAAATGTGTCAAAATATTCTTTTTTCTCTCCTGTATTTTATGTCAAAATCCATCTGGTTCATTGCCAAAAGTGTCAAGAATCTTTTGTCGACTCATCCAGCTTTCAGGGGTAAATAAATATGCCATCCAGAAAATGTCACCATAGATTTCTGTGGAGATTCAGCCACCCTTTCCTATTGTACAAAACAGGTCTGTCAAGAAAACTAAAGCAGCGGGTCAATTTAAGTGATGCTATTTTGGCAAAAACATGTCTATCTTCGTCCTTTCCTCCCCAATGGCAGCATTCCCGAACAACTATGATCACCTGTATTTTGCTTTTGCGCTTCAAAATCAGCTCCCTTCTCATTTTAACGCCCACGTCAGCATCCCTTGTCATGTGGAACCACGTCAAAGCACAGAAGAAAATTGCCTTCTAAAAGCTATTTCATGGGACCCTTAACACCGCTTCAGTTACGTTTCCCATCAGGGTTACACCCACAGACATATACAGTTGTTGTAAGGATTGTAAGGACCATCAAATCCTCACGCGAATAAGTGTATTTCCCAAAATTTTCCTGCAGTATTCCCTATTAAATGTTATTCCTTTTGATAGTTCTTATAGTATTTTAACAGTTCCTTCACTGGCATATCTAAATGTACGTCATTTTAATTTGTGTTTTTAAATCCAAATGGAAAATTAAAATGCCCCATATTGATAATATTCAATTTGTTTAGGTTCAACTGTCTTAAAAATACAGTTGTGGTGAAAGAAAGTAACAGCTAAAAAGGAAATGAAAATTTTAAGAGGGTTTTTAAAGCCACATACATTATATTTAAAGTATTTCAATGCTATAAATTCAGCGGTTCAGTTAAACATTAAGCATTCAGCTGCAGTTTAATTATTCTGCTGGTGATGAAATTCAATTTATCACTGTTATTATTTGATGATGTTGTTCAGCCAGATGATTGAAGAATTATCCTAAGTTACCAGTTGTAAGTAAAACATGTGAACCCTTTGTGCTTCCAGTCTCGGCAGACCCCAGAGGGTGAATTCCTGCCCCTGGACCAGTGTGAGCTGGACGTGGGTTTTGGGACGGGGGCGGACCAGCTCTTCTTGGTGTCGCCTCTAACCATCTGCCACGAGATCAACACCAAGAGCCCGTTCTTCGATCTGTCGCAGCGCTCGCTCATGAACGAGCAGTTTGAGATTGTTGTCATCCTGGAGGGCATCGTGGAGACGACCGGTCTGAGCACATTACATTATATATTTAACTATTTTTAATAATAACTTTGAATAACCTCCTGTTTCCCTAATCATTTGTTTAATCATAATATAGTCTGTGGCACAGAGCACTTCTCAGTAATGTGAAATAAAATATTTAACAGAATGTTTTAATTTCATGGTCTTTAATTATTCAGCAGCACAAGCTCTCCTCCGTCTCTGTCATATTTTCTTTCCCATTTCTCTCTTTGTATTTTCCCTGAGGCAGTCCTCCACTTTTCATTTCTATTCCCCGTTTGGCTGTCTGTCCATTTTTATTTAACAGCGCACTTTCTTACAGTTTTCTTCCCAACGTTGCGATGCTTTGCTTTTCCTTTTCTAGACTGTGTTTGAAATAATTCTCTACAGTCATGTCTCTGCTCTCCCTTGTAGGTATGACGTGCCAGGCGAGGACGTCTTACACCGAAGATGAAGTCTTGTGGGGACATCGTTTCCTCCCTGTCATGTCACTGGAGGAGGGCTTCTTCAGAGTGGACTACTCCCAGTTCCACAACACCTTTGAGGTCCCTACGCCTCCTTACAGCGTCAAAGAGCAGGAGGAGAAGACCTCTTTGACATCGCCAAACCCTCTGCCTGTTGCGCCCACCCCTCCCTCCCCTCTGCTGGGTAACGGCGGCCGCGGCGCCCGCAGAGAAAGGCTCCTGTCGGCGGACTATGCAGACCACGTAGAGGACCAAGCCTCCAGGCTGCCCAGCAAACTCCAGCGCATGAGCTCCACCAAGGAGGAGCACCTCTGGAGGGGGCTGAAGATGGGGCCGGCCTTGCCTGGGGGCAAAGCATCCAGTACAGGAGACCTTCCACTTAGTATTCAGAGGCTGCGGTCCAGCTCCATCCCTGCTTCGAGGCAAGGGCAGCCGGAGGAGCAGGTCCAGCTGTTGTCTTTGGATGGAGATGCCGAGGAGGCTGAGCTGGAGAAACACAGAGTGCCAGCAGCCATTAGCACCATCACTGCTCCAGCGCCGACACCAGTCCAGATGCCCTTGATAGGAAGTCGGCCAGAGGACAATTTGCCCCCAAAACTGCGCAGAATGAATGCCGACCGCTGACTTCTGCAGACTATTTTTGGGACTAAAACAATTTTGAACAATGAATCAGGCTTGATGGGCATTGCATATAAAGACTCTTGTAATATAAGTTTTATTTTTTTCTGCAGAATTTGTCCAGTATTTTACATTTACTTATGGGCTCTCTACTAAGTTGTCCGTTGCCACAAATAGAAGGACAACACCAAAAAGCCATCCATCCGCTCATACTGTGAGTCATTTTTGATAGATCACCATCTGTGCCCCCTACGGACTTCTAACACTTCGGCCCTTGTGCTTGTTTCTTTCACTTCTGTTCACAGAGTTGCATCAAAGACTATTATTTTAAAGAACTACACCTTCTTCAATTATTTTAACACCAAAGTGGCAGTCATAGACATGACTGACCTGAAATGACCGTTTGCTAAACCCCCTCCCCAAACTGCGATTGTCCAATCATAGTCTGGCAACTGCAACTGGGCATGGCAGGTCTGTCAACACAGCAAATTAAGCACTAGTGAGCAAATTAATTTGTAAAGGCATTGTGGGATTCCCAGCAGTTTAGGCTTGACCAGTTGTGTGAAAAAAAGGAAGGGTGGAAAGTTGAAGATGTTCAACTTTATGCAAATACCATATCTTCATGCATCTACAGCACGTGGGAACTGCCTTAGCATCTGTCTTTTAGCACAATATCATACACTCTATGTAGTCATCATGTTTAAGGCCCCTTTTTCCATCATTTTAAACAGCTGGGCAGCTGGAAACATTAAAAATCAGCCGGAGACAGAGTTTTCTGTGTTTACAGATGATGTGACACATTATGATTGGCTGTTCGTTGGGAAAGTGTAAGGATGCTGGGTTATACATATTATTCACTTTTTAAAACATTGGTTAGCTGACCTTAGCTAACTAATTATGACAGAGAACACTTGGTCAAGTGATATGTTGATAAAAACAACATTCATACATTTTCCAACATCCAGCCAGTCATCATGTTTTACTGTTTTACATAGATTTAGGAGGTCAAACAGATCTGGTACTTTAGCTAGAAATGAGAAACCTGCTTTCGTCTACCTCTGTGCAAGCACCAATTTATAAAAATAAAATTTACACTTGACAAGAATGAATTACAGACACCATATTTGGTAAAATATTTTAAGTGCACTTCGATTTTTTAGTTTGTCCCACGTCCCATCTGCTAACATTTAGGAGGTGGGACTTGAGATCTTTTGGGGAACTGTCTTGTCATTCATCTTTACATGCAGTCCTTGGTAGAAACCAACGGGGACGGGGTTTAGTAAATGGTCACTCAACCTGAATTGGGTAAAAGAAATCATAAACACTCTGACAGTCAGGTTGACACATTACATTTATTAATCACTTGTAGTGAATACTTGTTTATTTGAATGCTCATTTGAGTTGTGTGTTGTACAACTGTACAATTTTAACTATTTTTACCTCTTGTTGCAGTGTTTGCATTGGCCCGTTATACGCATGGGTGACAAAATGTAATCACAGATGAGGTTTTGGACTACGTACTTTCCTTCATCACGAACTGATTTATCAAAATGTAAAACAAATACCGAATGAATGCAGGGATGCTGACATCAGGGGACACGTGTATTATTGCTGAACTAAAGGTAAGATAAAAATTCATATTGCAACTGCTGAATAATAAATTATTTGAAATCCCAAGTACATCCGTGAGAACATTATTCCTTTTCCATGTGAAAATGCTGCGCCACCTTTTTTCTGTGGGACTCGGCTGTGTATTTGCTGACTGCGTTCGACATTTCAGCACCCTGAGGTATTTCAGCCTGCAACACGCAAGAGCAGCTAATGTGTCACCTGCTGCGGCAGTTAAACCAAACATTCATGAAATATTAAAGCCTTAAATGTGAATGAGAGTTGTTTCAATTTTGAGGCAAATTTCAGGGGGCAAGAGTTCAGAGTGAAGGAAACTCCAGACGAAATCCTCTGGCGGCATTTAAACCCCGACTGGTAGATTAATGCACTTTACTCGCTTGAAATGAAAGCCCTTAACCTCCTCACCCGGCTTCAGCTAATCATTTCAGTTGTCCCGAAGCCAGCAGAAGTCACGCTGTTTACCAGCCTGGTCAGTGCCACTGGTCTAATTCTGTCTTGATTGTGGCTATCAAGACGGAAGTGCACTGGAAGAGAGCAATTCTTCAGACATTACAAAACTGAGGATGTCCAGAGCTAATTAGTCACACTGCAAAGAATAGAACAAAACAGAAATTTGATTATGTAACTCGTTGACAGTACAAAATGACCTCTGTTCAGGCTTAAGATAAAATTAACTCAGATAAATGATGGGGGAAAGAATAAATCGCAGACCATTTGTCACAGAGACGTAATACTGTATAATGATGGATTCAACTGTAGAAGAAAATCTGTTTTGCCCATTCCTCTGTCATTAAATTGTGCGGGGAAAATGGATTAGTGTAATTTTCACTTCAACTGCACTTCCTTGGTTGAATCCAGGTCATTGCATTCATGAAAAAGGATAAAACATCCCATTTTTATAAGACTGGACTCATTTCATACATCGGACCAAAGCAAAAAAGTCCTTCAAAGTAAATCAAGTACTGTGCTCAAGTCTAGTTTTGAGGTATTTGTACTCTAATTTATGCTATTTTTACTACATTTGTGTAGCATGTATTGTGATATTTACTCCATGATTTAAGCAAGTAAAGTATTTTGAGTTCAACATTGCTGCTTTTACATCAGTAAACAATCAATTTAAATGAAAGTACTCCTCATGGAGCAGAACAGGCATTGTCAATAATGTTAATAATGTTTCATATGTAATTCTGTAAAGTAAGAAGTAGCTATAGCTGTCAAATAAATGTAGTGGAGTAAAAAGTACAATATTTACTCTTAAATAGTAATGATAAGTACCATAACATTATCCTCAAGTGCAGAATCTGAGTGAATGTACTTACTGACTTTCTACCACTGCATACCACTGAGTTTAACAATGCCTAAGGGCATACTGTATGTTCAAGGATAGATTTTTACCATTTTATAGACTCACTGCAGATCCAAATAAGCTTTATGTCATATTGA
>JBAJHX010000024.1:8889680-8906244 GCA_037176925.1 Amniataba percoides | reverse complement strand
ACTACTTGCTCTTCACTCCACTGAAAGACAATGAAAGTTACAAATACGCAGCCACCGAGCTATTCATCTATCTCTGTGTGGATTCTGCATGTTTTGCCCGGGTCGTCCGTTAATTCCTCCCACGTTCTAAAAACAAATAGGTCAGGTTAATCGGTGAGTCTAAAACGAAGGTAGCCTGTAGGTGTGAATATGAGCTTGAGTGGTTTGCCTGTCTCTACACGTCGGCTCTGCGACTGTCTGGCAGCCGGTCCAGGGTGTCCCCCGCAGCCTGCCCGATGCCAGCTGGGACTGGCTCCAATCATTACTCGACCCTCGAGGGACAAGTGGTATAGATAATGGACGGATGGAGTGCAAATACGGGGAAAGGCATTTATCCAGTTTCAAATGAGTGACCTATATCGTCATATGCATAAAACAAAGCTCTCGGAAAGTTCCACTTTTACTTCAACCTTGAAAATGAACTTCCTTTCACCGACGTGTTGGTGCAGCAGAGCCACGCCAAAGGATAACGCATCAGTTACAACCCCAGGAAAGTAGAACTGAACTATACTTGCCACCAATGAATAAATACAATGAGGTCAGACTCTGAGGTCAGGCTGAAACAACGTCTCACTAGAGAGGGAATGAACACGCCTGAAAAAAAAGAAAAACTTCTCTGCATCACACTGACTCACTGCAGAACTGTTCTTCAAGGTCAAACAGAGTTAAACACACACATTTTAATCCCAAAATGTGTGTGTGTTAACTGTACTGGGGCTTTGATTCTTTGTATTGTGGACGGTATTTATTCGTGTTTATTCGGGATGCCTGTGCTGTGTGAGTGGGGCCTCCTCGGTTTGTTTCAGGTCAACAAGTTATGCAGCGTCATATATTTAGTAACATTCATTAACCTGAGTAATGTCCTCCTGTATTTCTTTCATGTACAGACACTGACTCGCCTCATCAGTGTCTTCATTTTGCATGTCTTCATTTCCCCAGGTGTCCCACGCTATCTCTCCTTTCAAAAACAGCCTCATTCTAAATAAAAACCACAGTGCGCTGATTGTCTGGGGACATTTTCTGAGTTCTGCCTGCAGCACATTTGTGCCTCGACTGACCTTCCGGAGGTGCTCACATAGCAGCATCTCTGTTATTGTTTCAAGGTAAAATTCCACCAGTTCAGCTAAACGAAGGGAAAGGTCGTGATTCTTCCCCCAAGGCCCGAAGAAAGTCTGTGATTTCTGTTCACTGTTCATTTCCCGAGCCCGCTCCTAATAAGCTGCAGCATGCTAATATCTTAATCGCCATACTGTGAGCACGCAGACCTTGTGACATCCTTGAGAAAAGCTGCTTGGAAAGACAAGGGGAGATAACGTGCAAAAAAAAAAAAAAAAAAGAGTGTAAAAGAGAAAGAGTAATTTTAAGAGGCTGGATTTAGTTTCAAGGGGCCAGTGGTCACAGCTCCTGGGGGCATGTGATCAGGGGATTGGTACCAATTTGTGTTTCTATGTTGTTCAGAGCCATGTAGTGCAATCTTTGTGAGGATTAGATGCAGACAGTCGACATGATGAAGATGATGTTGATTATTTCGCTGGTTTTTGAAAAAAAAAAAAAAAAGGGTCACAGTCAAACTCAGAGTGGCAGACGGGAAACAGACAGACAGCTCAGGTCCAGGATCAGGTTTGGTGACAGAAGCTCGAAAACACCAAGCAAGGCAGCCAGATTGTAAAAAGGATGAAGAGGTAAAGGAACAAAGGCGATTGGCTGAACTGAGTGACTGATGAGGGAAGTGAGAACAGGTGAGTGAGAAAGCCTGGTGAAAAAGACAGAGGACCTCTAGTGGACAGGTCGGAAATGGCAATTTGTGGTTTTGAGGAGGTGGGAATATGGCTGGAAAGAGGGACACGGACATAATTTTAAGGCTGATGGGAATGTGAAAAAGTATTAGAAACCAAAGTTCTGGACAAATTTTAAATTTTGACCTGACGATGAAGCCAGATTAAAAATGAGGGGTGATCGAAGTCGTTACAGTTCAGTTGATAGCTGCCAAGATATTTCAATAAAAACATTTAAAAAAGAAATTAAACTAACAATTATATCTGGGGAAAAGTCAGGGAATCATACTGATACTTCTGTCTGGATCAAAGTGGTGGACTGCCGCTCAGACCAACATTGCCTTCCCTACAGTCCGGCTGCTAGCGGGGTAACTTTATGTTCGCACTAGCTCTGTGAACATCAAGATATCGGACTAATCGACTGCACTAATTGATTTTGAGATGTAACATGCAGTGTGGTGACGTGCAGCGATTCACTGATGATCCTGAACCTTTAAAGCAGAGGCACAGAGGAACGGCAAGAGGAGGACAGCCATGAGTGAGCTGATAAGAGAAGACAACACGAGCACATTCACATGTAGCGTGTGCATATATAAATGTTTAAACACGCAAACACACACATACAGTCTTTACACATCACTTGCTGCATGATGTAAACATCGGTCAGGTTCTCTCATCCCCCTCTCCCTTTGGGGTCTAAAATCGCTGAACTGGACTGCAGGACACAGATGAGATGCAAGATATATATATATATATATATATATATAAAACAAATACATTCACAGACTCTTGCACTTAGCACAAGAGATGTTGTTTAAAAATGCATAAGCCATTAAAGTAAAACATGTCCTTTTGTACCTCCAGCCCTGAGAAAGCAGGCGCGTTTTGCTGCGAGGTTACAGCCAGCGGCGCTGCTCTGGCCCTGGTGGAGATAAGAGACGATCGCTCAAGCGAATCAACGGCTGCAGCAGAATTTCAGCTGACACTGGTTTTGTCTCGTTCTATCAAGAAAATCTATTCCTAAGGCCGTGGTTGGGTTTCTGCAAGGTGTTAAAGTGAGACGCAGGGCGCATATGTCAGTGCAGTCAGGGCGTCTGCCAATGAGAAGGGACAAGGCCTCTGATTGATAATGTGGAGCTGAAGTGGGGCCCGTGGATTGATTGGTTGAACTCTGGGACTGACTTTTATCTTCAGTGACTGTTACAATCAGATGAGAGAGGAAAACTAAACAACAAATATCTCTTCACAGAAAATGAGACAAGTCTTAATAAAGTGTAACAGGTTAGATAGTCCAGGTGAAGGTGACTGTGCAGCACAGGAGGATTACGCAACAACCACTCTGTTGTGTTATGTCACCCCCAGGCTATTTAACTGAGTTCGAACATTGAAGTGAACATAAAAAAACCCCACCTTGCTTTTCTCTTACCTCTTGTGGTATCAATGCGCTCTGATCATTTTGAATTTATTCGTATTTATCTGTATGAAATTAAGTTTCTCTGACACACTCATGGTTTTGAAAATAATGTTTTTTTTTCAGAAGCAATGTGCTTGTTACTGTGTACAATCCACAATATTACTCTGGATTATCCGGAGTAAGTGGGACATTATTTATAAGAAGACTGCAGTTGAGTTGAGTTGTTTTTAATTAATTTATTAACTATTTAATATCATTATTGTTCATGAAATCTATTTGAACACACACATCACAACCAAGTAGCAGTATTACATGCAATCTTAGATAACTATGTTCCGCTGTCGGCTGTGGATGCGACCAACCCGCAGGCACTTTCACACCATGTGAATCTGAAGCAGTGTTCTTTAATTCAGGAGTTGCATTAGTTCAGTATTCAACCATGGGAGATGACCCCAAAATGTAAGGATTCATGGTTGTAATGAGATTAACATTGACGTCTGACACCCCGCAGTTGCTCATGCTGCAGAAATGAAAGTGAAGTGCAAAGAGCGGTCTCAGCTGATGCAAATATTCAGCCACTTCTTCATTTGATATTAACCAGTATGAACACTAAAGAAGTAAATTATGAAAGAGTTTAGTTAAATGTTCTGAGCTGAAGTGGAGCAGGATGTGTTTTGACACCACCGGCTTCCCGAGACTCCTCAATGCAGGGAAACTAAAAAGTTTTTCAAAGCAACAGATTTGAGTCTTTTAGGCTCAAAAGACAGATGATGGGAGGAGTATCACTTTAAATTTGATACTGCTGTTTTACTCGGAGGATTTTATGAAGATCTGGCGGTTGGAGATTCCTCCCGGATGCATCCATCAGTGGTTAATTAAACAAAGGAATCAAGGCTCCTGTCTTCCATGAGACGAATGATCCGGGGGCTTAGCAGCGATACTCGCACGCACCATGAGCCTGAGGACAACAAGCATGCATGTGTGTTTCCTATGTGCAGCCAAGGTAAACAAACTGTGCGCATGCATGTACGAGCAGGCATCCACTCATGTAAAACACATACATGCACACGAGCGTTCCTCTCAGGGCTTCGCTCCTGTCAAGCACTGCTTATTCATGCACATGTAAACACAGTTTTCTCTGAGGCACAGTGCGGATGCATTCGACTTTAGGCCCAAACACACGGAGAGCGCCCAGATGCACACCTGATCTCATGCTCTTCCTGTGCGCCCCCGGTATGAGTAATAAATGAAACATGAACGCCGCGCTGTCCTGACTTAATTTCTCTGACTGAGAACATCCACAGCTCCTTCTCCTGTTTGTCTGCGCGCAGGGATGCTGAAATCCTCCTCCTGTCTCAACGTGGATCGTACATTATTAACAGACACGCTTGGTCTGAAGAGCTGGATGGAGCCGAAGAAGTAGGACTCAAGCTGACTTTCGCACCTGAAAGTGGGTTTGTTCGCTTTAAAGAAGATGAAGAAGGTGGGGGGGGGGTGAGCGGAAAAACTGGAAGGGACATGTGTCTGAATCTCTTTCATCTGCTACATGTATAACACACATGCATGTGCATGCACACACTTGAGCTCGTTAATAATGCAGCAGGTACACAGTGTGCTGTACATACTGATCAGTGCAGACTTTTAACAGCGGTGAGCAGATAACATCCCCCCACCCCACCCCCACCCATGCACAGAGCTTGGACTTTTATTTTGACATAAAATATTAGCCCATAACCCCAAATGTTACTTAAAACCAAGCTTTAATCTAGGCCAGACTTAATCACCGCTGCAGAAGTCGTTCTCCAAATTTGTGCTCAAGCTAAATGTTTTACAAAGATGGGAAGACAAGAACATGTGCACACACACTGAAACACACACATACACGCCCATACACTATGAGGTTCCTCCACCTTTGCTTGTCATACCTGCCACAGCTAATTAGCACAAGTCTTCACGCATGTTGAAGCCCTAATCTATAAAACATTTTTGCATTCTTTTGATTACACTAATTGTCTGAAATTTAAAGGCATTTTTATGTTGTTGGAATATACTTCTGTCACACCCACAGGTTGTCATTTTTGATTGGCTGCCAATCTTCAGAAAAAGGGGGAGGGTCTTACATGATATAAACTAGCAGAAGGCAGAGATGAGGGTGCATGAGAGTGGCAAAGCTGCAGATGAATGCCAAGAGCAATAATTGTCTTTCATTGACCATGATGGATTGTAAGCAGTATAAGTATTTAGATCATTTGTCAGCCTAAATGAACTGAAACCAAACAGACTGAGCGATAACAGAAGAAGAGGACGCCGACAGAAAATATTCACCCAGGTCTTGTTAAGTGGCAACCAAGGCAATCTGCTATGTTTTGGCTTTTGGTACAGCCATAAGTCTCACCAGCACACCCATACCTCGACATTTAATAATAAAACAGGATCTGCTGTTGTTTGGCAATGAAAGAACGAAGCAATGTCTTTTCAGTGCTTCAGAGACTTCAGAGATGCTGACCTGGGATCCTCGAAAGGGGATGGGGTGTGGTGGTTGTGGTGAATCCCCACAGCAATCACCCAGGCGTCCAATCTCACTCTGTTACATTTATGAGCAGAGGGAGATGCAGCGCTCATGCACACTAAAGAACACGCGTGAGCCGAAGCAAACGCACATGCGGAGAGGAAACGAAACATGTCTGTCTATTTCCTGTCTGCCACTCTGAGCATAATTACATCCTCAAAAGCGTGTGACAACAAACGCGTGGGGGAAACCGCAAAACACACAGGCAATAATATGGATTTCATATGATGGGATTACAATCGGCATTGGATGAATGAATGCGCAAACACACATGCACACACGCGCGCGCGCACAGCTCGTTTTCTCTTATCCCCCCCCACCACTTGTCGACATGCAATTAGATAAGCGAGTGTTCGACAAGGCACTTGGCACCCACACGCTTCCATTTCAGACCTGCTTTCATAACAGTAAAGCTCAACTCCAGCGGCCCACTTTGACCAAACTCTATCAAACGGAACCCCTCATCCCTCTCCAACACGGGGAGTCACATCCCGCCTGCCCACTCAAAACCATCTCTCATTTCCCCTGCTGTCACACAGTGTCTAACCCTAATGGAAGCGGCCCTCCTCCCCCACCGGGCCATTAAACATGACTCGCTCACACTCAACTAAACCACATTCTGTTATGGAGCAGCTGGAAACTGCTCTGAAAATCCAATCCACTGTTTTTTTTTTCTGCAATGGGTGTAAAAAGTCAATATTCGAGAGTCGAGCAGTTAGGCGAGTTTGATTAGATTCTCGTTCCCAAATGTCATCAGCGAAAACATGTCCTTTAATAATGTTTTGGAAATTAAGGCGATTCATTTAGCCAAGCGACGCAGGAGAGGATGGCACTAATCATTCGTTAACTGAAGATGAGAATTTGTCTCTCAAGACAAGGGGCTGTGATTACAAGGTCAAAATGTACATTACATTTATCTGCCGCTCTTGTTTAATTTGCCCATTTTCTTTTGCCCATCTGCAGGAAAACAAGGTAAAAGACCACCTTCTGTACATCAATGGACTTGTCTCTAAATTGTAAAAATGCAAATTCACCACATAAAGTGATAAAAACAAACTAAACACAGATTAGGGCATCAGAAGGTTCTTGGGAGATGTGTCCAACAATTTCAATATCACATATAAATACAATTAAATAATTACATAATATATAAATACAATTTATTGTATCTCATCCTAAATAGCTAGATTTCTAAGTTTAGAGCACATTTCAACTGTATTTTTCAAAAATCAGCTTAAGAGAATGTCTATGAGTGCTCATTTTCTTCCACTATGGCTCTATTGAGTTAGTTCATAGACAGAAACAACTGAGGATGATGTGATTTAACAAAAAGAGAGAAGAAGCTGGAGTTACACTTTATACTGATTGATGATTTGTTGATTGAATTAAAATTTTCAGATAAACTGAAGAGTTAAATGCTATTTTATGGATTAAGAATATTTAAGAATAATTAAGAACATAATGAATTATAAATCTATTGCAGCACTGACATTTTTAATGGATAATAAACATGATGATTATGATATTCTGTACAAGCCTCAGTTTTGACTATTACAAATACTCAGTTTTAACATTAAAACACATAAAACAACTTCAGTTCATCCTTTGGAAATCAAACTTGACAAGAACAAAATAGCAAATCCATTTAAGTTTCAGTCCAAAGGAAGTCACACAGTTTGTGAACAGTGACGGTCACTTTTCATACACGCAAACAAAGTGATGTAAAGTTCTTTGGAAATAAAATATGTCAACATGTTAAAGTAAAAATCCAATTTAAGTCATTTCCACATCACACAGAGGATTCCCTTGTCCTGTAATTGTGTGGTGAAATCTCCTGGTACAATCTTGGATGGGTTTCCCATCAATTTATGGCTGTCGTAAATTGTCTTGCCAATTCCATTAGAGGTCTCTTGAGGTTGGAATAGAGAGGATGATGAGGGTCAGCAGGCCTCATTCCTTAACACAGAGAGGGCTTTCTATTAAAGTTGGTAAGGATTTAAAGAAATGTACATTTAGCGCATTCTGTTGTTTCCACAGACATGTCAACTTCAAGTTTTTTTTAATCAATTTATCAGGCTGGGCTGTCTGTTTAGAAGCTGCCTGCAGACAGGAGTTTGATCAACCAGAATCAGCTTTCTTGACATACAAGCTGCCATATCTGGATGTGTGTGCATCTCTTCTCAATCTGTGGTGAACTGTGATCTGTGGTTACCCATAATACCCTTCTCTGCGTAGATGCAAGGAGATGTTAGCATTTATTTATGGAGAGGCACAGCTTCATTTTCATAAATCTAATCACTGAAGGAAGCATCTCAAATAAGTCCAAATAGTGCTGCAGTTCTTACATGAGTTGCATGAGTTTTCACAGTAAAGCTTTGTTATTAATTCTGGGTGGTCACAGGTCTAATTAAAACAATTTGGAATGCTTGATAAGATGCTAATTTCAGACCTTTATATTACCGCGAAGTGAAAAATATTACAGAAACACAATGGCTGATTTCCAAGAAAACTAAAGACAAATTATTTTGAAACTTCATCAGAGACAACATGACCATTAAAATGCGATGTGCCCACTGTGAGCAACATACTCATTGCTTTGGATAAACTGAAATCATTTGCTCACCTTTAGTATGGTTACCAGTCAGCCATATTGAAGGTGTATGCACTGTTGTGTGGGACTTGATGAATTGTGTGAAATGTGCTCCCCAGAGCCACCAGCTGCATATTTGTTCATTAAGTTCATTGCACTTGTGGTTTTGACGCTTGCAGTTGCAGCTGAGCGTGTGGAAGGGCACCTTGAGGGTCGATGGAGGGCCGCTGCCCTTCGCGGGGATGACAGAGTCATTTGTCAAACGGGAAAGGCCGTGAATTGCACTGCGCCCGCCGACTTATCCGCATGTTTAACCCCCTGCGCTCCTTATACACACACACACACACACACACTCACACACACACTCACAGACACACACACCACTTGCCCCTGCAGTGTACGCAAGGGGATCCGGATCTGATGGAATTACAGTGGGATAGAGTGAGAGAGCGAGGTAGAGGGAGACAGGGAGAGAGAGTTTATTTAATTAGGGGAAGACAGGAAGAGGACTGAGTGACATCATTTCAATGTCGCCTCCGTCTCTCTCTCTCTCTCTCTACCCCCTCCTCCGCCCCTGATACAGTTCACTGTCAAGAGCTCCATCTGGTAGACACACGACACACACACTCATGTCCACACACACACACACAAACTGCCATTCAGTATCCACACGGACGCACAGGCCCACACGTACACTGCATGCTCTCTCACTCAGTCAGTGGTTCACAGAAGAAGAAGAAGGGGAAAAAAAATGCTCCTCCGTTTCACACATCCGGGCTATTAATCAGCTCTTCATTGCCACCATATGGCTCTGACATTCTGCCCATGTCACTGTTCATGCAGGGCTCCATCAAGCTGGCAATGTCATACGTCACACAGGCGTTGCAGATACTGTACCACGTGAAGCCACTATTGCGTGTGTGGAGGGTTTTTTTGTATCTTTTCCTCTGTCAGTCCACTGGGGATGGGAATATCATTAAAAGAGTCTGTGACAAAATATATACATAACAATTTAAAAAGAAAAAATCTCCAGAATATCTCAATTCAGTTCCAATAGTGTTCATTTAAATAGACTTCTAAGACTGCATTAGTAAAATAAGATTGTCGAAGAATTTATTAGATCAACTGATTTGATCTCTCAATTTCAAAATATCTTCAAGTAAAAACATTATTTGAGTTAGATATGAGGGTTAATTGCACTTGGTGTCAGTACGCTTAGCTGGAAAACACCTTCTCAAGCTTACCGATTAAAATTTTGCATCTTGTTCATTCAATTCAGTCAAGGTTAAATTATTTTGCAATTTCAGTTTCTTTTCTGTTAATTTTCCCCACCTCTAAAGATGACCATGGTACGAAGCTTCAAAAAAGCTGGCAGGTTGACCTTGAGTTGCGATTATTTTATCGCGTAAAATTATGGATGAAATGCATTCACAAAGTGGCTGGAATAAGGTGCTGCTCCATGTCACATAAAAGAATGGAAAAAAAATCTAAAACTAAATGGTAAATAATACTGGATAGGAGACAGGAGATCAAACATCATTCTGAGCTGCCTGACATTATGAGCGTGCCAGCTGTGTGGAGCAGAGCGGCTCTTGATCACCTGAGCTCTAACTAGACTGTGTTGGCCACCTGTTGGTCCATATGGAGCTCTGAGATAATTAAAAGGCAGAGACAACCACAACAAGGAGTATATGAAGTACACATGACCTTTTTTGTTTGTTTTTTAGGAACAGTATTGTATTACGCTCGCTTTTTTTCTTCTATCATTCTGTTTTTTTCAGGTTTAGTTGATCAGGTTTGTCAGGTTTATTATCTATTTCAGATAATTCTATATGTCTACTATAAAATATGTAATAATTAATACCAAGATAATTATGTTAACATACATGCTGAAAGACATTTTGGAATCCTTGACAAGATGTTAATTACTGACCTTTATATTGATACAATGGCTGATTTCCAAGAAAACTAAAGATGATATTTGTTGTCT
Source organism: Amniataba percoides (assembly GCA_037176925.1). NCBI lineage: Eukaryota > Metazoa > Chordata > Actinopteri > Centrarchiformes > Terapontidae > Amniataba > Amniataba percoides. The sequence continues at coordinate 8,895,867 of JBAJHX010000024.1, read as the reverse complement.
TATTTTGAAACTTCATCAGAGACAACATGACCATTAAAATGCAATGTCAGTGATAGCTGGATAACATATGTTTGTTTAAACCCTTAAATGTTTATCAGGGTCTCATTCATATATTAATTCATTTTACTTTACCAAATGCCAATCAATCTGTCTTGCGTGTCAACCAGACCAGCAACAACACCATTCGATAAAGTTGATACAGTGACGGGAAGTGTTGTGACAAGATTTTAGGCCTTTTCACTGTTTCCATGAAGTCAGATGTTAAAATAAGGCATTTTGCTGAACCTGACCATTGATATTTAACAGATATATAATGTTTTCCATGCTAACGTGTTAATTAGCACTAAATATAAAGTACAACTGAGGCTGACGGGAGCTGTCATGGTCTATGTTCCACTCAGCTTAAACACTCCCAAAAAATTCCAGGACACAGATGACTCACTTCCATGAATCTTGTGAAACTGTAATACAGTAAAATAAAAGGTATTCATCACTAATCAGACCAACACAGTGTCTATTCAATACAGCTCAGCTACTTTAGCTCTGAAGCTTACATTACAAACACAGGCAGGCTAGTAAAAATGACCAGCAGAAATAAACACTTCAATATCTTGATAATCTTACCAAATTAAATAAACGACAACTTAATGTTTCATGATAAAAAAAAAAAATACTTACAGACGTTTCCTTAGCAAAAGGAGAAAAGAAAGGTGACCAACTTAGAGGCTGACAGCTGATAGTGCTCACACATGTCCACAGATCACTGCATGGCAATTCTACTTCCTGATTCCCAACATGCACCAGTTCTATGTTGCTATGGTTACCAAGAAAAACAAACTACACTGAACTACAGAAACAAGGCAAAAAACACATTTTCAAGGGGCATAACAGGAGCACCATTAGTTTTGAGGCTAGTTTTGAAGTGTTTGATTGATTCTGTCCATATTTCAGTCTGGACTGAGGTGACTGACATTGCCATCTACTACTTGCATTGTTAAAAACACAGTTGTAGTTACAGTGCCGGGATACACATGAAAGACTCTGTGTCTGTCCTCTTGCTCAGTAACCTGAAGAAATGGGCCAATCCCTTAAAAACTGTATTTCTTTCAACCTCCAGCCATCGCTTCACTGAGCCTATGGAGCCACTGTAGTGTACCCGAGTCCCTGAAGTGTAGGGTACACGTGAATGAATTATTAAACAGCATATAGTAGGTGTGTCGTGTGAATCTCTATTAAGGGCTGTAAATGTATGTTTTGTGCATGTGAGTGCGTCTCTATGTGAGTGCATGCATAGTTGTGTATGTTGAAGATACAGTATGTGTCTGGATGTGTTAGCGTTAAGTATGCTTCCCTGCCTAAGTGTGTGTGTGTGTGTGTGCATCTCAGCATGGAGAGGATAGAAGGAGCCTCGGCGGAGAACCACACAGGAGGTGAAGTGTGCAGTGGAGTGTGTTTTGTGTATTTAGACGTGTGTGTGGGTGTGTGTTTGTCTGTTACGTGTACTGTGGGAGGACTGAACCTCCCATGGCTGGATCAGTGGCTAACCACGGGGGATGAGGTGTCCGTGAGAGCTGTCACTGAAATCCAGCATGACCGCGTTTTACACATGACCAGGTGACATTTAACGGAGCGGCTCTGTTTACACAGATGGAATATATGACACAGATGCTTTTTTTTTGTGTAAATGAACGAAATCTCCCTTTAAGGCGTGTTTGATCTGCTGCTTGAGGAGATGTTAAAACCAGATTGCCTCGAAAGGCTGAGATTGTGTGTTTATTACACTTCAAAGTGTACGTTAAAAAGGGGAATCCAAGCCAAGTGCATCCTTGAAGTCCTATAAGATTGCTTTTATGTATGAGGTAAAAAAGGGGAGATGTCTTAAGATTAATGTAGCTGTGGATAAAAAGAAGGAAAGTAATTTTACTTTAAGAATATCAGACATTCTGGGAAATCTCCGTATTTGTTGTCACGCCATCAGCTACTTGAGAAGATTGATACAACTCTGGTAACTCAAATATAAAAAATAAAATATAAAGCTGAAACCAGCAGCCAGCTCAGTTAGCTTAGTATAATGTGGAGACAACAAAGAGTCCGTGTGTCTGGCCTCACTGTTTGCAAGGAAGCGAAGAAGCATATTCCCCTTAAAGATTTTCATTTAATCTCAGCACCCAGGGCGATGATCAGTATATCTACTGCTAAACTGTGGCTTCAGAGTGACTGAAAACTGAATATTTGTCATACAAATGGGTATAATGTTGTGCTTCAGGGCTTGTATGGCTTTATGAATTGATGGCCATGCACTTACATGCACTGTCACTTTCATTTATAGCAGCTGGAACATCAGAGCTCCTCTGAGAATGTCCAGTTCACCTTACAATTCAAGGTTTTATCGAAAATTAAAATGTCACTTTAACAATTTCACACTTCAGCTTTTGAGGCAGACCTTTATGCAATCTATATAACACTTTCAGCTAAAGGAAACCACAGGAATGATTCCTGAACGAGTCTGTGATGTAGAAAATTAATTTACCTCAGTAATGGTTCTTACTTGCGAGTTGTAAAAGGGGGGAGAAAAAGGCCACACGATTTGAGTTCAAAAGCATATGTGCAGTGAGCACTGGTGACAATGATGAATTGCACAACTGTGGTTTTAACACTTTAACAGGCTGACAGCTTATTTTAAGCCTCGCATCACATACAGCAAGGCAACCTTAAGTGATCACAACAAACACACAGATCGGGCTTCTTTCAGCGCATGAAAACGCTGCAGTGGCATTACAGGATGACCTCTGGGTCGTGCTGAGACAGATCGGAGGCACACAACAAATGCATCCAGCCAGCAGGAGCAGAAATCCTCAGGGAGGCTGTAAAACAGCAGGACAATGGTTTTGTCCATAACCCCTTGTCAGGAGGGGTCACAGCGCAGATTATTTTATAAACACGTCAAAGCTTATGGGTGATATTATGGGAAACACACGTCAGCGGGTGGAAGCGGAGGGATCATGGAGATTTCGTTGCCTGTAATAAACTCCCCTGATAGGAAATGGACTGCGCTGAGGTGCAACGTGAACAAAAAAGAAAAGAAAATTGCAAGAATCCCTTCTGCTGCTGCTGAAATTGAGTTTCTCGTGGAAAATTGCTGATGTTGTCTAACATTTATTACATCACACCGATATATAAAACAACGGAGGATCCTGCCAAAAAAAAATCTCCCTGAACATTTGGAAATATTAAGGAGAGAGCAAATAATGAAAAATCTAAATCATCATCTGGACATTTCACCTTCACCTTTTAGACTTAAACTTGCGCACTGTCATCTCAAACGACGTTAGCACAGGCATGAAAGGAGAGACACCGTGCTGCTCACAGAAAATTACACTCCCGAGGAAAATTGAAACACAGTGGAGGAAATAAACAGAAGGTTTGGGACTGAGAGAGAAGGAGAGGCAGCCCTTTGATGTCATGAAATTAAAGTTTGTGTTGTCTGCGGCCAAGAAAACACTCGACTCTCCCTCTGCTCTGCAGATACGTGATGAAGGTGGGTGTTCATTTTGAGTGTAGAAAGAGCGAATCAGTGTTTCTGCACACATGCATGTCAGGGGAGACTGTACGAGCGCATACTGATGCCAGGCTGCACAGCGATGTGCCCTCATGTAGGTATGAATCCTTCATGACAGAACAAGTTATGTCTGTGCACGGATACGTTCTGGGAACTGAGTCGCCTGCTTGAGTTCATTACTTTCTCGGGAGGGTTAGCTGGTCAGCTAGGACCGAGGCTAGTGTTTCGATCACGGCGACGCGCGGCATTCATCACAATTACACGCTGGCCATCATTTTTAATGGTGCTGCGATTCTGTCATCCGGACTGGAGCAGAAGCCTGCAATTAAATTGTGATATTTTTCACATTTATAGCCTGTGACACTGCAAATGCATTTTACAAATGGGAAAAGCCTGTTAAGGGAAACCATTTAAGACCATTAGAGAGCAGTTTTAAACTCTAAATCAGATTAATCAAGCTTGGCAACGACGAACAACACATGCGCCAATCGGCAAGGGTCCAGTTTCTCAAGGGATCGACAAGAGTGTGACAAAGACCGCGTATGGGCCACAAAACTCAGCCCCTTTTTTCAAGCCAAATTCCCCCAGTGGATATTCAGCCAGCCTGACAGTCAGTGGGGGGACCCATCAAGGCCACATTACCCACATTTATTTTGCCCCTTCTGTGCTCTGAGGTGCGCACAGTGGCATCGCTGACATGAAATTGCACAGGCTGGTGTTGGCATACAGGTGGAAAATAGCCTTTCCATTGATACTGATTGTGGAAGATTTAAAAGGGATGGAGAAGGAGAGCAGGATGGATGGGGAGGGAGGACAAGGATGGAGGCTGACATATTGAGAGAGAGAGAGAGAAATAGAGAGAGATAATGAAAGAAAAGGTAGACAGGGAGGGAATAAATTTCGGGGTTAGATGGAGGGAAAATGAGAGAAAGGAGAAAAACAGTTTTGAAAATGATACATACACACAAAAACACCTGCAGGGATGCTGAAACCCAGCTGAGAATATATAGATTGGTAAATATTCGGAACATTTTGAATCCCATACATGCAAGTACTTGTGCAGCATGTATGTGTATGTGTGTATACGTGTGTGTGTGTGTGTGTGTGTGTGTGTGTGTGTGTGCGCGCAGGGAGCGTTACATGCAAAGGTAAACACAACTTTAAAAGCAATTTCACAGCATCTGCGTAGGAGAATGAGTTTGTACAAAACCACAGGAGGCACATATACTGTAGAAATAAATTATTTCTGAAGATGGTGAGAGTGATAACAAAAAAACAGAACCACGTCAAATGCTCGTGGGGAAATACCTAATCAAGTGAAGAATGTCAACACGTTGGAGTACAAAACAGCTCCACACAAACACGCAGTGAGGGCTTCATTATGCACACTTCTTAATACCCTCTTGTTACATTGCGCGCCGCGGACGAACTGACCTCATGGCGTCCTTGATGAAATGCAGGCACAGTGTCAACCTCTCATCAAACCCTCATCTGCTGATTGGTTTTCGCGGGGGGAACGGAGCAATTGCGTATGAAGGGTTTCGATTCAAATTGGATTTTTCGGGAAATGTGTGTGGAATTGAGATTTGCGGCCGTTTTTTTTAGATGACTTTCCAACATGAGGTCATAATAGACTGTATAGTGGGTTGCTCGGTGGTGGCAGCAAATACAAAGTCTAATATTAGTCACTGCTATTGTGGCTTATCTTAAAAAATGGTGTACATTTTGGGAAACCCATTTACACGCTTTCTCACTTTCCTGCCAAGGGTTAGATGAAAAGATGGCTAAGCATGAAGACAGAGGAACTAAGGGCTCTGTTAGTGCACCCAACCAGTCTTGCACATGAAGATGTCAGATGGATTAGAGAGGGGAGGCGATTTTGTTGCCTTTGGAGAGAGCCAGGCTAGCCATTACCCCCGTTTCCAGTCTTTATGCTAAACTAAGCTAATAAGCTGCATAATTACAAACCACTCCTTGAACTGATGCTGAAAATAAAATAAAATAAAAGTGACGTTGCTGTAAATTTGCTGGTGTAATTCACATGTGCGAGTGTGAGTCTTGTCCCTGTAGTGTTTCTGTAGTTAAAGCTATAACAAGGTTTTTTTTTTGTGTGTGTTTTTTTTTGTTTTTTTTACTGAGAAATCATGTAACACCTATTTCGTTGAGTACCTGGAATCTAAAATTTCCAGGTTTTTGCATATGGAACAAAATTATACAAGAAACTGCGAAATTGTCTTGCAGAAATTTGATGCTTTATACAGATAAAGACAGACAGAAAAGGAGAGGCACAATGAAGATGACATGCACATAAAAGAGGCAAAATCAGCAGGAGGGGGGAGGGGAAAGCGAATGCTGGTAAAATGTAGACGCTCCATATAAAATTGCTGCCATTTTGTCATCTTTAGACATTTTCAGACTTTTCTCTGATTGTTGGGCCTACACAATGGTGTCATTTTGGAGCGAATCATATAAAAAAAGAGCAGCAGAGGAGGTATAATATGGAGACTGGAGGAGAGAAGGATGGCGGGACAGAGACCCGTGCCCTTGCAGAACTAATTCAGTTTCCTCTTCCACAGAGAAGGTCACTCCATATCAAACAGTGGACAACTCCATTTAACTGTGCCAAAG
>JBAJHX010000024.1:8854611-8889580 GCA_037176925.1 Amniataba percoides | reverse complement strand
AAGGATTAGATGGCGAGCACACACACACGAAAAAAAAGAGAGCTCCCTGGCTGTAATAAGCACAGACAGAACAGGGTTAGCTGAGTCCCATCATCATACAGAAATTATGGTTCAATTACAAAGCTGTCTCCTCCTGCTAAAATCCCTGATACACACACGGAGCAAAAGACAAGTGGCAGATCAGCATGTAACATGCCTACAGTAGCAATCTTGGCATGTTGATGTTCTGCAGGTACCATGTTCAGCATCTCTGTTTAGCATGTTAGCGTGCATTTTCTAAACACAAAGTACAAGTATGTAGGGTGTCGGGAAGGTTGCTAGTTTTGCAAGTCTGTGTCTGTAAACCAAATGCATGAACATGCATCCAACATCAAAGATGGTGCCAGATGAATAAACGAGGGATCAGGGTACAGACTATCACCTGTGCCACATTTAATGTCAATGCACCCAATAGTTGCAGAGGTAGTTCTTTCAGCCTCAAGGTGGAGCTGGAGAAAAAGAGGAGATCACCCAAGTCATCAGGATGCAACCATGAATATCTGCAGGAAACTTTGTGGTAATTCACTGAATTGCTGCTGAGATATTTCAGCCTGGACCGAAGTGGCGGGCCGACTGGTGTTGCTGGAGCCACAGAACGGATACAAAGTAAAGATAAACAGTCCTGATCATATTAATACCTGAAAAACCCAACAATAGGAAACCTTTCCTCTAAAACAAAGTATTACTTTGTTTCCGCTCAATCTTTTGTCTGAGCCAATCTCCCATCTTATCTGCTCTCTCTGTACTTCATCTATTGTGAAGCGGAAAATTCTGTACTCTGTACATTTCTTCCCTTTGGTGTCCTCCACAAGCATAAAATACTGTGTTGCAGACACATTATTTGCTTTATCATGCCAGTTTCCCCACTGACACGGATTTCTTACCAACCAGTGTGTTTAAAAACCCTTCTGCGGGACTTATTTTATTTTGCTCAGAGCTCGAACTGAGCACTACTTTATCACGGCTTTTTCATTACTGTCTCAAGGATAAAGGGAAATGTGTTTACATCTGTCGGCGGCGTTGACCCTGGCATTCCTTTTTTTTTTATGCCAGTGACCTAGAAGTTAATTACGCTGTTGTGCCCAGTGTTAGTTTCTCTGGGTAAGTGTCTTATAAATCCCTAAAACATTCGGCTCAGTGTTCAGACGTCCAGTTTAGTGCTCCCCGGCCTGTCAGGTGTGACGACTTTGCTTTTAGCCGACACGCACGCATTCAGCACTGAAGTTTGACTCCACCTTTTATTCATTCATCTGTATCGGTGAGATGAACGCATTTCAGCTCTGAGCTTCCTTCAGCTGGGGCGTATTTTAGTGGAGCTTAGACAAATCTCCTCCACGTCTTCTGATTAAAATTTTGGATTTCTCCCGACCTCGCCAGGGTGCAAGATTTTAGTGCAAGATTATTGAGCGCCACAGTGACATCAACGTTCAAGGAGGAGGTCTGCTACCTGGATAATAACAAACTTTGAATTAATTACAGGCCTAGGAACTGTGCTGCTTTTGTTGGTAAGTTATGCCAGAAGGCCCAGCAGCCTCGTCAGAAACCCCCTACGGGTGACTTGATGGTCAGGGCCGACCTAAATGGCTTTCCCTCTCTTTTCAGCAGATGGATTGAACAGCAAGAAGATGATAAACAGGCCGACATGATGGATGAGAGAGGGAGGAAGATCTTTCAATCAATCTGTCATCCGCAGTTCCCCCTCTCATCCGCAGGAAACGGGACTAATGTCATGGTCGATGCAGGCTTTTGTCACAGGAAGATGTGCGTTTGAGAAGAGGGTGGGGGGTTGGAGGGGGGTTATGCATGCAAGCGGTGTACCTGCTGTAGTCGGAGGGTGGTGAGGGAATGGGAAGGGTACGAATTTGTTTGTTTTCTCTCCATGTGGTGGATGTTTGTCATGCCGCTGAGGTGTGTGTGTGTGTGTGTGTGTGTTTGGATGTGTTGTGCCGAAGTTAAGTAGGCAAACTGTCACCATCTGCTGCCGGGAAGTACCCGCTGACATTACGCATCAGACAATATAAATGCTCGCTTCAGCAGTCGGCTCAGCGGGAGCAGCCCTCCTAATCCAGAACATGTGTGCGATTGCAAGCGTTTGCCTGTTTGATCTTGTTTCTTTCTTTCTTTCTTTTTTTTTTTGCATTGAAATTCCCTTACAACACGATCACCTAAAAGACTCCTAAGAATCTATTAAAAGGAAAGCTCTTCTTAATAGGTTGTTTTCATTTAAGTAATATTGGCGCGTTGAAGAAGGGAAAGGGCGAGTGAAATGAAAGTGATGCAATTAATAAGGTTACAGGGTCCTGATGTCGTGACACCACCTTGACCTACTGGCACATTTCTATAGAGCAGAACCGATTTTGTGGAGTACTAATTACAGAAAAGGTAATGTACGCAGCACATACTGTATACAGTTAATGTGCTGTACAGATTTGGGATGCTGCTAACCAAACCCTCTGAAAAAGTATTTATGTGTGGTTATATCGCAGAAAAAGCTATTAGAAAAGAACTATAGCGCTATTTAGGAATGATATTGGTAAGATAAAATATCCTGTAAATATTGCTCCAGGTTTCTTGGACAGTGTTCAAAAACAGTACAGCAGCATGCCTCATCAATTTACTTCTAAAAGCCGAACAACAGGAAAAAAAAAACAGCGTCTTTTACTTTCAGTAAGTAAACCCAGGCGACCCCGCCGTGAATCACACCTCGTGGATGTGTCTGAAATGCACATGTTGTTCAGCCCAGAGAGAAAATCCCACTGCAGCTCGGGGGACTCTCAGCGTCATCTCGGCAGCAAGTGCCGAGAGGCTGGAGAGCTGCCGGGAGGACGGCCAGAGTGCAACATTGATTAGCAACATTATCACCTTCATTCCTACTGATTCCCCCAAGTGTACACACACACACACACACACACACACACAAATACGCCGGCATCCAAGGTTATTGCAGGTTTGTTTCGGTTCAATAATGGCTGCCGCGCTCAGAGCGAACAATGAATTTTCCAAGGCCTTGGATTTCCCACATAAAGACACAAGAGGTTTTTTTTTCTTTCCAATAGAAGTCAGGCTCTATTGCTTTATGAGTTATGAGAATCTGAAGGACTCGGCCTTTTTCTGCAAAACGAGGTTCGCCTCCACTGCTTCGCCTAATAAACGTGTTATCTTACAGTGAAGGAAGCCTGCCGAAAAGGAGAGGAATTGATTGTCTCTCTAAAGCAATCAATTCTCCCAAAACATGTCTCATTTGGATGTGGCGTTCCTTACAGCTTTTTTCTTTTGTTATCCTGCTGTTTCCTTGATGTTTTCCACTCAGCAATTACGACCTCAATGCATTTTTTTTCATTATATTTTGAAATCAGCACAAAGGGAGTGAAGGTTTTGTTGAAGAGCTCAATAATGTTTGTGTACATGAGCAAAATCTGTGAAAGCCCTTCTCACCCGATTTTAATCATTTTAACAAATATTTTGTAGAGGTACTTTAAATGTTCTCAGAGTTAAATGGGCTAACTAAAACCACTTTCTCGTCTTTGCTGTAAAGATGAAGCCACAGCCGGTTAGGTTAACTTAGCTTAGCTTAGCAGCTAGCGTGGTAATAAAATCCACCGACCAAGTCACCTATCAAACTTGATTTTTTAATTTGTAAAAACCCTACGTCGTTACTTAAATCAAAACATAAGACATTAATTATTGTACTTTAGAGTTGCTGGCAGACTGATTTTGTTACCTGCAGTCAAATTCAAGCTAGCTGTTTCCCTCCGTTTTCAGTCTTTATGCTAAGCTAAGCTAACCAGCTTGTGCACAGACATGAAAGTAGAAAGAAGGCAAATAATCATATTTCCTTCTGAAAAAAAGCATAATTTCTTTAGCCTCTGACTATTGTCAAACTTATTCTGCTAACTTGTATCATGTTGGATGAAAACTATAAAACTGAAGCTGTTGCCGCTTTTGCTTCAAGCTAAGAAAAAAGTAGTTTTTATTTTGGTTTTTACTTACTAAAACACGAGTCCCGGCTGAGTTAAAGGCGTCTTTGGACTCCTGCTCACACCGAACGTGCGCCCTGATCTGAGCTGTGGACCGTTTCCAAAGCTCCATCATCTCCCATCCGGCCTGTCATTACTCAAGCTAATCTTGTATTAGCGGCTTCATTGTTCGCCCGCCTCGTCAGCCGCCTCGTAGGCTGCCGCGGCACCTGAGCCAGGAGGCAGAGCGATGCAGGTGATTAATGCTCGCAGGACACAGCTGATGATAAATAAAGAAAGCAGCCGCCCGTTTTGCTGGAGGAAGCAGCGGCTGCCTCCCGCCATCTGTTGTGGAAATAACGCCGCCGCTGCTGCTGCTGTGTTCGCGGGCATCAACGTGACTGGAGGAGGAAGAGGCACAGGGTTACTTTATGTTTTAATAATCGTACGTGACACGTCCGCGTGTTTACAGTATGGTGGCAACCCCTGGGCGCGTGATGCACAGATGTGCTGCATCCTCCAGGCCGAGCAGGTGTTGTGTAAAACATCTATGGCGATGCGTGAGTCAGAGGATGATGGGTATTCATGAAGCTTGAGTGCTGGAGAAAAAAAATTCTTCCGCCCACAAATGGAAATCCATTTCAGAGATATTCTTTGAGTTTTGTTTTGGTTTGTTTAAAATGTTTTCCACTCGCCACTTACTGATTGTGTACAAGCAAGAGGAAAGATTGGACAGACAGCACCCCCTGGTGGTCCAATATAAACACAACTGCTAATTACTTTGTATACATTATGACGCACGAGCTGGTAAGGCTGTGGGGGTTTATTATATAATCCCCAAAAAAGGTTCTATTTCACTACTCTTATACTGTATACATATATGTCTATATTTTGCATTTTCATGAAAATAGGGCAACAAATAATTATCGTATTGTTGGCACTCTTTGAATCAAACTATGATGCTTTAACAGAGTTAACAGATGATTAAATTAAAATGTGAAAGCAACCATTGAACTATGACATTTTCATTGTTCACTGAACAATCATAACAATCAATATTTACAGATGATTTGGGTCACACTGAGCAACAAATCCTCTGAAAATACCATCTGAGCTCTTACTTACCTTACTAAGTAAGACAAGTAAGAAGTTTTTCAAGCTTATTTCAACCTCTTGTGGCCATAATTAGTATTACAACAAGAAACACTAAAAAAAACAGGCCTGAAAAAACATGTTTTATATTATCATAATAGACAATAACATCACTACAGAGGAACACTAGTACTCTTCTCTATCTGCTGGTTGTAATCATATTCAACTGTTGCTAACGAGTTGTCATTCACGAACTTTAAAACTCAAAGTTTGTCTGTGTGGTTACAGCTTGTTTAAAAGACCTCAGGTGGCCAACTTCTAACTATAACCTTTATTTTTATTTATTAGTTTAATGTTTACTCATGGAATGTTGGATTTGGATGTTTTTTTAGAACAATGCACATTAATTAACATTGGTGTAAATGTGGCAGTATTATCCAGCTGGTTGATTTTCAGCTAATTGTAGAAGCAACAACAGACATTTCCCACAGTGGCCATTTTCAGTTGTCCAACACAATGTTACTAATAACATCAATAGTGGCTGTATTCACTTTAGATGGACCCCTTCCAGGGCCCTGGTTTTGTGCCCGCTGGCTCACTGGCAGAGCTTTCAGAGACCCTTAAATGAAACAGAGCCATTGTTAATGTTATTAGTTCCACCTGAGCCTTTCCTGCTATGACAAGTCTAAATGCCTGACATAATAACACCAAAAAAAAAAATCTAAAAGTAGTGCGCGCCTTTTCACACCGTCTTTATCTTCAAAAGGCTGTCGTATCACCTTGTCAATTACTTTCCCATGATCCCCTGCAGATGCTCCACTCATATCATAGCAGATGCTGTAAAGGCCTGTGCAGCCATCGCGGCCTTTAAAGCAGCATGTGGGGCAGAGAGTCCACTTTAAAAAGCAGCAAAACACACGTCAGTAAATTTAACGAATGTGTCTTGTTGTTCCAGACAAAGCAACGTGTTCTATTTCTACTGAAACGATGAGCGCTGGACAGCTGTTGCGAAATGAATCCCCACAGGCCTCTTTTCACAGCAGACATTTTGACACAGTAGGAAAAACACAGGTGTGACTAATAACACTTACGATGGCTCTGCTCAGTTTAACTGCCCCAGTAAACTGCTGTTAATTTAATTATTTACACCTGCACGTCTCCGTCTACTGAGGCATTTTTTTAAATGGCACTGCTCCGACATTTGTCCAGACGATCATAAGTAAACATTTTTTAAAATATTTTATTAAAAAAGGGAATCTTGAGAGGTAATATCTCATTTCTCACCAATGTTTACTTGTATGTGCCACAAAACAGAGGCTGGCCTGGAAGCTGTCTCCACAGATAATGCAGATATCTTGTGTATCACAAAAAAAAGATGCAACAACTTAATGCATGATTGTTAGGTAAAACATGTTTGTGAACAACATGCAGAGAATTTCCAAATCCAGACACTGTCGTATCAACAGTATGCTTTACACAGATCCCATTACAGGGAGACGTTTTGCAGTATACATTTGAGGTGTCAGCTACAGCTATAAAGGCAGTTTATATGGCACAGTTCCTCTCTCGCTGTCTCTCTCATACATCCACACGCACGTAATACTTTGTAAGTTGAACATTTACGTATACACAGATTCACAGAAAAAAACATTTATAACAAGACAAAACAATTAATTTGGTCCCAAACAACCATTTGATCAGAGGGCTACTATCACTGGCACACAGTCAGTTGTTTGTGAGATCCAGGAAGTATCCAGTACCAAACATGTAAAATATTATGGGTCTAATTTAATGGCGAATGTTATTGTTGCAAGGTCAGATGTAATGTTTTACATCTGAATTTTCTTTATACAAAACAAAAATAAGAAAGATAAAAAAAACCTGATGTTTTTTCTGTTACGATTACACCACGAGTCGAGTTGGGTGTCCAGAATACAATCTTGGTTTCACGGTTCCTTTCATAGAGCCGCAAATTACAGGGATTGTTCTCCGTCAGCCTCAAATTGGAGACATTTTTTCTAAACAATTGAATCCCACTGAGCTGTTTTTTTCCATGAAATATAAAAGCTGATGAGCAATTCCCTCACTTTCAAACCACAGGGAACGTTATACAAACCCATTCTCACACAAAAAAACAAATCAACACTGTCTGGAGTACATATAAGAACACATTCATTTATAGTATATTACATATTTATAATGCGTGGGTAACTATTTTTACCATACAAGGAAAACATCATCATCGAAAGAGATTAACAATTGCACATAATGGTTGGCTAAAATATTTCAGCGACACCTTACAAATGACATAAAAACAGTCTGACATTTCGACAAAATTGTACATTTGCCTTCTTTATCCTTTACAAATCTGAGGACATGGTTTTTGAAAGAAAAGCTGATGAGAATGTAAAAAACAAAAACAAAAAAAAAAACAGATGTGTTTTAAAACAGGCCTTTGCTTTTCTTTAGATTCTTTTGTTTCCAGTTTGGCAGGGCGTTGAACTCGACTCGACTCATCTCGAGAAGCGTCTGCAAAACATTAAAATAAAAAATAAGCTGTGTCTCTGGAACACCAGGCTCTTTTTCCTTCTGCCATTTGGCGTGTACTCTAACGACACAAAACTCTCACACACAGAAAGCATTAACCTCTCATATGAATCATTTCAGCGACCTAAAAATACACAAACTCTTCATCCTCTGAGCCTATTTGACGGTCTCCTACCTTGAAGTCCTGGTCTGACAGGTAGTCCTCCAGGCGAAGAGGGTCCACTCCCTCTGGTGGCGGCTTCCTGGTCAACTCCTCGATGGAGTACTGCTGCTTACTGAGCTTAGACAGCGCCTCTTTCACCAAGATCACCTTGGTCTTGGAGCTCTCGGCCTGCACACAAATAATATGACAATAAATGCAAAACTGAAACACTGATTGTTTGATCTGGTTCAGTGAGATGATTTGGATTCTGTGACACTGGGATGGCTCTCCTATCCCCGGCACACACGTGCACCAAAGATGTAAAAGAAAGAGATACCTCACCTTAATACTGGTGTCCGTCTCCCAGTAAGGGAAAATGTTGGTGAAGGTGAGAGGTTCCCAGCCTGCTAGGACCAGGTAGGCCAGAGGGGGGCGCCGAGGGTTCTTCTCTGTAAGAAGACGTGAAAAACGTGCTTTTGAGTTCAGCAGTGATAAAATAAGTCTTCAGATCTTTAAGTTGTCTGTGAACTCTGACCTTTACAGTACTGCAGCACGGTCTCCATGGCACACTTCCTCTCGTTGTTCCAGCGGAGCTTTGCGGAGCCGGTGCACTGAGTGTCGTCAGGCTGCCAGCCCTGCCACAGGTACACCTCCATGTGGTTATCCAGCAGGAACAGGGCTGGGGGGGGGAATAACATGTGTATATAATATATCCACACATAAGTATATCCACAGTCGCACCAAGAAGTAACACAGACCAGGCTATGTCGCCTGCTGTAGCTGCACATCAGGTCCCAATGACAAAAACACATCCATCAACAGAGAAGACAGAACAGCAGCACTTTATTGTCAAGACAACAAGGCTCAGACAGAGAACAATGTGGAACTCTTTGTGATGAGAAGGATTATTTTCGATCAAGGATGAGTCAAAGAAACAGTGTATTGTCTCTGCATTGTACAAATAATTTCAGCAGATGACTCACAAGAGGGCAAAGGTCCAAAATATGGTAGAGGGTGATTTATAATCAAGTCAAACTAACTAACTAAATCTAACCTAACAAGGGGAAGTCATTATTTAGCAAATAAATTGTCTTCAGTTACTGGTAAATTAAGAAAATTTTGTACAGCTGACACATTCTATTCCAGTACTGACTTTAACTCAATATTTAACCTTATTTTAGAAGTGCATATCAGGAATCTAATTCACTGAAGTGTATCACTGTTACAGGTGTGTGTGGTACCTGGCTGCTGTGCAGAGTAGAGGTTCTCCTGCAGGAAGGGCATAGCCATGACTCCCTCTGTCACCCTGGCTGAATACAGCTTCTCCTCCCCCTCAAACACTCCGGAGCTGGCGCTAAGCCGGAACAGCCGGGGTGTGTAGTTGTACTTCCCTGGATCTGGAGATAACACACACACACACACACACGTCTTACACACTGAACAGAACCACTTGTTCGCGACCTGTCTCTCTCTCTTTCGCCGACACTCTGGGAAGTTTCAGAGTTGTTTTAAGAGGCAGTGAACACGAGGACGCACCTTGCAGCATACAGTCGTAGGCCTTCTTGTCCTGTGGGCCGAGAGCCTTCGTGAATTCTTCGGGCTCAGATCCTTCCTCCACCTCCTCCACTTTCAAGTTGCTGGTGCTGCTCAGACCTAACTCCGTGGGACACCTTCAAGATACACAGAGAAAATAGTTGCTCCACATGCTGCACGTCCATCCACTGGAGGTGTATTCGTCCATCTGCCTGCACCTTACCTCTGAGTTATTTTGTCTGCGGCTCTTTTGGCCACCTGCCTGGCGCCGACGTGTGCTTTGCAGCCGTGCCACAAGTAGAGACGGCCTTTCTGAGCGTTAAGAAGCACCAGGCTGGCACGAGAGCGCAGGCTGGCTCGCTGGCAGTCCACCTCCACGAGCGACGCCTCCACCTCTGCCTCACCGCGGACACAGAACAACCTCCAACCACCTGGAGAGACGAACCAGATGAGATTATTAGTGTCACAACAGTTCTACACATGTGATATTAAAGGCAGAGACAATTTGCCTGCCCTTGTGACAAAATACGCAACTGTAAACTGAGCAGAGAAAATTCTACGTCCTTATGGGTTTGATTTTATTTACAGTGACCCAAAGTCTCTACATAAATCAGAATTTGTTACCTGTGTTTTTAGCGCTGTCATCTCTACTGCCCTTGTGGATAATCAAACCTCCCTGGAAGAGCTGGAGGAAACACGGGGGCTCTTTCCCCTCACTCACTAACACCTGGACAGCAATCAGATACAAACAGATGCACTTTGATTAAATCCCACAGCCATGTTCCTAATCTAATAAACCAACAGATGAAGCATTTGTTTAGCTGATAAAGAGACACAAGCTTATTACGAGTCCTAATCAAGAGTTTTATTGCTTGTGCAGGGCTGTGACAAACTGATGCTCACTTGTGACCCCCTGTGGCTGCCCAGCTCCACCGTCATTAGAGCCGAGGTTCCTTTCTCACTGATGCTGGAGTGACGGCCTTGCCAGAAAAAACAAGCAGTCCTCTCTCTTCCGGGAGCGCCGGCGCTCAGCTCGCCGGGTTTCTGCCGCTTCCCCACTGACAAAAAACAAGAAGAGAAAACAAACACAGTAAACCCAGAGGGTGAAATGTGATGTTAAAGCCAGTCTTCTTTCACCACAGTTAGATTCGTCTCTTTCCTGAAGTTTTACAGCTGCACTCCGTCACGACTAAACAAAGGAGTCAAACAGATAATAACTAATTCCTCCTGCCATTAATCTCCTTCCAGGTTTTACTACTTTGTCAAGACATTCGAACCTCCCGTTCCACAAGCGCCACTGTTTATTCTCCGGGCTTCCTCTGTGCCAAATAAATGACTCACCGAGTGTGGTGATAGAGTACTTCCAGCGGATGATGTAGGTGTCGCCCTCGTGCAGTTGGCCCAGGCTCTCTTCGGGCAGTTCCTCCTCGCCGTGCTCTTTGATGTGCCAGGCGTCTACAGCTACCGTTGCCAGCTCGGCCTGTCTGCCGTCGTCCGCCCTCACCATGCCGTGGCCCCGCTGGACGTCCACCCCCTCCAGGACCGTTTTCACCGGATCCGGCTCGTTGTCCAGCAGGGCCTTCGCATCGCAAGGCTGCAGTTCCAAGTCGAACTGGGGTCGTTCGGCTGCGTGGACTGGGCTCTGAGCAGGGAAAGAAAATTCCTAGTCAGTCTTAAGTTACTTTAGTCAGTTTATTCATGATTTTAAAACAGAACAGGCCACATGAACACCAACCATATGTGAGCGCAAAACAGGGAAGATGCCAAAATACGAAAACTCTTTGTCTAATCTCATCTACCTTTACTTCCTCGGCTTGAGCTGCTTCCTCCTTCTTCCTCTCGGCCCAGTCCAGGAACTTTTCTCTGAACAGGGATGTTTCATTGTGCTCCGACAGCCGGCCAAAGAGAGTCCAGCTCGGACGACCGTCGCCCTGCCTGGAAATAACGCACACAAAGTCTCTGTAGCTGTAGTGGCAAGATAAAACCACTAGGGGCTACAACAACACAACCATTAACTTAACAAGCTGCACTGTCCCACAATGCCACCTCATATCAGATAAAACTGTATTTATGGAGCAGGCGTCAAGTTATAAAAAAAGGTGGTGGGATTAACGTGCGATACTCACAGAGGTACTTCCTTATTCGTGCAGGAGGCATCTAAAGGGTTGACTCTGCAGTTGCTGTAGTCGTAGCTGCCGCTGTAGAGCTGTTTGCCCAATTTCACAGCAACTTTTCTGTCACCTAAGGGCACGTCTTTCCCATGCCAGACATACACTTCGCTGCCAAAATCAAACACTAACACCTGTGGGATATTGGCAGCAGAGGGGAGATGAAAAGAAGATGGAGAACGTTTAGAGTGTTTTGCAGAACAACAGAAACAATGTGTATCGAAATGCTGGTCAGTACTTTCTGAAAACTATTTATGCCGTCCTTTTTTTAGACTTTCTGTGCAGGTCCCAGACTTTTCCCAAGGTGTAAAATGGTTCAAATGTGTTTTCCACACTTTCCAGACACATGAGGTCATTCGTCTAGTGGTGGTGTTACCTCTTTAGAGTTGAGCAAGGAGACACTCGGGATGGAGGCCCAGGCATCTTCGTGAGGCACCAGTTTGTCTCCCTCGAGCCTGTACACCCCATTAGAGTCTAACACGCCGCTCTCATACAGCTCATCCTCCTCCGGCTCCCCTGCCCCTGTTACACACACACAGAGTACAAAGAGGAGGGTGAGCATATGTGTAGGGTGTTGGGGGGCCTCTTTGTCAGACACATAATCCCTCAAATGCTGAGGCAGTCTGAAGGAAAACACATTAAGTTATATTATATTGTTAAGTTATGAAAGAATTGTCTCACAAAAAATACCTTAATAACTAAATTTGTATGTACTGTGCTAAGTGAAACCTGTGAGATGTGTGATGACTTTAAAGAGAGACAAGAGTCGTGTGAATGAACCTCTGTACGGGGTCTTTCCTCCCAGCAGGCTCCAGAACTCTTTGGCCCATCTGCTCTCAGTGTTGATGCCCTCCTCCAGCACCGTCACCTGGGGGGCCTTGCACCCGAGGTCCCTCTTGGCCTGAACAAACGACGCCATCTCTGACGCCTGCGCCAAACACAAGACATTAATGTAGGTGTCACAGTTGCGTTCGCACAGAATGTCTGCCCTGCCTTACTGACGCCTGCCTAAACATAGCCATGCGTTTTTCAAGCTTTTTGTTTTAGGCTCATTACCTTTGCTTTCTCAATGACGTTGGCAAACTCTCCGCTCCACATGAAGCAGTGCTTTGGCGTGATGAGGAGGAAGCAGTCGCCGCTGTTTAGAGAGCGGGCTGTGGGCTCCATCAGGCGCACCTGGACGTGCCTCCGACCTACAGACAAAGCAACTCGTACGTCTTTGCAACCTTAAACAGCCTGATAATTCTTGTTTTGGTTTATTGACTTAACATTCTTAAGAAGTGACAAAAGAAACACAGTTGAGTTTGCCATTAACAATTTCAAGAGTTATGCCATTTGCTATTCATTATAATTTTATGGCTGATAGATGACTGTACATCACATCTGCATTCAACAACTATTTATAGAAAACACACAGCCATGCTCTCCTGTGTTACCCACCTTTGATGCGAATGAGCATGAGTTTGTTGAAAGGCAGTGCACTGTTATTGGTCACGACGTCGGTGGACTTGACGCTGCGCAGGTTGACTTTGCGGAAGTTCTCCTTGCTGGCGAGGCCGGCCAAGGCCACGTCAGCCAGGTTTGTTCTGGAGTGTTTGGCCACTTTGAAGAAGAGAAAAGAAGACGACACGCAACAATTAGAAATGAAGAAAATGATAGAAATTAGCAGTTGGACTGTCAGTGTTCTTCCAGTGTTCATTACTATTCTTGATTTAATCATAACTCATTAATTCATTCATCATATCTAATCACAAGAAACAGGACTAGTTTTAGAGTTTCTTCTTTCATCAGAGTCACAATGCACAGCTTATACGCTGCTGTGGTGATCGCTTCCTCTCGTCTGACTGTAAAGAGGTCACTTGAGGGCAAGCTAGTCGGAAAACCGTCTACAGACAGGAAGTGAATATAGGAAAAGGACTAACCTGAAAACACAGCTAATTGGTTTCCAGCTTCAACTTTTCAACTGTGAGTATGTTGAGCTAACCTTGTTGCTGCCGGATTTCCAGTAATCTGGTTTCCTAATCATCATGTAAATGAGAATCGTGGTCCCTGGAGCTCAGAGAAACAACCCCTCCCCCCACCTTAATTACTGCTGGTGCTGAGTTTTTAGCCACACATTAAATATCGTTACTGCGACAGCTATGCAGCAGGATGAAATGATGCATTCTTACATTTGAAATAATATACAAGAGTAGTTGCTAAACGATAAGTCTAAACAATCAGGAAGCAGAGTCTTGTACAAAATTATACTTAAAGTAAGTAGGATTTGGTGAGAAAAATCAGATCAGAAATTAACTTCTGATTTGTTTTTCTGAGTGGATAATTATAACGTGTTTTATGGCAGATTTCATTTGTATTCTGAGGGACGGGAGACAAATGTTTCACCACTGCAGCTGTAATTTTGGTTTCTTAAAAAGTCTAGCGCTTATATTTACATGATGCAAACAAACAAACACAATAAATAAATAAATAAATAAGTAAAATGCATAACTATACATTTACAGTGAGTTACTAAAGTGCATGTGGGGTGTTTTATGATTTCCAGGCTAACTTGATGGGAATTTGGGAATTTGATCAGATTCCATTTAACTATTTTTCCTCTTTTTGTCTGTTGCTGTTGAAATACACCAATAGAGCAGACCACACCAGTCAGAAACCAGTAAAGACCACTGAAACACTGTAAGTTAATCCGGACAAAATGCATCTTGATAGAGTCATTAAACAGCTCATTTCAGTCGTGGATTTAACTGCTGGTGGTCCCCTGAAATCTGCGGAGCCACATAAGACTCTTAACCTTAGCCAGGGTGAAAACCTCCAGAGTGCCAAAGTATGTTAGTCTGAGCAGTCTTACTCCTCTCCACTTGGATCCTCTTGGTCTCTACTGAGGCCACGTTAAGCCTCTGCTCAGTGTAGACCTGGCGGATGTCGTTGCGGGCAGCCAGAGCCCGCAGAGGGTTCCTGGAGCCCTGATTCCTTCTGTTTGGTCGCACCGCTCGCTTGTGTTCGGCTACGGCTGAGGTGAGCCTGAAGACGTAAATGCACAAAACTCTTTAATTCATGCAACAAAGAACCTGAAAGTGACAGACGAGGAAATATTGTAAGCATTGTATAAACTGTAAATTTCTGTCAAGAAAGTACAGAATATATCAATGAACTAACTTTGGTGTATCGGCCTGGATCTGGCTGAGGTCCTCCTCTGTCACAACCACGCTGGACTCCTGGAGTGCCGAGGGTGAGACGGATCTGTAGAAGTTGCCGAACGTCTCGTCATCATCCAGGGTCATCACTTCTTTCTCTGTCTGTGCGGTCACCTCGATGGTGGATGTTTTGCTTTTGCTCACACCTGATGTTACAGAGATTTTCTCTTAATAACTGTAAAATTTATAATATCCTGCGTGAAACAACAGAACATATTGGGGGCAATTGTACCTTTATTGTGCAGCTTGTCGAGGAAGGACTCGAGCTTGTCGAGCCTTTTATCTCCTTCCACCTTAACATCAGTTCTACTGGAAATTTCTGCAAAAACAAATGGAAGCTTGATTAACTGTGGCTCAGGATGCTGAATTCTTTGATAAAATATTAATGTTGGTATCAATTTTATTAAAAAAGACTGCAATAAAATCTGTGTCATCTGGACACATGGACACAAGACTCTAATTCTTATATCAACATACTTAATATTTACGACACCTTCTCAGACATATTGGAATAATCACTTTATTGGCCATACGCGCACTGATAAGCTGAAGGGGAACGTCTCCTACCTTCGTGTGGCTTCACAGGTGTGGCATGAGACTTCTTGAGAAAGATAAGAGGCGACTCCTCCTTTCCAGTATCTGACACAAGACCTGGTGGAAAACAATGAGGGACTTTGAGGGTTCAACTAACATTTTCATTATTAATCAATCTGGTTTTTTTTCTTGTTTCATCTAAAAATGTGAGCAAACAGAGAAAAATGCCAAGAAAAACTTCCAGTCCAAGGTAACATATTCAAATGTTTTGTTTTCTCTGACCAACAGTGCAAAGTTCAAATGTATTCTGTTTACTTTTCCAGTATGAAGAGTGAGAGCAGCAAACTATTGAAATCTAAACAAATATGTATGTGTGTATGTCTCTGTATGCTGTTAGAAAGGCTACAGCGCTGGTCAGTCTACAAAAAAATATTACTGGTTAGTTAAAGTTAAAATAAAGACATGAGAAGGAAGGTATGCAGCAGTGCAGAGAGTTTGTAAGGTTGGCTTGGCCCATCACAGTGGAACAAAAAGCTCGACTCGTGTCAAGTCGCACCGAATAAACACACTGTAATTTTACCTCTCTTGGCCATGCGTCCAGCCACGGTGAACTGGACGGAGTCGTTGGCCGCTCCTTTGCCTTTGTTCTTCCACTGCTCCTCCTTGTCTTTAAGTATCTTCATCCTCTCTGCCAGCGACATCTTGGGCTCCACATCTACGTTGGACTTCTGTTGGAACATTTAGTCAAGCAGACGGTTGTGAGGACACGTCGAAGCCACCGCGAGTGAGCGGAGAAAGGTTTGCATGAGGACAGGAGAGACTACGGGGGATGGGGAAGAATAATAGCAGTGCAACATCACAGGCAGAAATTAATTTAGTAGGGTATTATGAGAAATCCCATTACTTTTGAATTATTTTTCAGGGGCTGGAGGCTTCTCTCAAAAATAACTACGTCCAGACGTTTCACTGTATTACTCAACCTTTATTTTTACAAACAAAAAAAAGACATAAAGAATGCTGAGGCCTGACAATAAAACACCCAAATTCCTGTTTATACACTGGCGCCATCCATCACCCACTATTCGGTTGAGCTTTTCTTACTTGATTTACTCTGGCTGCCATGCTTGCACCTGAACTCCACCATTAAAAATGAATTAGCAGTGGTTTACTGGCCCCCCAGGTCCCACTGGTCCCCAGGAGCTGTTACAGTAATTAATGATATTCCACTCCTAAATATTTGAAGCGTTTTATGGCCCTGCCTAGATTTTTACTGGCTGCCTCCTCTTATTCGTACACTAATAATGAGCCATTCACTCTGTGTAATGTAGCATGAGTGGTGACTTCCACTGTGTAATGCAATGTAGAAGACTGGATTACAGTCCTGCAAAAGCAAAACACTGTACACTACAGTGTAACTGTATAGGAGAAAATAAATCCCACACAGAAAAGGATACCACAAACTCCAAATGGTCCACGCTTGTGTGAATTTACATGTATACTGTGTATTCCTGGGTACGCTTGTGCCTTCTCAAATTCATATGAGAGGAAGGAGTTTGAAATAAATGACCAAAAAAAATCACCAAGGAGCTCATTAAAGTCAGAGAGGAATTTTCTTTGGGGCTGAGCAATGATCTGGGCGCTCTGCTGACCATCACCGTGTAACTCACAGCAGCATCTTTACTGTAAGATCCGAAGAGTCAACTTAAACATTCACAGATGTCAGCAGCTTTAAAGCGAAAAAGATGTTTGGCTGAAGCGGTGAACTGCAGCCAGACTGATGTCAGTGTGGTATTAGAGGAGGAGGAATTTCTTTGCTAAATCAGTCCTTCTCTTAATATCTTCCTGGTATTGGCTCATGACAGTTACAAACAATATTATCAATTGAATCTGGTGACATACTGGTGACCTGTCAGGGCATAATAAGCAGCCTTTGCCACAGAGTGCATAGATAATACAACAGAAAGAGAAAGTGTTGATGACATTCATGAACTTTGGACAAACTACAGTGCACTATACTCAACAGGTTGATGCATTATTTGAGTGCCTGGTTAATTCAAGCTACCATCCAAAATTTTATAGTGTCACTTCAGCTCACAGTACTAAAAAGAAAACTTTTAAGGTGAAGTTGCACAGATTTGAGTTTAACAGGTCAATGCTGATGGTTGCTTGGAAAAAGCAGAAGAAAAATAACCTGGCGGTCGGATATATTCAGTGACTGGAAAGGCCAAAAGTTGAATCCTCACAACAGTCCTCGAATCTAAGAATTTATTTACTGTTGAACTGTCACTGAGCAAAACTCTGAGTCCCTGTCTAACCATTACGTTTTGATACCCTGGCAAGGAGAGAGCTGGAAATTTCACTGTCATATAACAAAAAAATGAAGTAAAATTTAAATAATAAGCCTGAGGAATGCTCTGAGTTAGTTATCCTGAATTAATGTGACACATGCCGCAACAGACAAACAGCCATGCAGTTAGAAAATGGAAAAACACCAGAACCGATCCTCCATTCAAACAACACATGACACAACACACACCCTCTCCGTCGCTCCATTTCTCTCCCTGCCTCTCACTACAGGTTTTTTTTTCTACTTTAATTTCAAACATGTTGAATTGGTGCAGTCAAATATTAGCCTGACATGAGGGAAAAGTTCAAAGGCATACACTTAATCACACTGGCATACGCACAGAGACAACACACTGGGGCTGAACATCAAAGTGAACTCTTGCTGATTTCATAACATGAAAGAATATGATACACACAGAGCGGTTTCTGTACATATCTGAGAGATAGCAGGAGTGAGAAAGTGAGTTTTATAGATTTCAGGACAGTTTTCTAACACAAAAAAGACAAACTCACACCCTTTGTTGCTTGTGCACTACTTTACATTGTAGTCTCCCACTACGTGCATGCAAACTACATTATCTGTCATCTCACACAGTCCTAAAGCCTTCTCACACACTGAAAGACTGACAAAGCCCCTCCAGCTAGCAGCCCATCTCTGGAGTCAATCAGAGAGGGGAAATACCTTGGCCTGACAGGACCCCAGAGAGAGGGGAGAGGAGGAAAACGGCTTGGGCCTCAAACCCCCCACAGGAAACCATTTTTCTCAGGCCTGTGTTACTGTGCGGCGCAGGCACTACCCTCTGCCAAACCGCTGACACCGATATCGACCACCGAGGCCCAGAAAACCACACTCGTGTAGCAACAGCAAGCGTGTTGACTGCTCTGATTTCTCCACCGTTAACTCTCGGCAGTGTGGGAATTTCTCCGCAGCACAGGTAGAGAAAAATAATCGATAAAAACAGTGCAAAGCAGCACATATAGTATATATATATATATATATATGTATGTACAAAAACTCACCTGAGGGGACTGGAAAAGGCTGAAAGGCGGGTGTCAGAGTCAAAGAAAGGGGTAGAGTCCGCAGGTGAGGATAGAGGAAACTGGAAAGAAGGGAAAAGGAGGAGGAATAGCGGGAAGAGGAGACCAGGAGAGGAAACTTATCAGAGGAGTAAGGAGGAGAAAAGGCATAGCAGGGTGATGTTGGACTGAAACAGCTGGAGAGAGCAGAGTTTTAACATGAAAGAAAAAGACATGGGTCATTTAAAGCCTGGCTTAAAGTTTGGGAGGATGGGAGAGAGGAAAAGGGAAATAGACTGTTTATAACAGCGGTCACTAGCCCGGTTCCTGGACATGGACTGCCCTGCCCTGCAATTTTTAGGTTTCTCCTCACTCTTAAGACACCTGATTCTAATTATTACTCACATTGCTGAAGCTTGTCATGGGCTTCATAACAAGATAGTAATTAGGATCAGGTGTGTTGGGGTGAGGAGAAAACATGCAGGGCAGCAGATCTCCAGGAACGGGTCGATGATTGCTGGTTTATCACATCATAGCATGTAGAGAGAAAAAAAGTCACCATTTCTTTGGGATCAAGGGAAAATGTTTCACCCCTTTGGAGGATAGAACACAAAACTTTGATGCCTTTAACTGTGTTAACTTTGCTCAAATGATACTATGGGTCTTTCTAAATTCCTTGTTTAAAAGTGCACAGCCATCATAAGCCGATTATCTCTAAAACACTTTCCGACACACAACAAACAACATTTCCGACTTCTCATTAATGGACTGGATCTGACAAGTTTTCAATGAGTCATCAGTGGAAAACAAAACCTAGACATTTAGAGAATCCTCAGGGATTTGAAAATCAAACTGTCAAAATAGTTTAATCTGTGTGAGTGTTACCATTTAGATACAATTTATCATCCACTAATGACATGCTGGAAACGGTCAGTGTAACTCATCATTATTCAAGTCAGACAGGCGCTCTTTAAATTAAAGTTACGACAAGGCCTCGCTTTACAACACTGCTGCGCACAGAGCAGCTTCGTGGGCTTGACAGGAAACATCTGGAGCTCGGATGGAGATGACCATGATGTGTACCATGCATGTTACATTCCCTGATCTCCCACATATCAACCAAAGAGCAACAACATCTGCTCCAGCTTGGCAGCGTTCGAGATAAAACGACATGCCTAAACATGTAAAAACCGATGGCTTTTCCTCAAGAGAGAAACGGAAATGTAACAAGAATAATCACATGCGGGTAAACGCCCCATAGCTAATGCCGACATGGCGATAATATAGCCAAACCGTGTATTATTTCTGATGCAATTTAGTTTCCCAGGGCTCTACAGTAGCAGCCGCAGCGCACAGCAAGCTCCAGACCAATTTGCAGGCAATAACCTCAGATAGAATTAAAGGACAGAAATCCGCAGACATGTTGGACACCAGTTTGGTCTGCTTTCATGCATGTGAGTGTTGAGGATGCAGTTTTCGTGCCATTAATGGAACTACACTAAATTTTTATGGATTTGTGTTGATCCATCACAATGAAGGCAGACCACACATATGTAAAATGACATCAGTTTTTACCATTTAGTTGACTGGGGATTAGTGAAAATTCTTGGCTGTCTGTACTTACTTATACGGTGGCTTTTTCCAGACTACGAGTGGATTTATTCTAAGGTTAGGTCATCCTTGGATGAACGATGAGCCCAAACCAGAAATCCCCCAAGAGGATCATTGATCTTAATGGACGTGAAGCCGAGAGATGGTCTGCATAAATAAACATGACATCAC
Organism: Amniataba percoides; assembly: GCA_037176925.1. Lineage (NCBI taxonomy): Eukaryota > Metazoa > Chordata > Actinopteri > Centrarchiformes > Terapontidae > Amniataba > Amniataba percoides. Next base: position 8,869,227 of record JBAJHX010000024.1, on the reverse strand, counting down.
TTCGATCTTAGCTTCCAACTGACTGTTTTGGGGATATCCATGTGGCACAAACAAGGTTTTTTTTCTTTTCCTACTACCAGTCTGTCCGTGGAATAGTTATTACAGAGTGTAGTGTTGTTTTTTCAGTTGAGCAGCACTCAGCAACGGTGGTCTTGTTTGTAAAGAAGAGAAGCATGTCGCAACCTGCATGCACTTATGTCACCACTTTAAAATATGTCAGTTGTCTTAGCATGTGTCTATTAAACACTGACCTGTGTAGAACTGCATGACCTGAATGCTTATATATACATGCGTATATACATAAAAGCTTGCTTATGGAGGGACTTTTCTTTTTTAAAGGAGAAAAGAGGAGAGTGCAAAAACTAACAAAGGAAGCAGGCATTAGCTTGGAAGGCTTGCAGGTGTTTGGTCATGGTGTAGGATTTTATTTTTACAAGGGGAAGGGGCGTGTCTCTTTTCTCTTTGGGAGGCAAGCTGAGCCCTGGATCTCTGGCTTTGGCATCACCACTCCCAAATCTGCTGCAAACCCCACCAGCCCCCAATCCCTCCTAACCTCACACCCTCTTGGCAGCACCTCCAGGGAAATAAGCTGATTCAGCAGAGGAAGAAATGTGTCCGCAGCCAAATCTTTCTTTCCCCTCGCACAAAGCTGAGGGGAAGCCTCGACATATGGCAGCATTTGCTCATTACAGCCCTTAAAACCCTCCCCAAAAAAATGCACGCCAACAAAAATGGCTGTTATTTTTCAGAAGTCTTGCAGACCTGTTGGTCATACTAATCAACCAACTACTAAATCCCTCAGCACAAAGAACGAGTTTGCTCAGGAAGTTCAAAACTCACCTTTTTCTTCCAGGCATTTTCAGCATCGTGGAGCTGACCAAAGCGATCGGCCAGTGACGTCTGGATCAAGTCGGCTGGCTTGGGCTTTTTCAGTCTATCCTTCTTCTCAGCTTCACTGCTGAACTCTGTCAGTCTAAAAAAGTGCAAATGACACATTAAGACTTTGAACAATTCATGGCAAAAGAAAGTTTAACAGTGAATTTTACAAGGTCAGGATAATTACTTGATTGTATTTCCCGGCTTTTCTTTTTGTATATTACACGGCCTTTGTTATTTATTATAAATGTGGTGTACTCAAGAATTTGTAACATTCAAACTTGATGCCTTTGTCTGTAATAGTGCTAAAATTATTGGGTGGTTTAGTTATATGCCTCAAATGAAACTTAAAATTCCATTAAAATACACAGGAAGGGTACAAAGAAGATTTTTTCCTAAGGTTTTATGGTTGATTATTATAGTTTTTATTTAGTTTTGCTTGAATTCTTGAGTAAATCAGTGTGGTGTGAATGTGCACATTTAGGCCTTATGCTGAGTTCTTCCTCATTGTGCATGCTGTATTTTGTGTACACCCCATCACCTCTGTTTGAACGAGGAGCTGTAACTTCCATCCAAACTGCTCTCCAGCTCCTCAACGTCCTCCGACACAGAGGACGTCTTCTCCAGGCTATCGTCGGGCGAGGGGCTCCGCATCTCCTCAAAGCTCTGCATCTCCTCAAAGCTTCCTCTGCTGCTACTGCTGCTTCCCTCCCTCTGTTGTTTCTTAAGGCTGAAGCTCCCTCCATCTGTGATATCATCAGCTAGAGATTCATCCTCTCTGTCATTTTCCCCACTGGCCTCTTCCTCCATCTCCATCTCCATCTCCATCTCCTCCTCCTCGTCCTCCTCCTTCTCCATTTCCTCCTCGCTCTCGGGGTGGCTGAGGGTGACACTGCTTTGTCGTGCTGGCGCGCACTCCGGCGTCGAGCCCTCGCTGTGGTCCGACTCCACGCTGGTGGAGCGGCTTTTCTTTAGGATTCCCTTGATGCCTCGAGGCCCCGAGTCTTGGCGCTGAAGTGAGGCGAGCTGGCAGGGAGGAGAGGCAGAGGGAGAGGGGGAGGCAGGGGGTGAGGCGTCTCTGTTTTTGCTGAGGGGGAGAGCTCTGTCAGAGGGGAGACTGGAGGGCTGCTGCAGAGAGGGAGAAAAGAGAGAAAGTTTTTTTTAAAAACATTAACAGCCATAATATTTATAATATCTGGAAAAGGCAATCAGAACTGCAATACAACTTGAAGTGTATTCTGTGGTCCTTGATTATAGCATGTAACAGTTTTCAATTCAAACTCTTCTATTTTCCACATAAACAGAGAAAATCTTTTCTCTTATTGCTTGCCTAAAGGGTACAGAAACTTTATAATACCTGAACACAAACAAACATATTCCTGTTCCAACTACTGCTGTTTCTGCTTTCTCTGAACTACTGCTGTTATCAGCAGACTCTGGGTTAGTGTCAGATGAGCAGGGTGACGGGCTTAAAGGGACATAAAAGTGTAGTAAAGGGCTTGAGAAATAGGAGGAAGAGGGATCAAGTGTTAATGGGTGAAAGAAAAAAAGCAAACAGTGCATCAGTAAAGACTGAATGGGGTTCGTTCTTTTTCAATAAATCTGCAAGATTTGTTCAAAACATGACACATAAAAACAAACAAACATGTTAACATCGAACATGTGTTGTGCTGAGTAATGTTTCAAACTGTAAGACAAAAGCCTTTTGGTCAAACATATCATAAAATCATAACCCTTTGAAGAATGTGATCTGAAAAAGTTTTTCTTCAAAATACAGTAAATGCACATAAGGTAAACACGGACCTATAATCTTAAAAACACCTTGCTTTGTGTGTGTTCAATATGCTATTGTTAACACGATAAAGCAGCAGTTGGAAAAACAGCAATGCCCTCCTGACAGGTCAAAGGCTGTGAAGGAGAGCTGATTTAGGAGGAGATGAAGGCTGAAGCAGATCGTGAAGCCAGCTGGGTGTGAAAGTGCAACGCAAAGCAGGTGGTCTTCTCAAATGTAAAACCACCATCATGTGTAATGTGTGTGGTGTACACGCTGTCATTACTTGTGAGGATCAGTTCAAAATCTGGATGATGTAATCGCACTTTGTCCAGACGATTTGAATAATGAGCGTGTGTGTGTTTGTATTGTATATCAGTGACATGAATTACAATTTACATGTCAACTTTGAAAACAAAAAAAACCTAAACTGAACCAGACCCAGAGGTAAACAGAGCCAAAGTTAAGGTGAGTAAGAGTTTTGGAATTGGATCGCATGCGGAGGTAACGTTTTTCAGAACTGCAACAGCGGCGGTCAAAAATATGATCTTTCCAAACACAGTGCAGAGAGATTACCTTTATATAAGCATAGTGACTTATAAAAACCAGGTGAATTTTAAAGATGCCTTCATAGTTACATCATGTAGTATGAAATCTTTAAAAAACATCAACTTTTGTTAAAAATGGAAAAGAAATACTGACCTCTTCTTCCTCAGTGGCAGCACATTCACGCTCTTCCTTCCTGGAAAGTTCATTTGCTGCCTCTTTCTCATCCATGGCTTTGTTTCTATCAGTTTTGGGAAGGCTGAAATATAGAGAGAAAAAGGACAAATGTGGTGGAAACAGACAGAAATAGGAAGAAAAATGTCTTACACATATTATATAAAAACTATTTAGCCATTACACAATGGAAATGCAGGAGAGAGCGTGTTGGCAGGTGAATTCAAACCAAAAGCTAGAAAATGTAACAATCATTTGTCAGCTATTCCATCACCACATCTGTCTCTTTCTCTTATTAAAATCCTATCAATAACCATTTGTATCAGTTACTACAAAACAATAACCACCCTAATTGCAGTTCTTGTTTCTTCTAAAGCAAAGATTGCTGCCAAAAATCGATAAAGAGCCACTTATTTGGTGTTTTGTAATGAACGTTGGCACTGAGCCAGCACAATAAAAGATGCTGAACTTTGCTAATACAAAGCCTGGCAGGGTAAGTATTCCCACAAGCTCATAATCATCTCATCTGATGTGAGCATTTTTAACCTTTGGAGGCTATCACCATACCTCTCATCTCAATTGTTATTTCTTACTCGGGACAACAGTTTGTGAGTCAATTCAAACCCTGTGTGGACAACAAATGAATACATTTAGTATCCACACACACACGCACACACGCACACACACACACAGTCAGACTTTTTACTCCAGTGGTTACAGTGCTAAGTACAGTCTGACTCTCACTGCTGCAGTTATTAACTTGAGTCTGGTTTGCATCACCATGGCTACCACATAACCTGGAGTGTTTGTGAGTTTATGTGCGTGCAAGACAGACAGAGTGTGTGTGTGTGTGTGTGTGTGTGTGTGTGTGTGTATGTGGTATTAGAGAAGCTCTGCAGGTTTATCTGGTTTATCTCTGCAGCTGTTTACATCATTAAACAGCCTTTGAATTGGTCTGTAATTACCTCTGTGCTCCACTCAGTCTGTATGTGTGTGTGTGTGTGTGTGTGTAAGTTGGTCTCAGGGTGAATCTGTTTATTTTATTTGCTCTTGTTGTAGTGCACGTAATGTACTGAGCCCACAAAGTATACTCCTCCAGTGGTGAAATAGAACACTCCATTTAAAAGTTTAAATGCTGTCAGTTCGAGAAAATGGTCCGAACACGTCGCCAGCACTCTGTCATACACTTAACAACAACAACAAAAGAAATCCTTTCAACGGAAGCTGCAGTTTCCAAAGTAAAGTAACAATTCAACTCTCTGCTGTGATTGAAAATCAGTGTGAAGCTGCCTACCTGGCAGAGGACTCCTCTTCGTCACTGCTCATTTTCTGACACTTCACCCTGTCGTTGGCACGTCGGTGACTTCTTCCATCCTCCGACCCCTGCTGGTCCTACAGGCAGACAGAGGCAGCTGTAAGGTTATGATTATGTTTTGAAGAAATTCTGCTGGACTCCTCCGGCGGCTGTAAAACAACAACTCTTGATAAAGGAAGTGAATGAATGGAGAAGGCTCCACCCCTACACTTGAGTAAAGCTGTTAACCCTTGCAAATGCTCCAGTCAAGTGGCTCTTGGGTCAGTGCTACAGAGTGCAAGAGATTGTGAATTATGTTCAATCTACCCTGAGTACATAATGAAAACTAAAACAGAGAGATGCTGGTATTGCATTTTCCACATAAAGTTTTCTCAGGGGAGCTATTATGGTTTGTTATAATAATATTTAAACCATCTTTAAAAGGTTAATATCCCCTCCAGAAATATTACAAACATATAAAAATACTTTAATGTCTGATAGGTTTTTTCCACAGAACGCTCCAAATACCTGGTTGGTTCTTTATAATGTCATTATATAAGTGGTTCCCACCTATAACAATCAGTGAAAAACCTAAAAGAAACACCACAATTGTTGACACAGACAGAAAGAGAACAAAACAACACAATGTGTGAACAACTTTGATGGTGAACCGGTCAAAACAGAAATTCAATGTCCAAAATTCCAGTTCAACCTGACTCAATATAAAGAAAAATGTGAATTTAAACATCTCACTGTGCAGATGTTCTCAGGGAAAGACCACAAAAAGTGTGAAGCATGCAGCTGTGAGAGACCTTTTGTCAGTAAACACTTTACCGAAGCCCAGGGGTGACCTGCTGAAGATAAGTGGATCTCCAGCTGTGAGTCAAGCAACGGAAATGAAATGTTTTTTTTTTTTCCTCACAAAATTACATACCAACGCTCACGGAATTAGAGACCTCTTACAAACTGACTGATGCACAGTTGTTATAAAGAAGGAACTTATTTTCCACACAGCATGAACGCATTGCCTTCTGAAAAACAAGGTTTTATATACTCAGGAAATTCAGTCAGGAAATTCTGAATATCAATGAGCTGTGTCTTTCTCTAGAGCTCTCCATGTACACATTTTATTGCCTCCATCCGTGGTGGAAAGCAGACGTACTGTAACCTCACTCCTGTTCTGTCTCTCGTGCTGGAGACACTGACTCACTGGCTTTCAATGAGGACTGCGGAGGAGAAATGAGTGATAAGGGAAAAGTGAAGACAGGCGAGGGGAGTATCAGTCACTGCTAATGACTTTCAAGTGAGACACCTTAAAATAACAGAGATCTAGGTCAGAGCTACGGAGAGAGAGAGAGAAAGAGACAAAAAAAAGGAGAAAAAAAAAGAGCTGTGTGATTGTACGATAGCCTTGTTTGTTTTCCCAGCAGGTTTTCTGGTTGGAGCAACTGGAGCTGCCATCTGGGTTCACTTGGCCAACCTTGGCACTGCTCCTGGTCTGGAAAGGCCAACTTAGAGCAGCTATTTACATCCAATATCATGAAACTCAACCACTTCTGAAACTTAAGCAGCCTGGGAAAGCGAGATAATCTCAGAAAGTTTAAGCGCACATGTGTACAAGTCCCATAGAGTTGGGGACACCGATGAATTTTTGTTCCTGAATGGATCTTCTAGCTCTCTTGACTTCTCTTCCCACCGTTGCTTCAAGACGTGCATGGACTGTGTGTGAAGTCATGACTTTGGCCAAATGTGCATCCAGGTGCAAGACAGCTCAGTGTTGTATGGAACAGCTCAATTTGTTATTAATGGAGCAAACTTCCAAGGGGGGTTGAAGCGTACACCAGCTGCACTGGAAAAAGCTGGGAGCAAATCAGTGAGGGGAATAAAAAGAATTAACTGTGGACTGTAAAAAATACTGATACAGCTTCTGTGTCATAAGTTTATAAATTGATGATCTGAACCTTGGATTTGGTTTAGTGTGTGCGCTCATTTGGAGCTTCCAGCTGAGGTGAGAACAGTGAGCAGCAACCAGCAGGGCTGACTGCCGAGACACCTGTTAAACACACCTTAAATGGATAGTGCTTGCTATTGAAGCAGCACTATTTAAAAGGCACTCTGGGGTTTTTAAGCTGGTTAATGCCTGGAAGACTTGTCTGCAACATCAGATGAAATGTCACAATCCAATGTACATACCAAACTGTGTTATGTACACACATACAGATAGAAAACATTTGGATAAAGGGAGCTCCACCTTAAATATCATACCTTGAAAAGAGACATCTTGGAAGACCTCTCTGCTGAGTCCACGGGCTTCTCGTCAACTGAAAAACACACACAAACACACAAGGTCGACCATAAACACCACGGTGACATTTGCTCAGACAGAGGAACAGAATAGTATCATATGACCAGGCGGGGTGTCGTCTTACAATGAGGGTTTAAGATGGACAGTGTGTGTTTGGTATCCACAATGTAATGCACTGTTGATGGTTGGGAAGATGTCGAGGTCAGACACGGTTAACAGGTAAGTGCATGTCTGAACAAGCATTCACACAAACTATCACAAAGACCTATCAAGCAATGGTGCAAGAGTCTTTTCAGGTCAAGTGGAAGTTTTCCTTATAAACTTGGGAAAAAAATGTAGACAGCAATATAATCTTATTGGCTTCACTGCTACTTCTAAGGTGTCTTTTGATGAGAAAAGGAAATGAATGTAGAGATATTTCCCTTGCCTCAGGTTGCGTTTGAAAAGTCAGTAGGCTCCAGTGACTTTCAGACACAGAGGGAAAGTAAAACCATCCTGTAACTATCAGTGAGTCAAAAGTTTATGGTGAGATAATGGACTTTGTAAAGACAAGCATACCATTACTGTGTGCGCATATGTGAAAGGGAATTATTTCTCATGGGACTTGTCTAATCAAACGCAGCCCTGAGAATATAATTCTCTAATCCGGACAAAAGGAATCCATTAAATTTTACGATTTTCCAAAACAACACAAATTTCTTAAGTCAGCACGCTCAAATTCATCCTCCCACTCTAAAATCAGTTTTTATTGCATTGACAAAGTGGCATTTCGAGCCAAAACTTGCCTCCACTCCCCCTAAGAAAACAAAGGAACAAACAAATCCAAATAATGGGCTGCGTCTAACAAGATCCTCCTTTTCCACTGGAAACAAAATATCCTCCGGTTTTGATTTATGTTTCCAAGCTCCCCTGCTGTCCAAAACTTAGCGTGATTTAGTGCGGCTGATGAAGCGTTACACATTGCAGACCAGTGACTCCAATCCGACTGTACTCTTTTAGTTTTGACTCCAGTCCAATCTTTTTTACATCATCATCCATCCAGCGTCCAGGGGAGAGACAGAAAAAGAGCAAAGAAAAACACAAGAGATGGAGAAAAAAAGAAAAACCTCTCCACTTGAGTTTACAGACTTTTCCACAAGTGTTTTCATCCATCTTACACTCTGGTTACAGCTGCTGGGAGCTTATTGGATGGACCTTTGACCTTGTAATGTTCAACACTGTGTGCACAAACGAGAATATTAGCCAACAGAGTATATTTAAGTGTAGAGTTCGTTAAATCTGCATTTGTTTTACAGGAGAACTAACTCTCCCACACCACGAGGAAAATCTAATTATTTATTTACTTTTTATACTTGTGTTTGATAGCAAAGAATCAGGCACTTTCAGCATACCTTTGAGGAGTCATAGTGAGCTGAGATCACTTTGAAAGCACTCGATACTGAGAGAGTTGTTGGCTTGTGGGATTGCTGAAGGGTCGGGGGAAACCCTTGATGTGACCATGAGAGGCGGTCTGGCTCAGATCACGGGTTCCTCTGCCAGCTTGGACAGGAAACTGAATGCTCTTGCACGCTCTGGCTTTCTCACACACATACACACTGAGGGCGAACAGTGACGGCCCTTTGCTCCTCATTATGCATTTCAGATTAATTTCTGGAATTTTATCCCCCTCATTTTTCATCCCATCTTCCAACCTGAGAAATACGTAAGTCACAATAGAAAGATAATTATTCAGAGAGTATCCAGTATTATGCTGTATTTTGTACCCAAAATTAATCAACCTCAATGAGGTTAATGTGTGTTTGCCTTTGTTCAAAGTAATCTGAAAAGATTTCTTTACATACTCAGTTAAGGAAAACATAGTTTTCAATGTCCTGTTTATGTTAACAGACCAGCATGTTAAAAAGTTATGTAATGACATGTAGCAGTGAACTGACAATAAGCAGCAGTCTTCAGTTTGTGTTTTAAATTTCACGTCACAGATCAGAAAAGGCAACACCTGAACTGGATGAGTAAGCACTTCAGTCAAGTACACTAATCACTGTTTGGAGAAAACCTGTGATTTATTGGCACATGGATATTCCAGCACCCTGTCATCAGTATTCATGTTTGCAGTGCACGTTCACCTGAAGAAAGTCGAGGTCGAATGTGTAGTCATCAATCGAGGAAATGGACAGCAGATTGGACAGGAAACAACCATAAAATCTAGAAATCACGGCTTCCGTTCTAGCTCATAACCTATATTACTCACACTTGACCTACCCCAGTTACTCATCATCTAGCAATGTAAAGAAATGTCTGTTTACACAGCTGAGCAAATAAGACATGTTTCGCAACACAGCTTCAGATGTCCTGAAATGCTGAAATGACCCTGCTGTTTTGCTCTTGGGAACATCCGATCACCTCTCTGTGACACTATTTTTCTTTCTCACACACAAGGAAAGTAAGCAGCCAAATCAAGTACATAAACAGAATCACCTCTAAACAGACATGGAGGCCGGCCAATGGCTAGAAGAGGCAGGAGGCCAATGACACGGACAGACAGACTTCCAGGATGTGGGCTCAGGTGGCTGAATGTGTGTTGGACAAGCAGCCAGCGGCTCGTGTGTAAACTTAGCCCGTTTCCTTTTCTCTACAGCAGTGGGCTCCAAAACGAGCTCATAATGCGACCTGGCTGAAACAAGCATCCAGTGTGATTGCATACGACCAAACATTTGAGCAGAAACACACACGACTGTAAGCACACCCGCTGAGGTGTGCTCTTTGAAATAAAAAACACTCTGCAGACACGTGCCAAAACATTATCTCCTCTTTTTTTTTGGTAAAAGGAAACCGACGCCTGGGGCAAAACATTCACTTTAAATTACACAGCGAACAAAACAGAACCAAAGACATCGGTAGATCTGTTTTCTTTCACTCCTCCTCAGTGGCAGGGCATTAAAAACGGCCAACATCTATAAAACCAGGTAGGTGATCTGACATCAGCAATGAGCTCAATATTCCTTTCATACTGAGTAACAGAGAGGACTCGAGTGAGCTGAGGGAGGGATAGAGCAGTCTGTGGAACAATAGAGTGAAAGTGAAGAGTTCGTCTTACCCTTTGGCTCCTCTGTGTCATCAGTTTCCAGCAGCCTAGAAGAGAGAGAGAGAGAGAGAGAGGCAAAGAGACAAATGAGGTCACTCTCCAACACGCTGAAGCGATGACAGAAATTACGTGTCGGTCACAACTGAGGCTTGCAAACTAGACAGAAAAATGAAGATGTAAAGTCTTACTTACACAACTTCAATCCTAAAAATGAACACTTAAGCCACCCGCATGAAGAAAATGATGCATGACGAACCAAACCGACATCAGAGCTGCTGAAAGCCTCTGCCTCGTGTTGATATTACAACATTCACTTGCGCTGCTCCCCCGGTCCCATGTTACTGCAGTGATATAACAGCAGTGCCCGTGTAGCATCTGAAGATGGCCATTCATCTCTAAGTAATGGGCGTTAAATATGGATGGGGACAGCAGCTGCCTGTGGGGTAGCAGCGATGATGTAACAGGAGGAGGGGAGAGTTTTGAGCACAATGGAGTGCCGAGGTGGACATCTGGGGAGGGGTCAGAGGTTACTGAAGAAAGGGAGCTGGCCCCAAGCTGATCTGCAGGTTGAGCAATTTTTCTTAGTTTTTTTAAAGGACAGCGATTCATGATGTTAAAAGATTGAAAACTGAGAGAAGTAATTAAAAATCTACTTATGTTTTAAAGAGAATTACATATTGGATCTGACTCAGTATCATCTAACTTTTCCTTGGACTGGTGTCATATTTGAAGCCCAAAATATTGTTGAAAAGTCATTTTTACAGCAGTATATTATTATGAGTAATTTTGGGGTTGGGTTCGGCTACCACAGACAGTTTTGTCAGTTTTGCCGGCTCGCCTCGGCATGGCTTTGTGATATAGCGGGGAAATCTAAAAATGCCAGGCTGAAGTATTTATGGCGTGTGAATGTGGTGTAGTTAGAGATGGGAAATGTGATGGAAAACTACAAATCGATGTAGGTCTAACAATAATTAAAGTAATGTGATATGCAGCAATCTGTGGCTGTGTAAAATACACATGAACTTTAAAAATGATTACACAGTGTCACATCATTTACTTGGGTAGAGGCACTACAGTATGCTACGTTTGGATACTAGAGAGCGAGAGCTTGGCGATCTCCGTGACTGATGCCACCCAACGCTCCTCTCCAACACCCTCCTTTGCAACCACAGCGCTCAGTGATACTTCATCAACCCCACCCACAGCTTGACTGCTGGCTGAATGCGAGGGGATGCACGCGTCGGTCGTACGCTGCCATAAAAACTAAAAAGGGAAGAAAAGTGGAGCGGAGTGCAGCGCAGAGAGAGTGAGGCAGCGTTACAGATTGAGCAACGTGGGAAGCTGAAGGGGTAAAAAGCTAAAACACACATTCAAATCGAGGCAGGCGAGTCACTCAAACACTTACAGTAAGCTTCCTCACTCTCGCTCTGTTCAATTATGTCACAAAGAGTGAGGTTGAAACAGGAAGAGAGGGGATGAAACAAGAGTACAGAAGGGATCTAATCATGACTGCGGCACAGTTCATTTTAATGTCTCTAATTTGTACGCTTAACTGTTGGAAAGCTCCGTTCTTCACATGGCAGGTACTGCAGCTCTGTAGGGTTTCAGCCATATAAACAATAATTAGCCCAAATCACATTCAGCCTTGTTTATAATCCAATTGGCAAACCCTGATGTGCCGGTAGCACAATTACTGGTGTTTACTACACATGCTTAATAACACACAGAACATCAAACCCAACATACTACAGTTCACACTGTAGATGAACAAAATCTGAAGAGTCTTCTACGAATCAACTGCACTGTTAAATGCTTTATCTGTTGTGTTGCAGATAAAACATGCAATGATGTAGAGCCAGTTTCGTGGACACTATGGTGTACAGTTGGGTATAAATCATCCATAATCTTACTTTGGTATATTGTGATTACACCCTGCTCTACTTACAGATCTGGCACACATTTTTGTATGCACAGCACACTTACAGTTCAGTTTTTAACATTAACCAGCAAAACCAAAAAAACAGCTGCTCCTCTTTGTTCTCTTTGAATTTAGAATAAGGCAACCAGGAAGACCACATTTACATTTACTATATCTCAACATTAATGAATGTTATTGTCCTGTTTCTTTGTTTTGTGCAACTTAGCCTAAAGCTACACTCTATTAAAATACGAGGCAATAACATGAATATATAAAATAAATAATCAAACATGAACAAGCAACAAGTTAGATAATGTGACTGTGCAGAAATGGTGTTTTCTTACATTACCAACGCAGATGTTTTAGTAATAGTTAACTGTACGTGACCATATGCTGTGTTTTGGAATGTCACCCTTCAACTGTAACTTCACAAGGGAGTATGTTTGGTCTGTGGCAGATAAACATGTTGACAGACAGTTTTCATTATCACAGGAACAGCTGAGTTCCTGGTTTCCTGTTAATAGACACATGCGAAAATGCTGCCCTTTAAGGTTCAGAGAATAATCATAAAGCACAACTAAGTCAACCAGAAATTATATAGATATATTCTATTAAGACAGAAAAAACATAAATAAATAAATAAATAAAACACAGCTTCTATATAACCTGTCCTGTGTAGGTATGTATTGGGCGGGCGTGGACTGTGACAACCAGCCAACGTCATAGCAGGGCTGACAGGATTAGTAGCTAACGTGACAAGTATGCCAGACAAACACGTCAACACGTCAACCTGCTTTTGAGCTCTCTGTAATTAAAAATGCTGCCCAAAACCCTGTGTGTGACTTTACTCTGTATTTTGTCAAATATTCTAACCACTGTGGTAAGCCCACGCAGTAAGAAAACAGTTCCTTTGACGTTGCATAACGTGCAAGAAAAACTATTTAACATAAATTTGCTCCAATCTATAATTAAGACTTAAACTGGTGCTTTAAGACTATTTTTAAACAGGATCAGCTTCAATACACATTTATGACTTATAAAGTAGAATACTTAATAGCTGAGATTTGCTGAAACATGCCACACAGGCTACATACTGCACATTTTTTGTGCATCTACTAATACACAAAGGCATGTCTTCTTCAAAATCTTGTGAAATAATTGCTCCACAATATCTAACAAGCCATCAGTCACAGCTGTCTAGGTGTCTTGCTTCATTAAGGGCACGGCATGAAAACTTGGCAGAGCCCAGACCCCAAAGCTCTGACATTATCTCGGCGCTCTGTCCATCTCAGTTCTTCTGTTTGCGTCGTCGCTCCCTCAGGCTGATTTTCAAGAACAAACACGTCTGGCTATGTGCACACAGCTCAATCCCCAGTTTGAGTACAGCTCAAAACATCCCCAGACCCACGACTGGTCATGTGTTACGCCATCTATGTTCAGTTCCCAGAGGAGCATTCCTTGCGACCAGTGAAGAAACGCCATCAGTCTTCCGAGTCGTTCTAACAAATCTCGTCATATTCAAATCTGTTAAACATGTGAGTTCTTCCTCTCCCGTATCGCTACAAAGTGAATCAAAACAAGCAGCTTGCATGCCATGGCAAAGAAAAAAAAAAATGAGGCAGTCCTCTGCTTTGCACACATGGCCAATTTTGGAAATGTCAGCCGCTGTGTTTACCTCAAACAGGAGATAGCACTAAGTGTTCTCTAAATGTGCCGACTTGTTGCCTCCTCGTCAGTCATTAGGAGTCAGTGAGGCCTTTTACAGTAATCTAATAGTCAGCTTTACAAGCTAAACTGAGAAAAAGTTCTCTCTACATCAAAGGATGCCTCAGGAAGGAGCTACTGTACTTAATTCGACTTTTATTTGAGGGATTGTGTTCATCCTGCTCCATGTTTATGCAGATGTGTATTCTGTTATTGAGATTTTAGTCTGGTCTCCACATGCAAGCAAGTTTGTGAATATCTGTGCATGGACAAGTTGTTATCCTGTTAAGAACACTGTGACTCATGCGCAAAACAACAGAGTAACAGAAGTGCGCTTTGTCTTTTACTTGTGAGTGCGCGAATGAACAAACTCACCTGACATGAGAGGACATCTTCGTGGAGGACAGAGCTTCTGATTTAGAGGATGAAACCGTGTCTGCCTTGAGGTGAGTGGTGCCGCCTTTCTCCTTGGCGGGCTCCTCATCAGCGTGCTCCACAGGTTCTGCTGCTCTATTTCTGAGGCCCCTCCTGGTGTAAGTGTGCTCTGAACCATTGTCCTCACATTTTTCCTTCTCCTTGCTTTCAGAGGGCGCAGTTTCGGACGCGTCACCAATTTTCCTGTCCCTCCGGACATATTTGGAAGTGAATTCGTCAGTGTTGCCGTAGCGTTCGGCAAGCTCCCTCCTCCTTTCGGCCTTGTAGCGGGCGATTCGCTCAGCCTTGGTCTCCTGGGCAGAGCTCTGCAAGGTGTCTATCCCATCCATTTTGCAGCTCTATTCAGTCTCAGGCTCGAAAGCAGGTGAGAAGACTCAGAGTTGTCACTTTGGTTGTCCTAACCCAGATATGTAGAGCGGCTCTCTTGTGGATCTCTCTTGACAGCGATGTCTCACTCCATCAAAATCACCGCAGCACTGCGAACAAGAGAGGAAGACATCATTAGTGCGTC
>JBAJHX010000024.1:8826119-8854511 GCA_037176925.1 Amniataba percoides | reverse complement strand
CTCTTGACAGCGATGTCTCACTCCATCAAAATCACCGCAGCACTGCGAACAAGAGAGGAAGACATCATTAGTGCGTCATGACTGTGGTGTGCAATTTCAGATGACAAGCAGTCTACCACTGTGCAAAAAAAAAATGCTTCTACCAAGATATATGCACTTCTCCAGGAAACAGGCTCAGCTGTAAAGCTCCAAGCCAAGCCCTGCACAAGCTAACACCACCACCCCCACCCCTCCTCCCCTTATGAGAATGATGTCAGCCAGCTTTTCACAAAAGACAGCCGACCACCGCAGCGAGACTCTCATATAACCTCTATCCCATCAACTCACTTGGAGCCAGTTGAGAAGAGGGAGGAGGGAGGGGGAGAGACGGAGAATCACACGTCAAATAACATCTTCGTCCCGTTTAACTCCTTACTCAGTTGAGGCTTTGTTCCTGGGGTAATCACCTCTTGAACATTATCCCCATAATGGTTCTGTAATTACTTCAAACATACTGCACTAGAGCCGCTAAATTGCCCCTGTTAATGTGTTTGTATACATAGTTCCGCTATGAAAAAGTGAAACATTTAATAACTTTTAGCTTTTTTTTCTATACCAAAGCCAGATAAATTTCAGAGTTAAGTAATTAGGAGGTTTGTTTTGGCTCAGTTTTTGTTTCCATTTAGTATTCACAGGGCAGAAAACCATGCATGGCTCGGACGCAGAGGTTCGAGAAATGCACTCCCTTAAATGCATCGCCAGCTGACACTGGCAATAGAAATTACGTGTGCGCAGTTTCTGAACGCTCCGCAACAAGCACATGGGCTTTCCCACAGACATTTCTCAAAGCATAAGTATGCTTACGATGCTTTGGGGCTTCTTTCCGAGGACAGCCAAGGAGAAGAAAGAGAGAGGTGAATAAAAAGGAGGTATATGTATATTTGAAAGGCAAAGAGGTTTAAAGTACCCCCCTTGGTATACCTCAAATTACAGGGCATGAGTTAATTCAGCACATTGGTTCTCATATTTATGGAAAGATGGGGAAACATAAAAGGAGAGCTCTGGGTCTGGACAATGTTAGTAATGAGAGCGTTAAGAAGAAGGAGGGAAAGTGAAGAGTGGGTCAAGGCAAGAGGGAGAGGAGAGGTGAGTTTGGTCGTAAGGTGGAATAAATGAACTGACTCCGAGAGCCTTTTTTATGTAATGATGACAAGCTTGAACAAATCTCAAGTGCACCCCGTTTGACCCCTGACCACCTGTTTGGTTGTAAAACCAGCCCAGAGTCAGGACTCTGGAAAAAAAAAAGACTTTGAAATATTACACAGGAACTCAGTGTATATGTCGAGGGATGTGTGTGTCAGCCCTTACCTTGACCTCTCCTGTCCCTCCTCCACCTAACATAACACTGCTTGGCTAAACAGTGCCTCCCTCGCGTAGATTTAAATGTAGTTTAACCATAAACTGTAACTATGTTGGACGATTTCATGTTCCTCCTTCTCATAAGCCTAGAGATGTCCAAGACAGCTAAACTGTGAGAAATGTATGCTCTACACTATATAGGGAGGAAAAAACTCACCATCTGTGTCTTAAAAAGAACAAATCAACAACGATCGCTTCCATTCCCGTAAGTTTGGCAACAAGTATCTGCAGCTGATTAGACTTAGCCAGAGCGAAACTACGACTTATTCTAGTATTGTAACTAGGATCAGTTTAGCCTAAAGCTTTTTACATGGAATTCACTGCATAACATGAAAACCAAACAGCCTTTTAAATGCGCAGGCATAATCAATCGGTACAGGAAAATCCACTAGCACCCAGCTGCAGGGTTAAAACGTGTAGGATTTTGAGATGACATCTTCAGCTGAGGTAGCAGTAAATTATGAAGCCCCCCTGATCTTCCTTTTTCATTCTCCTCAGCAAAAATGATCGCAGAGATCTTTAACATAACTTGTTTTTGGGGTTTAAGCTGAGTGTCACTCCAAACGCCTGTGAATTGCCTTATGAAGGCAAAACGATCCTGAGTCTGGATGTTGATTTCAGGACTGTGCACACGCTTACATAATTCACCTAGGTCACTACCTATAAAAGGAGTGCTAAACAGTACGCTAAAGCTCGTCCGTGGAGACCCAGAACATCGAGGCTGCTTTGTTTGGAAGCTGCTCGTGTTATTTTAAGCAACAAGGGGGACTGAAAAACACAGTTGTGAGTCATACTTAAAAAATCATCACCCCTATCAGCAAATGTGAACTCACCCAAGCATATTTGTTTTGGTAGGTGTCTTATACTGCCAAAGCACCCAAAGGTGTCTTTACCTATTTATGGTTATTTCGTCAGGAATACAGAGTGGAGCGGGCAGAAAGGTGCAGAACCAAAACACATTCAGAGAGGGGTCTGAATAAGATCTACTTTGCTAGTGCTCAACATATGATGATAAAAGGTGGTAGGGGATGGGAAAACAGCACAACCACTCCCATTTGCATTAGACTGAAGTGAGCTTTTTTTGGTCTGACTAACCCTCAGTGTCACATTTATCACTGTTGAGGGGTGTTCATGGACAGAATGAAAGAAAAATATCTACCATACGTACTGCTTTTACTTACTCCCTGACGACGGTGCATCTGCCCGCTCAGTATGCAGTTATACCAGTCCTACCTGATAATTCATGCGGGCGATATTATTTCTGCTCCTCTAGGGCATGTAAACAAACCAAGTCCTCAGTTTCCAATCACCAGAGTGCTCTCTGGCCTTATGTTGCCCATTGGGAGATGATTCTTGCCAAGAGAGGAAGATCTGTCTCAACAAAGGCCAAGTGTGTCACATCCTGACCGTGCCCCATATCCTCCTTCATAAAAGCCTGATTAATCAGGAAATGTTATTCATAAGACTGGCAAATGTCCAAAACTCTGTTTTAGAGACAGGACGGGTAAGTACAGAGACAAACCTTTGAATAGCTTCAACAGCCACCCAGTACTCCCAAGTACTCCATGATGGTCCCATTTTTAAATATTTACTTCTCTGCAAAGACCTCAAGTGATTTTAAGCAGTTGATTTACATTGCATAATTGCTGTTCTTGACCCACTAACAATTGCTATATACGACAAAGAAGTTGCATCAGACGAGACAGCTCAAACGCTATTGAAAACGTCTGAAGAGAAATTTTGCCTTGTATATCCATGTCAGTTAATACTATAAATTAGTAAAGTCTTCAAAACCAGCAGTAGTTGATAAATACATTGTGAACTTTCTTCACTCATTAATGATGCAAACTAATGCAAACAACGTTTTTCATAATGAGAACAGGATTTCAGAGCTACAGTACAATTTTTCCATGCAGTCTAGGCAACTCTGAACGTACCCCCGGGGTAACAAGTAGTTTAACATCATTACTGGTGTCTTTATATTATCAGTGTGTTACTGGCTGGTGTTTTGCTTTAGTACATTTCAATAAAACGGAGTCAATGAAGCACCTCAGGAGAGTCCAGTCGTATTTCATTATGTCATCATTACTCAGAGCCCAATGATGTCATTATCTGTACAGGTGAAGCAATGGGAAGCTGGCTTCTTCTGGGAAAACAATACCTGTCATTCTGATCCATAGTGAGTGTACACATTAACTTGCTGATTCAGTCCAAGACAAAGGCCAGACAGAGAGCTGCCTCCAAGGCACAGGTTGACCTGTAGCCCACTGGTCTGTGCAGAATTCATATGTCAACATAGGAGGACAGAGAAGGAATGCAGACTACACCCTGCTAATAAAAGAGTCGATTTGCATGGGAAAAGAAGAGGATCTCGATCAAGGGGATAAAGTGGAAAACGCTCAAGAAAAAGCTTAAACAAGCAAAGCGATAACCTGGTCACTTCAATGGTCTAAAATGCATAAAAGCTCTGCTTAGCAAACATTTAAGGCTATATGATGGTCTGCCTTTTAGTTCAGCCACTGAATCTGTAGCTCTAAAAATGTAATGGCAAACACCACAGCACTAATGGAACATGCAAACCTAACAACCAAAGGCAGACAAGCTACAAATGTGTCCACTCTTTCAATATTGTTTCAGTTCAGCTTTACTGAAATAGCCCCATGAGTCACTTTATTATCTTTTCTTATCTTACCCTGGGACTCCTACTTTTCGCCCAGAGATTTACACCTGAACAGTTGGCTGCATTTTGACAGTTATTAGATTTAAGAAGTACACCTCCTCAGAGCCGTTTTTCAACCTTGACAAAGACAGTACACAAAGCTATCTGTTCAGCTCCAACACTTTGTAAGATGACAACAGTTTGCCACTGTGAACCTTCAGGAATCCACATAAAGTTACCGCAAGCATCAGAGAGGCTTTAAGACATCAAGTTTCCTCAGCTGTGCAAGAAGAGAGGAGGCAGTTAAAGACACAGCAAGCTCCTGACACACATTCTTCCTGAGGGAAGAGGGTGGAGGGGTGGAAACTTTGCTCCGCTGAGAAAACCAGGTGCCAGTGCGTGGACTGTAAATAGAGCAAGCAAAAAAATCCCCCAAAAAACACAGTGGGTCGACTTTTAAAGAAAAGCTCCTCAGCTGGTGGGAAACAAAAGGCGGAAATGTCTTTAATGGAGATAATCGACGCTGCCAATGTCCAGGAAATCTGAGTGACTTCCAATTAATATTGTTTCTTTGTTGTGAAGTCTGGTCGCAAGATACTGCTCTCTAATTATTCCAAAACTTAGTGCCAAAGTTGTAGTGTGCAGAAAGCCAAAATAAAAAACCTTATTTAGGGTAAAAGGAAAATCAAATCTTACCTTTTGTTCTGGTCAATATGTTACTGTTGACTGATAACTACAATAGGCATCAAAAGGAGATTTGTACACCACACATTATGTTGCATGGGTGGGTATGACTGCAACCAGGTCATGTGACCAACTATTGAAAGCAGATACGCCTGAGTACGGGTCACCAGTCTCTAATCCAATAACTCCATCCTTCACATAGTGTACATTAAGCGCTGGCTTCTAACCAATCTATTCAACCAAACAGATGCATCAGAAAACGTCCAGGGAGGGAGGCGGCTTTGGGGCGTGTCACACTTTTTTAAGCCACCCTCACACAACAATCAACCACATACTGAGTGGCCAATGTGTTTCTCATTAAAAAGCAATCTTTCAGCACTTAAGGCGGTGTAAGTATCCTGCTTGCAACCGCTGGCAGAATTAAGGTTTAATTGCAATTGTAGAAGCTCACAACACTTCATCCTGTCGAAACGGGCCTCTACTAATAGAGAGTTTCAAAAGCCCCTCGTTCACATGACTCAACTCTTCCCGTTCTTTGAGCTGCAAGGAAAATAGGAAAAGGGGGCCAAAGCAGGAGAGGAAAGAAAGAAAACAGAGGGAGGAAGAGGAATATTCAGGGTGGAGGATACAAAAGAGGGAAGAAGGATCAAAAGAGGAAAAGAAGAGTGAGAATGAAGAAGAACTGCAGAGGTCAAGAGAGCGGGTGGTGGTGGTGGTGGTGGGGGGAGAGGAAAGAAGATGGAAAGGGTTGAGGAGAGAATGGGTTTTTGTGGGGGGTGGATGTGATGGCTTTGTGGGGCATGTGTCTCCGGGGTGCCAAGGGGCCCCCGGTCGGGTGGTACGAGGGGGGTGGAAGGGAGGACAAGATCTGCTGCTGCTACAGAGGAAGAGGAGGAGGAGGATGTGGCAAAAACAGGGCTTGAGCCTAATCCATCTCTCCCCTCTCCCTCCCTCTCTTTCTCACACAGACACAAACTCCCTCAAATCCCTTTTACCAGAAGTCCCGCTGACTGCAGCCAGTCACCCGAGAGGCAGTTGACATAACAACCCCCCGGGTACTCATGCCTGCACTCTGTGTTGGCTGAGTAACTGACACTGTAAAAACTGTACTGACCTGCTGGAGGCGGAGCCGCCTTTGTCACCAGGCAAAGAAAGTGTGCTGCTTCCCCTCCTTGAAATCTTTGTCCGAGGGGACCACAGCATATGCCATTCAAATTCAATAAAGCTATGTGGTTTAACACAGAGGAGCATCTGTGTGTTTTCCTCACTTTTTTTTTTTAACTGGCTAACTCTTTGTCCTAGTCTTCCGGCTTTCTGTTTGCTGCATTCAAAAGGAGCCATTAGAAGTGACGTATGGGAAGGCAAACATGAAAACTTGCACTGGAAGGATCACAAAAACAAGCGGACAGGAATACACACTGGCTCTCCAACAGCGCTGCGAGCCTGGAAGCTGGAGAGTGGCGTGGGAAGGGTGGGGTTTATGGGCTTTATCTCGCTGGGGGATCATATGCATGCATACTCACGCGTACACAACACACAATGTGCTACGTCAGATTCCTTTCAGTGAGTAAATGTGTGCCAAAAACAAACACCCACACTGTTTTGTTTTATTTTCTTTTTTTCAAATGGATGTACCGTAGCAGCTACAGTTAAAGCACCTACTCTCACACGGACTGCTACCCTTTGCTGCACCCTGACATATGTAAAGCATTGCCTCACTTCAGCAACACTTGAAGTGCATTAAATTTGCCAACTCTTGATGGAAAGATTAAAACTGTTCAAACTGACCGAGGTATTCGTCAGCACACTCAATAGAAGCTGTTTCAGCTATTTTAAACCTTTAACTGGGCGAGTAGGCGAGATTTTGAGTAGAACTAATGTTTTCCTGCTTTCATGTGGACCGCCAGAATTTATTTGACTAAACTGTAAAGGAGCTTTCACACAAATGTGCACAAAAATACATATATAGTGTACATGTTCAAGAAATCTCAACTTAGAAATTCAAATCTGACTTCAGACATTTAAAGTACATACTTCACTGGCTTGAAAATGCAATAAAAATGCATGACCTCACCCTATTTTTCACTCAGTGTGTTACAGTGGGATAAGAGTGATTCCACTCATGATAATATAACTACACATGCATATTTCCCAATTCACATACATGCTGTGCCTGTGGTATGACTTACATGTGTCAAAAGTATGTCACTCAACCCATTTCTATAAATAGTCACATAAACAAAGAAACGAGTGATTCCTGCTGTCATTCGTGTAATTCGTTCACTGCAGAGTGACTACAGAGGTGTCTCTCCCTAGCAACCATCTAATGCGATTTTTTCCGCTTGTCAACCACTTATCAGCGTGGACTTCATCCCCAGAATGGTCGCCTGCAAGATACAGACAAGACTGTGCATGGAGAGATGGGTGGGTGAGTGGTTGGGGATGAGGGGGGAGATCAGCGGGGTGGAATGTCTCATCCGGAGAATCCTGCTCGTGGCGTTTCTCTCTGGTGTCTGCCGTGCAGAGCAGACACCATCTGGCCAGCTGGAATGCTACTGGGCAGGGGGTGGAGGGGTTAAGGGGGTCTCCTGTGTTGCAGGGGGATGGGTTATGGCTGAAAGATGGAGTATTAACAGTAGTGGTATTAACCATTTAATGCCAACTTAACTCTTTCAAGTGAAAAAAAAAGAAGGAACACTGCCATAAGAAGTACCAAGGCTACTGACATCAATATGAAAGGCTTAAAATGCTGTATAAAGGATAAAGATTACCTGTTGCTTAATCAGGCACATAGACACTGAACTGAAATGTGCACTGAGTCAGTTTTAAAAGGAATTGCTAAGAGATAGTTGAGAAGATTGAATCCGCTCTCATGTCTGTACAATAAATACGAATACAGCCAGCAGGCAGTTAGTCTAGCTTAGCATAAACACTGGAAACAGGTGGGAACGATAGCCTGGCTCAGTCTGAATGTAAAATCCACCGACCAGCACCTCTAAGGCTCACTAATTAGAGAAAAGAAAAAAAGGAACGCATTTGGTACAATGTTGCAGGCGAACACAAAATTTCTGCTTTAATGTGAAAAACTAACTCACTGCTGCACAGCTCTTCACATTGATTCAACCATAACATACAACTACTTCCTCAACTCCAGTGACGCTGACATTTATAGCTCTACACAAGAAACATGAACATAATAATAGCACAATACACACACTGTACATACAATATACTGACAATAAAACTAAGACAAAGCAGAGCAATGGCTGTATAATTTGAATGGGCTCTACAAACTTGTCCCCTAAGGATATTTTTCAAGCAACATTTACATTTCCTTTTTAGCTTACACTGAAATGTTGCTTTGTTCAAACACAATGCTTAGTCTGTATCCCTACATATGGCTTACGAGGATATATCTGTTTGTGAATGTTTTATTAATGGATGTTTCCTGGCAACATCTGTCACTCACATGGGCACAAAGGCAATAAAAACCCTTGGTGACATGCACAAAAAGAGCAGCCTGTAAAAAAAAATCACTAGTTCTGAACATAAATTCAAAACACTCTCTGATATTGTATTCTAAGTCTTTATTTTGAGTATACGATGGTGTCAAATGAAATTCTGCTCTGGCACGGGGCTAAAACAAAGTGAAATGAGAGAGGCCTTGTGCTTCCCCTGTGCATGGAAACTATTATGTGTGCACAAATCAAATGAAGTCTGAATATAACCATATGTTTATGTGCCATGCAAATATTACGCCGGTTAAAAGACGTCATTGAAGTGGGCCTTGGCTGTGCAGTTTGCTGACCAAATACAGTTAATGTCTTGGTGGCAAGGCTGGAAGCGGTCCACTCTAACTGCTGGCTCGGTTTATAAATATGTCTTAGCAGTGATTAGCCTGAGGGTAACCCCTAGCACTCTTCCCTGCGGAGTTCCCATTGCTCACATTGTCACATCCCTTCTGCTTTATGTAAATATTTGCTCTGCAGAACTTCTTGGCTGTGCAGCAGACATCAAACCTTACTGAGAGCTGAGGAGAGAGGATAGGTCAGACCTACGGAGAGGGAAGAGAGATGAGTGGGCAGATCTTGTGCTTGTCTTTTTGCAGCCAAGTTTTGCAGCATGTTACTTAACCGTTAAGTGTCACATGCCGGTGAAGCTGAGGAGGGAAAATGCTTATTAAAAGATACCAATAACTTGCTGACCACAGCAAATAGCTTAATGAATAAGTGCTTCCCTTACTTTGAGCTTATACGTAAAAAAAGCTATGGCGTGCTGACTCTTTTTGATAAGATCACAAACACTGGGCCATAAATATAAATGCAAAAAAGAAAATAAATCTATCTTCCCTTTCTTTTTGCAGGTGCAGACATGTACAATACAGATTAAATAAAAGCAACTGACAAGAGGACTGACAAAATGGATTGAAAAATACATTTTTGCTAATTTTGAACTAATCAATCTGGGAGCACAAGTGTATTTATTTTGGGGCCTTTCCCTCTTTAGGGCCTTGTTAAAAACCTTAATTACCCATTTAAATCTATCCTTCAATCCTAATTTAACAAGTTTTTTTTCTCCAATTACTTTTGAGCTAATAGCGCTCTGTGGGAGGCAAACTTACACCTTCATGACAGAAAGCTGGCAAAACAGCAGACAGAAAAAAACACAATTACAGCCCAATGAGAGACCATTAACTGATGTGAAGCTTTAGAAGGAGGGAAAGTGCTCATAGAGGCCAAAAAAACCCACAAAAAACATCAAGGCAACACTTCAGTTGCACAGTGTGCAAAGGTAAGGTCAATCAGCACTGGGGCTTGCTCAGCAGAGGCAATCGACATCACACATATTTCAAGTGCAGAATAAAAGCTGTTACTGTATCTCAAACTTTTTTCCACAGAACAAGCCTTGGAGACTTTCTGCATCTCTCGCTACAGCGTCCTGGTAATACAAGTGATCCAGGAATTGAAACTCAATCCACAGTTGAACTCATGACAACATGCTCTTAAGGTGTAAAAAAAAAAAAAAACCCAGAAGAGATAAAAAAGTCAGCGTTCCACTGCTGAACGAGACAAGTCTCTGCAGCAGGAGCCCTCATCCACCGCACGCTCCTCCACCCTCCATACATACCCTTTCTCCTGCATTAGGCAACAAGATGCCTGCAGGGGGGACGCCACCCCAGACCGACACGAGGCGTTCAGGTGAATGACAATCCTCACCACAACCACAAAACACCTACTTCTGCTCAGCAACAATGGAGGTCCTGTCTCTTTGTTTGGGGTCTTTACATGGTCCAAAGAAGAGGCAGGTAAAGGGCAGCAGGATTATGTCAGTGGGAGAAAAAAAGAGCCACTCCCTGAACAGAAAGCGATCCGCTCCAGCTGATCTGCACAGGCCGGATAATGCTCAACAGTGACTGTCAGTTTTCTGTCATTACCCAACACGACAGTGCAGCAACGACAAAAGACTCTGTTGTTAATGAGTTAAAGAGTTGCACAAACGTGTGCTGTCCTGCTCAGCTCCTGACACAGAGACGCTGAGTCTGTCTTATCAGGGCATGCATCAGTTTTCTTCTTCTGTCTCCTTGCTCAACACCAGCTGGCTGTTGAAGGTCTCTGGGAAACCTGTTATGACACAAGCCGCGGAGATGCAGCACAGTGGGAAAATTACAGCCTGGCAGGCCTCAAACAGCGTAGCCTTCGGATATGAAGCTTCAGTGAGCTTCAATCTATCCACCATTTGAGAAACATAAAAGTAGCAGCTACTCTTGAAATGACTAATGGCATGACACAGATTTTTTTTCCCACTGTTACACACTAAATTTGAAAGACATAGTGCGAGGAACTTTGAACTTTTGAGCATGAGCCCCTAAATTCAATGCCAGGGGACGAGACACAAAAATCCAGGCCCAGTTGAAGTCATGGGAATCGCTCCCTGAATAAACAGAGTGTACACTCACCTTATTTAACAGGAAAATTAATGTCTCATCCACCTCAGTACACATTACCCTGGCAGCATGGGAGTATTTGCACAACCGTGGTAGCTTGACACAGATACTCTGATTGCAAATTACTTCGTGCCAGTTTACATAATCTCGTCTGCAGTGACATTATTGCAACATTTTGCACAACAGCATAGTTAAAAAGTAGGAAAAAAAGGAGTGACATCGAGGCCTCTTAAGCTTTCTCACACTGTCTTATCACCTTGTTTTCACAGGTGGCCTTGCAGAACATGCTCGCCACTGGTTTGCACAGTAAGAGGGTGAGAGGTGGAAAGAAAAAGAAAAGAAAAAGCAGCTGGTTTGGACGTGCTGTCAGTCAGATGTGTCCTCCATAGTGCCTCGATTCATCGCAGCATCAGGTGTTAATCTCTTCACAGGTTATGAAAGCAAACCACGAAGAAAAATCGTGCAGAAAGCATGCAGGGGATTAAAAAAAGAGACTCTATTACAAGTCTATTACACCCCCGTGAGAACCACACATACGATTTGAGGAAGAGAACTAAAAGGTGACTAATGCATTGACAGCTGCAGAAAGGAGAGTGTCGACACAAAACCACTCATCGGGTCCTTGAATGTAACACCATGTAGAGACGTGCATTTCCTTGAAGACTTTAAATGCTCTGAGAGGGAGGGGGGTGTACAACAATTCTGTATTCATTACAAAAACATACCTGCTGTGCCTTTTTGCCGACCAAAACACGACGTACAGAGAGATATAACCGAGAGGCAGCTGTCTAAACGAAGCAGCAGGTTTTAACAGCACATTAGCTAAAAACGTTTTCAACTGTTGTTTTCAACCGCGGCGCGACCAAACTCACAGCGAAAGCGAGCCCCGAGACGACGACAAGACAACAAAAACTGACCTAATTCGGCTTTTCTATGCTTGAATAAGGAGTGTGGCTCCCTTTTGCTGGTCCTCCGCCGGCTCACGGCTCCGTCCTGCCCTGACAGGGGGCAGAAGAGACACTGAGGGCTGCGATCCTGCTGCTCCTCTAACTTCAAACTTCAAACGAATCCTCGCTTCTCATTGGTCCGGGCGTGCTGCGTTCAGGTGCACCCCCTGTTAATTTTTCAGATCACTTTTCACGTTACTGCTCCTGTTTTTCTCCCGAAACATTAGCACATTTTACAAATGTACTTTGGTTCGTGTTGCTTAACACTACCACTTGTGTTACAATAGGAGACATTAAAAAGTGTGATATAATACCGTTCCTATTTACGCTCTGCACGACTGCGATTGAAAGGTCGATTTTTCGTGGAACACTTAAATGCACCCTTGGTTGCTGTACTGTATATAAAACTAAAAGTCAACTTGGGCTTCTTGCATGTTTCCATTTAAGAGTGATTTAAGAGTTATAACCCTCCAAACTTTCCAGATTCTTTCATTTGAGACACCCAGGTTGCCTTTTAAAGGAGCTTTTTAAACTGCTGTTGTTTATACTGTTGATACTGAGATGTTGAGTTGTTACTGTTTTAGTGAAGTATTTACCAGTGAAATATTACTCCAATTTTTCTACTGTAAACTTGTAATTCAGCAGTGATCACATATTTTCAACAGGTCCTGCTGTGATCAGCTCCAGCACTTCTGCAACCATCTAAGCATTGAGTGATAAAGATTATGGATAGATGGATTTTTCACAGCCGTTTTTCTCATTTTTCTCCAACAATGAAAATGCAAAGCAGGTGATGTCTGCCTCTACAGTGCTTCCACAGTGCCTCTGCAATTAACAATAAAAAGGCTCATTTTATTGTTACTGTTGCAGCGCCCCCTGCTGCTTATATTAGATAATGTAGCTGTTTTACAATATAATGTTTTCCAATCAAGTATTAGGTCCTTGCTGTGGTAATCCATTGCTGCTGCATGGTCTAAAGGTACAGAGTGTTTTAGATTTTGAATTACTCTATAGCACTTTAATCCATGCTGTAGCTATGCTTAATAACTCCCTGCAAGGGGTCAAAGCAGTAGAAACATAAGCTTTCAGGTTTTCCATAACCATATGTCTTGTATCCACCCGCATCATATCTACAAGAGATTACACTTGATTGCGTTTACGCCTGACATTGTGCATCTGCTGCATGCGCAATGAAATGGACTGTGCGTGTGTGTATTAGACTGCGCGCCTGTCTGTGTTCTTACATGTACATGAGTGAGAATGATTAATGATCGTGTCCTCTTATCAAATTAAACGCACCGATATTAAGTGCCATGTCACCAGGGGTTATGTGAATTGCCTCTTGTAATAGCCAGATACTAATGCACACACACACACACACTGATATTAGGATGTAGAGGGCACTTGAATTTGTTTACTCAATTCTCTGTCGTGTCAGAAACAATCTATATCTGCCGGAGCAACCCTTAGCCCACTGAATAACTGATATCCAGATGATGAATATATTTACAAATGGAATTTCATCTTTATTTCTTTCACCGATGTTTGAGTGGGTGTGGTTTGTTTCACAGTTTGCCAGTTCATATTTTACACAGAGATTCATGCTGGTGATAATATTTACTGTCCTGACAGTCACTCTGGTTCTTTCATCTTCACCACTCTGTCTTCCCTCAGTGGCAACTTAGTTGGGTAACACCAAGCCCACCTGCAAGACATGCAAACATTACAGTGAATTATTGATGAGGGACAGTTATGAAACATAACACTCATCCTAAGTGTACATCACTTTGTTACTTTAATAACTTTGGCAATAAAAAGGAAGCGTGCAGTATCATGCATCAAGATTAAACATTGAATTTCAGCAGCTCTTTTTCATCTTCATTTGGCACAAACTTGGATCAAGCTGTTTTCAGACATACTTCCGATTTATGTGTTTTTCACTCTAGATGTGGACAGAGGTGGAAGAAGTATTACTACTTATTCAATTATAGGTTATACTAAATGGAAAAATATTCTGTTACAAGTAAAAGTTCTACATTTGCAAGAAAATATAATTATAGTAGAATACTCATCATGCAATATGATGCTTTTTGAAATAATGTATGAAAGATTGATGGATGATAATTATTGATTCATTAATGTGGTCATAACTTTAATGCTGCAGGTGGAAAAGAAATGCCTTTTTCTATGTATTCTGCTGGATAGCTTATGAATTGAAAATAAAGTTTCATCTTTATGAATAATATATTCATTGTACAAGGGAACATTAGAACCAGTATTTATAAGAATTCAAGAGTTTCATTCTTGCTTTATAAGATACAAAAAAATCTGGATCCCCCCCAACGTCTAATTCATAGCTATTTGGTAAAAATCACACAGCAGCCAGCAGAAAGGGATGGTGTGGAGGACAGGATGACAGGTGGAGATATCATAGCACTCTGTACCTTGTCTGGGCTCACATTAGGACACATCCAGTTGTACAGGTAGTAATGAAGGCTCCCGTCATTGATGCTGAACTTGAGCTTCTCCAGGAAACTCTTGTTATCCATCACATCGAGGGCAGAGAAGATGTCAAGGCCTTTCTGTCAGTGTGGAAAAGGGGCTTTTATTTTCTCATAATACACAATGAAACAAGTCTACACATTAAAAAATATTCATGTTAACAATGCTTTTCAAATTTTATCATATAATTTTCATTATATTGATCATTGTAACTGTGTGATTTGGAGGGAAAGTAATAAAAATGTGGGTTTGGTGATGTTTCAGTGGATATTGTGAGTCCTGGTGGAAAAATAAAGTAAAATCTTACAGTAATACGAGCCAGCATGTGTCTGATTTTCTTATAAATGCTGAATATATACAATTTTAGTTTACTACTATCTTCTTTCAAAACATTAACATACCTCTCAAAGATGTACACATTCTGCACTGTTTAAAATCAGCTTTTTTATTCTGGCACACTCACAGATTTAGCCAGGACCAGCGTGTCCTCCATGAGGTCGACTGGGTCGGTGGCAGTGGAGGTGATGTAGAAGAGACGAGCTGCTCTCAGGTCCGTGTGGACCGGGTGATTCAACACCCTGCAGGAGATGCTGTAGAAACTCACCACATCTGTCGGTGCGCCGTCGTCCCCCTGCAACATCATGTAAGTTTAAATGTTCAATAAAATGAGGTGTGAGGAAAGCGACAGTGAAGAGACAGTGAAGGTAACAAATCATAAAGTCAGACCTCCACAACATAGGTGTCGACCACGTTCTCCCTTGGCAAAAGCCAGTGCTCCACTTCCTGCACAGACAGGATGGGGCTGAGGGGAAACTTTTTGAGGTTGGCCTGGAGAAGTGAGTGTACCCCCACAACGTCCTCTTTGGTCATGGCGCGCAGACCTGGTGTCTTTGTTACCTTGGAGAAAGAAAAGGAAAGTCAAAGCAGGAGAGAAATACACCCTCAGTAAATGCTACAAGAAGTCTTGATAATTAAAATCAGTATCTTTAAATGCATTTGAAATTTGAGTGATGTGTGGCCAGTGTCAGATTACAATAGCACTAACAGATTGTTGCCTCTAGGTGGCAGCAGAAACTAACCTCAGGCAAACGGTTCAGTTTGAGGGCTCTCTGCAGCTTCATGTTCTGTCTCAGACCTGGGTAGCCCACCTCCGCCAGCTTTCGGGAATTCAGAGGCCGATCCCAGTATCTAAAAGTATTAGTTACAGGCAAATAAAGTAGTCAATGTTTCATGAGACAATACCAAAGATGTAATGTATAGGGTACATAGGAAATAGCTGCTGAAGTACACAACAAACAAAGACTGCGCTACGGGAACAGAAAGTGGGACACATAACTAGATCAGGAAATTTTATTTATTCCATTTTATTTCATTATTGTTCATTTATTATGTTAAGACCCTGAAAAGTCAGCTAAAGTATTTCTTTATAACATTAAATATTCATGACTAAATCAGTCATTTTAAAAGTTAAATTTGGGGTTAAAAACATCTGTCGGTATCATTTATTAAGAAAAACCCACAGATGCCATCGCATAAAGGAACGTGTTGAGAAAATGTTTTTTCAGGGGCTTTAAAAGTGATAATTGTAGTCCCACTTTTCCTTTAAGGCTGATGTGATTCCACACTGGGCATACCTGCAGGTGCTTAGCGGTGTGGGCAGCACTATGCCAGCTGTGTAGACAGCCTGGTTGACGCCCTGCTGGTTGACCCGTCTGGTCAGCTCTCGGATCAGAACTGGAGTCATCCGCTTGAGGCGCAGCTTCTTATGAACACACAGGAACTTGACCTGCACCATCCGCTTCTCCCTGCAGAGCACGTTTTAAGCATTTGCTTTGAGACATTTGCAGGGAAATTGCTACCAATTCGTGCAGCAAGTGTTCTGAATACTAATATCAATCATCAGATTTCAGACACATATTTTTGCATAAATTCACGGGTTACTCACGTCTCATATATGCGGACATCTGCAGGAACGGCAGCAATGAAGCCGACCAGCTTCTTATTGGTGTCTACTCGCACACCACAGTGCCACTGGGCCAGACAGTTAGGAGGTAGTAAAGCCCTTAAGAGGAGAAGAATGGCATTGTCTGCAATATGACTGTCAATAAATGTCGGAGTTCAATAAACTCTGATTAAGGACAATTTCCAATAAAAGATTAAAGGAGGAGATGACTGGGCTGAGTGAACAGAGCAGCTCTCTCCAAACTCAGGGCCAGAGACCCAGCCAGTGTCTGAAATATAATGGTCATTATTTATTTCATAGTAAATTAAATATGTTATAATGTTTTGATGTAAGTGTTGAAGGGGGAGATACCATTTATTCAGATCTAAGAGAAAAAAAGGGAGCTCGTAACTGATCGAGTGTATTGGAGGGTCAGGCTGGAGAGTTGGGTGGGAAAAGTTGTGTTGTCCTTTTGAGACTCTCAACTTAATTCTCAGAGACTAAAATATTGATGAGATGTTGCTGTGTTACTTGGCAGTTTAAAGATGTGGATGTGTGAAAACTTTTGGTGAAATACCCCTGGCGGCCGCGTTGCAGAGTTTGTTGAGAAGGCTGACACCGTGCTCATATCTGTATATTTCAAATGAGGCCCCAGCCAGTTAGCTTAGCTTAGCACAAATACTGGAAATGGGGGAAACAGCTAGCCTCCTTCTCCACACAAATTAACACATAATATCTTGTTTGATTTATCTCTGCAGAAACAATAGTTTGCCACTTTATGGGAAATGTGTTACACTATTTCTTAGCCAAGAATAAAAACTTCTGAGAGTCTAAGAGTCTCAAGGATCTCCTTAGGGTCAAAAAATTGTTTAGTACATAAATCCATTAAAATGGCAAGTTTTGACTTTTATTGCTTTGTTTGTCTAGTGTTTTCCTGTTCTGTTTCCAGTCATATTTGTATTTAGTTTTAGATATTTAGATCAGATCAGAACTGTCAGCAGGAAAGTAGTAGTAATCCAGTAATAATATATATATAATCCAGTAATAAAAGTGGCTAAATGCAACTGCCTGAAGCTTACCACTGCAGATACTCCAGAGAGAAATCAAATCGGATAGTGTTGTCATCCTCTTCCATGTAGTTCTCATTTAGCAGAGTGCATAACTCTCTCAGCTGAAATTATAGACAGAAAAGATTGAATTTGCCTACATTTCAGTCAATTTATTCTTAAGTTTTAAACCAAGAAACTTCTACTTTGCAACTATTTATCCAAAATACAATACACTTCCTTACTTCCGAAAGTACATACAGTAAGTAACACAGTAATTTACCACTGTGGGGCTGCTGAGGTCCAGACTGTCCCAGCAGAAACCTTGAGGTAGAGAGTAGGGCTCCTTTCGGACGCTGGTTTCATCCGCTATTAATGGGCCATTAGTCACAATGCTGTCACCTGAGGACACAAGGATGAAGAGCAGCTTGATTTCAATAGTGAATGATGTATGCGCTTCAGGTAATGGCTTGTTAAAATGAATGCACCATAATGTTTTTATAATGGCAACATTAAAACAAGATTAAAGGGCTTCTTCATCCCATTTGGTATAAGAGCAGAAGTTAAGAGTGAGCTGAGAAGTCAATCCATATAACTGTTTCACAAATCCCTGAAAAGAGGAAATGTCATATGCTGCAAACAGCAGTGTGGTTAAAGATATATTTAAACAATTAAAGGTACCAAATGTTTGTGCGTGAAGAATAAGGGGGGAAACAGCTTGTCTGGGTATGTTAAAAGGTAACAAAATCCACATACCAGCACCTCTCTATCTCACTAATCAACATTTAATATCTTGTTTTTCTAGTCTGTGCGATATAAATATAAAAATAGAAACAACTTCTTGGACTCTCCACTAAGCCTAACAACTGCTTAGAGCCAAGAAATAGTCCAACAGCCTCCATAAAAACAAATGCATTTACTGATAAAGCAAAGAAGATGTAACACTTTATTTACTGAGCTGCAGAAGTGCTGGCAGGTGGATTTTGTTACCTTCGGACAGAGCTGCCTTTCAGTCTTTCTGCTAAGCTAAGTGTTTCCTGGCTGTGGGTTCATATTTAATGACAGATAAAAGTGGTATAGATCCTTTCATTCAGTTCTCCTGCGATAAAATAAGAATAAGCACAGCTCTAAAAAAAAAAAAACTCTTGCACTGAGTTTAAGTTTGAGCCAATGCTTTTGTTGAGTATTCAAGCAAAAACAAGTGCTGCTAGAGGAACAACTCACTCACCCAGTTTGGGGACGGGCTGTGTCTCCCAGAACCGGTATGTGTGTCTCCTGGCCTGCTGCAGGGTTTTGGGCAGGGTTGGACCCAAGGAGAAGAGGTGGAGTGCTCTCTGGATCTCCTGCTGCTTCTTCTCCGGAAGAGAGTCCAGCTGAGACAGGACGAGACCGGCAAGG
This sequence comes from Amniataba percoides, assembly GCA_037176925.1. Lineage (NCBI taxonomy): Eukaryota > Metazoa > Chordata > Actinopteri > Centrarchiformes > Terapontidae > Amniataba > Amniataba percoides. The sequence continues at coordinate 8,835,991 of JBAJHX010000024.1, read as the reverse complement.
ACAAGTTATCATGTAATCTTCCCCCCTCCCAAGAAGACTGATCCTCACATAGCTTGAGCCCCACAGTCAATGCTGATCATTTCAATAGACAAATGCACCTGTGTGACAAACACCCACTCACAAAAAGACACAAACCATGGCAAATGGATCCCTGGGTCCCTCGGGTCTCCAGGCATCTTCCTTCTTTTGCTTCTTTTTGTTCTTTTGTAGACTATTACTCTCGTCCTCTGTCAGCTTGTTATCACTAGGAGACATTTTATGCGTTCCTGTCTGTTGCAAGGCTTTAACTAAAGTAATGTTTTACAAGCTGAAAGAAAAAAAAACCCACAACAACAACAACAGAGATCTGAAAATACTGTCAAACGTGCAAGTTTGAATCAGTCATTATCTGCGAGTCCTTGAAGCTGAGGGTGAATTGGGCTGTTTTCTGACACATTAGTGGTTTTTCTAGCTCTTATCTTGGTGAGCAGCGTGGGGAGGAGAGTGACCGCCTCTGTCACCCAACCCAGCCCAACTCCCACCCAGCCGGCAGATAACTGAGAGCAAACCATTCGATATTACTTCTCACGGTCTTCATGTCAGACAGCTGCTGAGTAGAGCGCCACGGCAGATTAAAGCTTATAGCAGCTTGATCCAGGGAGCAGATTTAATTGGTTGAGGTTGTCTAATTGTAGAGTTCCCATATAGGCTCCCATTTAAAATGCTGGACTTTTTTCCCCCTGAGCTTTGTATTTCTTGTGCATCATTGTCTGCATAATGTAGAGTCTGTTAACACTGGATCAGCTATTCAAACATACAGTAGACTTATTGTCAAGTTGCTGAGGATGAACCCAGACAAAAATAAATAAAGACAGTAAAAGTAAATAAGTAAAAATTCTTTAAATTATCACATTTAATTTATTTTCATAGTAAGTTTCTGACAAAAATACATACTTGTAACAAAACAAGTATTAAAACTTTACAGAACATTTTATAGCTTTACAAAATAATATTTAAGAAGATTTGTATAAAATTAGGATCACATATTAAATTAGAGAGAGAGCGTTAGAGAGAGAGCGTTCAATACCAAAATAAAAGTGCTTTTTCAAAATAAAAGTGTCCCTATGGTAAAATGTAACTGCCAAAGTCAAACACAAGAATTAAAACATTCTCAGACCTGAAATCAAACTTTTAACCATTATTAAACCATGTAATCTCTGGACTTAGTAAATCCTGTATCAAACAATGAGGTTTCTGTCTGCGGAGCCACTGTACTCCTCCTTTATCAGTTGGGGACTGTATGAAAATGAAAATTATCAGGGAGGGGGAGTCTTAAAGAGGGAACTGGTCTAAAATTTGAAGGGAGAATCTTTTCATCCTAGATTTATATTTGATTTCATTCTCATATTTGAGATTTATTGTAAAAAATAAAAACAATAACAAAGTTTTATTTTGTGTTTGAGTCCATCAGCTGCTACGGAGATTTTGCTTGGCTGTATGAAATTCTTAAGCTGCTCTTTATTAGAAAAAGTGTCTGCAATTGATATACTGAGAGGTAATATTTACTTTTGTACTCTTTTCTAAGTCAGCGGGAGGCTTTAGAAAATATTAATATACTCCTGGGAGGGCCTTTTCTCCACCTGCATCCTCCAAGGAAACAATAGCAAGTGAGCAATTGCAAAAAAAAAAAAAGCGTAATCGTTCAACAAGCAGACCCACGTCAGCCATCAGCTGATCACCGTCATCTCGCACAATCAGCAGCAACATTCAAACAAGTCAGTCAGCTGGACCAAACGATTCGAGTGCTCGCAGCCACACTCTGCTGATCGTTCATGCCGTCTGTTGCTAATAATAGTTTTGACATGTCTCGCATTGTGCATCGTGTACGTTCTCCTCCTGTATACCCCAAGGGAGGTTTGCTGCAGTCCCTGCAGAGTCTGTTGCCTGCTGCCTGGATTCATCTGGGAGAGCATGTCAATTTCTTTATTTACACAGCTCAACATAACAAATCCCAAATTTGCCTCCCGGGACTTTGCATCCCCGTGAGTGCTGAGCCCTTTGCATTTGACACATCTGTATGAGCATTTGCACTATAAAAGGTCCAGTTTCCTTTGATCTCAACTGAAAAACTGCAACCTGGAGCTATTTTTTGTCTCTACTTTATAGTTCTGGTGTGTTATTACCATGCCACTGAAACCTAAATGCCAACAGGAGAAGGAGGCTAACACCTGTCACCATTTAGGGTGAAGAAGTGGAAGTTGTGCAGTTCTAAAAAGTACTTGGGAAAACTCATCTATGACAGCCGCTTTTACAACAAAGGGGGCAGAGGAGCAGTTTTCCATCCTGAGGCTCAGGTGTTTGAACATGATGCAACACGCTACATGTTTTGTGGATTACTCGTGGTCAGTGCACTTTCTTTTCCGGCACTGGGTCAGAGAGGAAGCACCAAGTCTTGTTGATGCGGGCGGGATGACCAAGCTGGTGACACAGCCCGGCTCAGCTGCACACCCCGGAGGCAGCAGAGAGGCGGAGGATGGCGGATTAATGAAATTTCCAATTGAACAACACACAACATGTCTCTGGTGAGCGGATGCAGCTTCGGATAACCTGCGTCTCAGTGTCTAACTCCATCTAGCATTCGTTTTTGTTTTGTTTTGTGGTAGTTGTGTCTCATTTCATTTTTTTTTTCATTCTGAAATAGACTCAATATCCCCAAAAGGCCATTAAAATTTCATCTCCTAAGTGTGCTGGAAATATCTCTTGTTACTGATGGAGTCACTCAGGTTTATCATGATGTGGAAAAATGATTTACTCATTTTGCAGAGAAGGTAAGCGATTAAATTTGAATGTATTAATGATTTCAGTCCACCCATGGCGATTACTGTCACGCTCCACATATTTACTGTCTGGTCATGTCACTGAAACTGATGACTTCTGTGATTCACAGCATAAACATATATAAATGAATAAACATGAACACTATATCTGGACCTTTTTCATTCTTGGCGATGCCTTGAGTTTTTCTTTTCCCTTTCAGTCCCACTTCATTTAACATTTTACACAGCACAGGTAAGTGCTGCTTAAGAGTATGATTAGCTGGTTTGCACATTTCCAGGCCCTCCAGGTGAAGGAGATGATTTCTCTACAACCCTGCAACTCATTACTTTTACTTCTTTTAAAAAATACATGGAAATCTGTCTGCCTCTCTCCAGTCTAACACAATCTTAACCTCTCTCTTTGACTGTGTTTCGACTCATTTCAGTGCTCTGTGACCGCCAGCGTAGAGTTTGGATGGAGTCTGCTGTCATGGGTACAAATGCAAGCTGAAAACATACAGCTGAGAGAAGGTAGTTTTTGAGCAAACATCATAATACATAGAAGCGTTCAAAAATCAGCATGTGCTTGGGGACCAGTACTTGTTTTATAATGTTGAAGTCTTGAGATGCAAGAAAAAGAATCTAAATACTTCTAAAATTAACTGTGTGCTCAGCACCAAATCACTCCAGATGCTGCATAATATTTTTTGTTGTGCCCAATCTGGCTGATGCACTCAGATTCCCTTAATCTAAAACAATAAAGACTTTAACTTTGAGTTAGCAGATGTGAGATCAAAGAGACAGAGAAGACATATTGCACAATGTGTTATTTACTGCTTCACTGGATGGATTTTGTGTCACTTTCATTTTTCCACACCACCACACCATGTGCATGCCTGTGTTTTTGCTTTAGATTGTTCTGTAGTTACATTTAACATACTTGGCTTAATACGTAAAATTCTTACAATATGACACGGCATGTCACACATTCTGACCTGGGCCTGTAGATGGTGCACAAACACCTATAAAAAAATAAAACACTCCTCTGTTACAGCCCAATTGACAACAAACTGCAGAGTGGCAATTTGTTGCTTTCTGCTCAGGGGATGTAAGGATAATCAGGCAAAGGTATGTTTCCAGTGTGTATATGTGCGTGTATGTGTGTGTGTGTGTGTGTGAGTTGTGCTGTTTCATTGCCGTGTGTGCACACACTCACGCACAGGCGCGCACAGTCAGAGCCATTACTAATCTGTAAATAGATCTGTATTGCTGTGATCTATGTGCGGAACAAGATCCTCCTCGCTTTGCCTCGCCTTCTCTTCTTCTTCCCCGTCTCCCTCGTCTGTCTCACCGTCTGCGACTCTGTTGTTTGCGAGATTGGATGAATGAGCAACAGCCTCTGCAGTCTCTCTTTCCCTCTGCTGACTCTTGTCTTTCGGTTTCTCTGACTCACTGTCTCTCAGATTCCCCTTTCAGCTTGTTGCTCGGTCCTTGTCTCTCTCTCTCTCTCTCTCTCTTTCTCTCTCTTTGCGCGTTTAACTCAAGTCAATTCTTCTCGACAGCCGTGACTATCAAATAAGTCATCTCCAAACGTATAGTAAGCACCTCTGATCAGTGCATGGTAATGATGAGGCCTTTAAGTTACTGTTTATGTTACAAGTTTCACACAGTTAGCATGCGTACCCATGGATGACTGTTTGAGTTTACTCTCTTTTCACCTACAATATATTGTAAAGTCATCAGTCTCTCCTAAAACTCTCACAAACTCTTGCAAGTAAAAAAAAAAAGGCAATCAGGTATAAAAATAAAGGCCAGCCTTCTGAGAAATTAGTTGATTCTTAATTTTACACCCAGTGCTACTGCTCAGTGCTACGAAAGCAGCAAAATGTGTGCAGTTTATGTGCCGTGACTGAAAATAAAAGGCGCAGAGGTCTGAGAGGTGGATGCATGTAGGCCATCTCACCTGAGTGCTGCAGGTTGATTTTATGTCCTGGGTGAGACTTTTTGCTCCCTTTGATCCAATATGTTTAGAGCGTGTGATCATAGTGTCTGTCAAAACTGATGGCACTGATTCCAATCGTGTTTTTTTAAACCACTGTGTGAGCGCAGTGATCCACGGTGGAGATTTGATGGAGGAGTTTGTCACTTTTTTTTTATGCCACCACTGGGGAGCACCAAATTCTACTTGATGGAGTGCCTGTATTTAATTGCTTTTGTTCACCGACTGTTAAAAATAACATATCCTCTAATCTGAGACCTTCAAATACGAGCTTTTGTTTGTGGAAACAGCAACAACTGAGTGCAGGAAGTATGCTATCCGTCCTTCCTCCCACACTCCTGTCACTCATCCTGATGGCCTGTCTACCTTCAAAAAAGGTGCCTAGCCCGAGGCTGAGCTAACTGGCTCCTCTCAAGGGTGATGATAAAACAAACAAAGAGGGGGCTCGCATGAACGCACAGGCTAAAACTGATAAATAAAACATCCCTTGTACTTTTTGTTGATTGCGCATCACAAAGGTTCATGCTGTAATGTAACAGGCCAGCGGACCTTTTTGACTTTTTCAAAATTAGCTGCAGAGTCAGAAGTCCAAAGTCCCTCGTTAAATTGGAGAGGACGGCGTCAACCTCTTCCTGTGGTATTAGTGCAGGCCTGGCTTTCTGGGTCCTAATCAACATCTTTTCATCCACAAGTCCAGAACGCTACTTTGATGTTGCCACCAACTCAGAAAATGAAAAGCTTGGTTTTGTTGTGATTTGGGGACCCTCCCTCCTAAATCATGCAATCTCAGGATCTTGTTTGTTGATATTATTTGGCCACGTTGCCGGCCCTGATGAGTGGACAGGCCAAAAGAGGATTTGTATTCACCTTGAGCTCCGAGCTGAAGACTGCTGGCTTTCTCTCTGTGCCAGCTGAGATCCAGCTTTCAATACTGAAGCTGGCCCGGCTATGTTATTGGCAACTTGTCATTTCTGTCCGCCTCTGTCCGTCTTACATTTAAGGCATGCAGCTGGCATTACAGTTAAAAGTGACAGTAACAGTCAGCAAGCAGGATTCAGTGTCTTCGTCAAGGACACGGCGGACAGCTCTTCGAGAGGATGGCTGTTGTGGGAGATCGAAACATTGGCTTAACAATAATGACCACTACGCCCACAACCATGGAAAACCTCCATCTCACCTTTCCCTGTGTGAGTCCCCCGCTTGATCTATCCCAGCGAAAGAATGAGACGTGGTGACAGCAGTTTGGTATCTTTAAGACATTTCAGTGGGCCGAGACTGAAAAGAAAAATTTAAACGCTAAAATGAAAAAGCCAATTACTTCATCATCCTCAGCTGCTCTTAAAAAGTCAGAAGGACTTTGGAAACTAAGTTTAAACAGAGAAATGAACAAACAATAAGCATTTGTCTGGAAAGTTGTGTGGGTTTATATCCAGGCTTCAGTCGTATCGCAGGCCGGATCTCATTAAAATGAGTTAACAACAACTTTATTTCTTTTTTTCTACTTAGTGTCTTCTTTGGAGAAAAAAAGGTGTAAGTACAATTGTGTATGTGTTGGCGTAATTGTTCTCATAAGATTTTGAGACAAATATCTGCTCACAAACTAATGGCCACTCACTTCCCATTTGTGGACAAAAAAACGTGTCCTTTAAAAATAAACCATTAAAGTTGGGTTTAGGCTGAGGTTGGAGCTGGGTTAAATATGTATTCATAAAGGTTAAATTAGGGTGAAATCAATCAAAGTCAGTGTAATGTATCCATAAGTGTGTGTGCATTGTATTGAAGACAACAGTTTCATTATTTTTAGCCTGACATGGTATTCCATAAAGGTAACCCCTCGTACGTCACGTAAATAGCATATTATAGCATTTGACGTGAAATACAATTAGATAAAGATTATCCGGTTAGGGGCCAAATGAACACACTGTGCAATGATGAGATTCGCAAAATAAGCCGATTAAGAAAGGCTATAATTGGAATCAAGGCATAGCTTTAATGCCCATTTCATATGAGCTACGTTTCATGTATGGAACGATCAAAGGCGTAAAAGACAATGCAAACGGCCTGCTGAGAGCGCCAGTTCATGAACGATACTCAAGTCAGAGGAGTGGGAACCCAGCAGGAAAGGATATGAGTATGCCTAATACAATAACGTAAATAGAAAAGATAAAATGTGAGCACTGTGTAACACATTGTGCATGCAGATCCTCATTTTAAGGTCTGTTCATGGGTTTTGGCTTGTTTTGAGCTGTGAAAATATAGTCTTCATCCTTATTGTACTTGTCGTTCGGCCTAAATATGGAGGACTTAAATGGGACAGAGCACTTGTTTGGCAAGGAAAGCTTCTGTGGTACAATGCTGAACCGAAGCCTTTTAGCGCGAGCCCAGCGTTCATATTCTCTTACAGGATACGAGGCCCGTCACTTCAAACCCTCTGGCACTGCCTCTCTGACAGCTACAAAACAACCAGCATGTACCTTGTTTTTTTTTTTGTAAAAATCATGGCAGACAATGAAGCCACAATAAATCAAAGTGCTACAGAAGTGCAACATTGTGTGTGGCTTACGTTGTCTAGATCCAAACAAAGTAGAAAGACCCTTGAAATGAGCTCAATGTGTACGTGAACTTCCTCCCTGCTCAGTTGCACCCAAACACAGAGTTCATCACCATCAAGTACAGTACCTAAAAATATATATTTTGTTGTAAGACAAAGTACAGATTTCACCAGAAACACTTATTTTTTTGTACAGATCATCTATCTCACATATTACTGTCTGTCAGGACATGGTGACACTTTAAGCATATATACCAAAATCTATTTTCAAATAACTTACCTACTTCTGCTCTGATTTAATTCAATTGAAATGTCCTTCCCCCCTTGTAAAACCCCTTCATAAAACCACAATTTGATGTTTTACATTTTGCATAAAAGAAAAATACGAGAATAGAGAGCCACTTTGTTGCTGCTTCGTATCAGTGCCTTGTGTTCTCACAGAGTAACAAACTCCATTTAATCTCGCTCCGTGGAACAACTCTCCCCATGATACGGCCGCCGCGTACACATTTGTCATCTCACCATGGGAACTAATCTGCCGGCATGTATGTTGCCGCGTGTGTTCGTGCGACTATATAAACTCCCTATCCTGCTCGATTATGTTCCGAGCGGAAAACAAATCTTCCTCTGGATTTGATCCACGGTGGTTTGTGCAATCCAAAATTCATCCGTCACTTCCATTATTCAAGCAGCCAAACTAATTTCGTGCTTTAAGTGAACCTCCATATGCTGGTTTGGATACCTGCCAGAGTGGCCGGTAGAAGTAGATGAAGCTTTGCAGCGGCAGTGAAAAATTTACTAGCATTTATTGGCTGTTGGCTCATATCGCTTTCCCACGCTGATTGTGTGCAATATGCCTTATGTGGAAGATTGGGGTTGGGAAGGATACAACAGACACCTACTTCATACAAGCTCACTATGCAAACTCAAACCTGCCAACAACACCCGGCCATCTCTTTTTGTCAGTGTTTTGTTCTATTTCTCGTCCTCTCTGCCTTGTTCCTTGGCTTACCTGCATTTATAATCCTTTGTTCCCTACAAAGAACTTTGTGACAAGCCTGTTTGTGAAAAGGACTGTATAAATAAATTTATCTGACACCGATATCTCCAGAATAATTTAGTAACCCATTTAAATCAGCGACTGACCTAACTGAGGATGCTGCACCAGTTTTTTTTTTTTTTTTGAGGAATGCCAGAGCAGGAACGTTAAGGCTCGCAGGAAAACAATTCTCAGTCTGACAGCAGCTGCCTTAGGGTCAAACAGATAACTCTGTTTAAGTTCAGGAAACAGTTTGGCTCCATTTGGGGCACTATTACATCTAAATTTCATCACAAATCATCATGACAGAAGGTGCAACACTTCGACAGAGCCCTTATTCCCTATTACTAACATGTTCTCTGCTATAGCTTCAGAAATCGGACCATCCGAAGATCACCGCAATCAATCCCCTTCTCTCTAAAGTTTACTGTAATCCCGTGAATCCGTTACTCGCCCACAATCTGTTATTACGTCAACCTTCAGTTTCAGTTTTAAAAGGCTGCGGAGCCTTCTGGAAAACTTTGGGGTCAGACACGTCGGTCTGTTTGAGATGACGATCTGGAGGTTTGATTTAGCGTAGATTGCTCCACTCCTCTCTCTGAATTTCAACGCAAATCAACATGACAGAAGGCAGAATAGACGGATGAACTGAATAAATAAAAGGAGGAGCGGGTAGAGGAGAGAGAGCGGGGAATTAATAAAAGAGGAGCTGTGTTATTGGGAGTGTCAGGCTGCGAGCGACTGAGCCTTGGGAGCCTCCCAAATCACTTTGCTTGGAAAATGATAAGACAATACATCCGATCGTCTTTGTTTTGTTTGTGTGTGTGTGTGAGTGTGTGTATTTCATGCATGCATGACATACGGCACTGTACGCTTGTTTTTCAGGCATTTTACTGTGTGTGTAAATGCATGTATTTTATTTTAACAGCCGGACAGATGACAGAGTGTGTCTTCAACACTGTATTCAGACTCTTCTTCTGCTGCTGTTATGACCTAAAGTGAACTCAGTGTTTGCGCATGTATGTTCAAATGCTTCCCCTTCAATTCTCCATAAAAGCCTGTTTTTATTGTTCAAGTGTGCATGAGCACATACATACATACTGTAATGGGAGGTGGCATTCGTCAGGGAGCATGTGCATGTCGTCTTTGCACAGAAGAGTGTGTGTGTGTGTGTGTGTGTGTGAGTGCGTGCCATACAGATTAGCTTCTGATCCCTTCGTAAACCAGAAATCAATAGGTCTCAGTCTGTATTCAGACGGTTAGACAGATAGTTCTGCTTCAAAACATCCAAACATCACCTCCACTCCGCATTCAGAGCACACAAATGTCTCTCTGACATCTATGAAAGACAGAGAGAGAGAGAGAAAGAGAAAGAGATACAGAGAGGCAAAAAACGTGTGTGCATGGGGGGGGGGGGGGGGGGGGGGGTTTTGGGAGGCTAAAAAAACCCCCCCCTCCCCCCCCCCCCCCCCCTCCACCCTCTTGTTT
>JBAJHX010000024.1:8815780-8826019 GCA_037176925.1 Amniataba percoides | reverse complement strand
CCCCCCCCCCCCCCCCCCCCCCCCCCCCCCCCCCCCCCCCCCCCCCCCCCCCCCCCCCCCCCCCCCCCCCCTTTTCCTCCCCTCCCTCTCCCTCTCCCCCCCTTCGGGGAGAGAGCAGGAGGGAATAGGTCTATTTTTGACATCGGTAAAAGACATGGAGCAACATGCAAACACAGACAGACGGACGGACAGAGAGTGATGAAGCAGGAGACGTCAGCTCTGGTTCTCTCATTGGATAATAGAAACAGAGAGAGAGAGATGGGGAGAGATAGGGAGAGGGGAGTGAAAAACAGAAAAACACAGATACATAGTGTAGAGCAGTTTTTTTGACATCTACAAAGACAGGGAGAGGCCTTTCAAGCTGTAACCTCTGTTGACAAAGATAAAGAGAGGAAGAGACAGAGGGGTCAGAGTACAGACAGCCCGACAATAACAAAACACAAAACACTGCACAATTCAATTGCCAACGCACATCATGTGGCACCGAGGCTATAATTAAAGTTTTCATTTAGATAGTTGCTGCTTATTTGTGTGACGTTCCAAATTTGAGTTAATTTCAGACTTCAGCTGCTCTTAATAGCAGATTTTCAGTTTAAGGCCGACCCGTGTGGTGAAGTTCATCCACACAAGTTCATGAAACATAGAAAAAGTCGCTTGAGGTTCCTGGTGAAGTCTAACTAGCTAGTTGGTGATACGGCACAGTAACAATATTATATTATACTACTGTATTATATCTGTACTGTGGCATTCACGCCCACCTCCTGGCAGAGCTGCATCATTTCAATGAATCAAGAGTCATATAGGAAGTAGATTAGAGGAAGCTTGTCTGCTAACTGTCACCCATTGTAATTATCAATGTGCAAGCCAATAAATGTTACTTACGTAGTTTGTTAGACATACCAGTCCTTTTTTAAAAAAAAAGTAGAGCTAGCTACAAAAGTTGCCTCCATTTTTGTATTCTCAGGCTCTCCGTGTCCTCACAGGTCAACCCAAAGACAGCTTGCTATCGAGAGCAGAATCACCAGAACGTCTGGGTTTTGTTCCTGGAGAGAGAAAACTTTATTTAAAAGAATTTCACAGTTTCAAATGCTGATGTGACTGTGTAACCTTTAGCCTTGCCCATCTGAGCCCCAAAAAAGTGATGGACTTGTTGAATTTCTTACAAGTGGGAGGGTGGGCTCCTTCATCTTGTTCTCTTCTAAAGGAGTGTTTTGAAAAATGGATATAGTTTTATTGCTCGCTGCTATCTAACTGGAGTCCAAAAATTATAATTTGGTGAAAGAGTGGGGTTGTTGGAAAAGCAATTGAGATCGGCCACGTCTGCATGTGATAAAATGAGACACCTATCCTGAAACGTCTCTTTGAGCTTTAATGAATGGAAGCCGGTGTGCAGGGGCCGCTAAAGGAACCAGCCATTTTCTACTTAAGATAGCCGTGGTTAACGGAGGAGACGCCTCTCCCTCTTCAAATCAAATCACTACTGCTGCGTGTGTTACTAACGCATAAAGAGAGAAAGTATTACAATATATCACCATATCAATTCTGTATCCCACTTCATGCATCCAAGTGTAAATGATGGCTTAATGATTGCTTGTAGGAAGGTCATAAGGTCATCAATATTGAAATGGTTGTTCTGTGGGAGGCATGATTTTGCTCATAAAATTACATGACCAGCCGCCCTTTAGAATATTAGATGCAAGGTGTAAAAAGCTGACAGTTTACCCTGCAGTCAGTGCTAGAGGGGAGGTCATTAGGTCATTAAAATCCAAAGGACGCATCCTCTAGGAGGTGTGATTATATTACAAAATCCATTTGATCCACCTTCAGCGTGATATGAATAACCGGCTAATTCAATGGGACTTTGGTGATGAGCCTTTTGAGTTCTAGTTATGGACTGAAGTGTTGATCAAGTGGTTATTTTAGGGAGCAAGAGATGAAATGTCACCCAGGTCATTAGCATTCAAACTTTGGGGGCCAGTCATTGATGTGCCACATTTTGTGACAATCCTGTTGTTGTTGAGATATTTCACTCTGGAACAAAGTGCTGGACCGATGGGCCGGCAGGCTGGCTGGCTGGCCGGCTGACCGAGCGTTGCTGCCATCCCCCTCAAAAAAAAAAAAAAAAAAAAAAAAAGGAGGAACAACGCACATAGTGTCACAGTGGTGCCAAAAATGTGCAGTCACACACAAACACAAACGGATGGGAAACCTCGGGATAACAGGATGAGATGGAATGCGCTCACACTTGCGTAGGCAGATGAGTCACATAAACACAAAGACGTGCATGTGTGTATGTAGAGGACACACACACGCAGACTGTATATGCAGGGATGTTGTATGCTGAGCCAGCACTGGCACAGAGGGGCTGGCAACGCTCGGTTGACTGGCTGGGATTGGCAGGATTGGTAAGGTGATTGAATGAATCCATTGGAGTAACAATGGGAGTGTGGTTTTCAAGCATTATTTTACAGTGAGGGAAATCACATTATACCGTGAATCAGGTTTAACTGTTTCAGCCCCAGCTGTACTCAAGTCACCCTGCAGAGCTTTCTTGCTGAGTATATATAAATATATAAGGTCTATCACAGCACCATGAACAGAGCAAACGAGGGGCCCATTATCTACAAAATGAATACACTTTACATTACTGCCAGTCTGCCTGACTGTTCCCAATTCATTTTTATTTCTTAAGATTGATGTTCTGCCTTCAAGGGGGTAATTGGTCCCCACTCACTTCCAAAAGTGCTTGAGATAATAATCAATCAGTGGACATTTTGTCACCTTTATACTTCATTTACAGCATGCTCCACTGTGAATACAGTTGGCTGAAAATAGTCCCTTTTGATGAGTTCAAGGATGCTGTGACCTCCACCATTTGACTGAGGAGCTGAACAAAAATGAACAAACAATAAAATGGCACAATTGCCTGCTAATGACTATGGCTAATTGTTATTCAATATAAATGATAATATGGTCACTTTTTAACATTTAAACAGGTCCATGAACCTCTGGTGTGACGATTTCCCTAAAGCAGGAGTAAAAATTCAACATATCATATCATATAATTTAATATCATATCATATCATAGTGTTTAAAGGTGGAAATATTAGACAAACGTATTGTTGTGTTCACAGAATATAAAGAAATCAGGTTGCCAGATTTGGTGTCAAGACTCTCACTTCAGCTGATCCCATTCAAGGACCGCCATTATGGGGCAATTAAGAGTTGTACCAAATGGTTTCAGTGCTGTTACTTAGCCGTCTTTTACATTCTGGAGAAAATGTGATCGTCCTTGTCAGAATAGTAAACAGTAAATACAGAAAATGAGATCCCTTGCTTCCTTCTTTGTGAACACTAGAGACTGTGGGTGCAATGAATCAGTGCTGTTTGTGAGAAAAGTTTCTTTAGTTCATTATAGATGTGCATCAGTGACTGTAAAAAAACAAAGTAGATGAACATGACAGATAGCAACATCCTCTGTAATCTGTAAGTGGCAAAATGTACCCTTGTTGAAAAGAATGTATTAGTTTTTCTCTACATTTCTAACTTAAATTGCATCTCATGTATGGCTGACAGCATGAAAGAATTGCTCTTTTTGTCTCTTAAAGGGAACGGCTGAGTTGTTATTAAGAGACACATTTTTGAAAGTGTACAACAGCAGAATTTAAATTGGTTTTAGTGGTTCCTGTAGACACGAATAACACGGATAACCCGGCCCCTTGTGGAGAACTGAAGTAGCCCTGATGCAAGAACTGGACCTTCAGGTGGCTTTCTATCGACAGTGCGGATATTCTGCTATAAAAAAAAAAGAGCTACCTCTAAAGCGGGGGAAGGGTGGTCCTTGAGTTTCCAGAAGATTTGCTCCCTCTCTGGCTCCCAGCTGATTTATTCAGCACAAACATCATAAGGAGGAGGAGGACAGCAGGATGGGACAGCATGCAAATGGATAATCCATACACACACATGCCAACACTTAAAGAAACACCCACAATGGCACATACAAAGCACATGAAATATAAAGGTATCCTCAAAAACACAATGTGAAACATGCATGCCATTAGCTCACACACCTAAACCAAATGGGCTCTGATATAGTCAGTAGTAAGTAAAAGTCCTGTATTCAAAATGGAATTTATATAAAAACATATTTAAAAAGTCTTTTCACCAAAATGTGTCTAAAGAAGCAAAAGTAAAAGTACTCATTAAGCAGAATGAGTCATTTCAGAATAATGTATATTATTGAGATACAATCATTGATGCATTAATGTTTAGCTTTAGTGTTGCAGATTGTTAAGATGGCTTACTTTATAAACTGCTGGGTAAACTGTGAATGCACTCCAGGGGGCTGCACATACTCAGATTGTCTTTGTAGTATATCTATGTATTAATCTGAATGTGCAAAGTAACTCATAAGTTAAGTAGTAAATTCAGTGGAATAGAAAGTAACATTTCCCTGTGAATTGTAGTGGAGCAGACATAGAACATAGTAAAAAGTGGAAATGCTCCAAGTAAAGTACAAGAAACCACAAATATCTTACTTACTTTGCTAAGATGCTTTACTGCAGACACACAGACTCCACACAGTCACATGTGAGCTCACGTGCTCACACACGGGTTTTTTTTTCTTTCTCAGAGGGAAATGGTTGACATTGCAATTTGCCAGTGGCTGTGCAATCAGCTTCATGTCAGTCCAACTAGCGAGAGACGGGGCCAGGGATGGCGAACACACACAAATATCCACACACCACAAATATCCACACACACATATGCACACACAGTTAATTGATTCACAGTTTGGCAGAGTTGTGCCTCTGTGTGAAAGACAGACCAACGTGGAGGGTATAAAAGAGAAGGTGAGAAGGAAACGTGTTTACACTATGTGCATTTTTGAGAATATCTCCTCCTGAGACCACAGTGGAGGGATTTCAAACCGAGAATTTCTTCTTCAAATGTCACAAATCCTCTTCACCGTGAAATAGACTCGCCATTGTGAGTCCGGGTCAAAGCCATGATCCCCAATTGACTTAGCCCATTAAATCCGGCTCACTCATGGCAGGGAGATGCAGACGAGGCTCAGAGAAATTGTTACAGAGAGATTTTGTTAAAAGCCTTAAGGTGTGTTCACAGTGAATACAAGGCGAATTTTAGGGAAGAGAACTTTTGTATATAAAGTAAAAGTAAGAATGCGAATGAGACGCAGGATTGCTGCAAGCAGCACGATGGAGCCCTGATGCATCTGCACAAGTTCAACAGATTTCTCGAGTGAAAAAAAAACTCACAGTGCTACATAACCATGTGCTGCACACTGAGCTGATGCATGCTGCTGCAGCCTGAGCAAGCATCAGCCTTATTAGTGTATAGGCTGATTTGATCAACACAACCTGAATCCATTGTGTCTTTTTAGGCGGTTGGTGAGTAGCAGCACAAAACAACATGCTTACATTGAAAAAGAACAAAGCCTTGTGGTAATCAAGACACTTGCTCATCGTGTGCTGTGTGTCAGATTATTGATTATTAAAAATCGAGCCGTATGGAGGAGGTCGAGGTGGATGGAAAGAAAGCAAAATGTCGGACTTTAACACAAGAGGCCGCTTTTTGTCTCTTGTTTTACTTATTTCAACTTGAACCGTGATGTCCCCTGTTGAATCTAACCAAACTTAACCTAAACTAACTGTGACACTGCGACATCACAAAACAGCAGAAAATAGAGAAAATATGTCTTTCGTGTGTCTTCATTTACGTCTATCATCTGCACGATCAGCATCACTCAGCATGCAAGAACATTACAAACCTTAAAGGTGGAGTCTACAGTTCTGGAGACCTTGATCAAACCATACTAATAAGTATTTTTAAAGTTTTTTTTTTTTGTGGTCTCTTTTCAGCTTTTCAGCATCGTGATGTAATTGCTTCAACTTCCTTTTGATCTGTTTGTTTTGGCATCATTCTGCTGCAGCAAGCCAGGTTAATTTATCTGCTGTGTGACTTGCCAGATGCAGTGAATATCTATTGATTATGACAAAGTGTTTATGAAACTTCCACTCCTTGGAGACACATGGAGCAGCGAAAATTCACCAGCTTAAACGAGAACAAGTAAAACAGCAGTTGTGTGGCTCGGTCCTGTTTGTTTAATATATATGAATATATGTGAATATATAAAGTGCCACAATGAAATGAAAGACAACAAATGTTATGATTTATAGAACTGTGATGACATGGAGGGAACTATTTAACATTAGGCAGGTGAATGTCTGTATATGTTGCATTTCCTATGTGGCAAGAAGATACCAAAAAAGGAATGAGTGAGAGGAGGAATGTCTCTGGCTCTCACTCAGCAGGATGATGCAAGCCGCCGATGATGGATTGAGTTCATGCTAAAACATCCTCAGTGGGGTCTGTTTGATTTGCGAGGAGGAGAATAGGTGACGATGGCGCGGTGAAGTGACTCTCCGGCAGATGGCTGAATATGAGCGGGGCGATGTCTGTGGCACCGGCAAAAGGGCGAGTTTGAATCCTTGTGAGATGTGATTGGTTTTCCCACTATGGGGTAAAATAGGTTTGGTGAGCTGTGTGTTAAAGCGTGCACCGCTGTGGGGGAAAGTATCAGTCGAATATGTGAATCACTCTTCCCAAACTTTTGGTCAGGAATTCCAAATGCGTTACACACTCAGCGTGTGTGTGTGCGCGGTTGTTGATGCAGAAAAGAGTGTCAGGCAGAACTCATTCTTTCTCCCCTTTTCCTTCTAGTGCTTGATTCTCTTTCCTCACTTCTCTTTCTCCTGAGATCTTACTCACAGAGCCGCTTACACACATGCATACATGAAAAAGTATATTTCCGACCATATTATTGTTGGATATGGTGCACAAGCTGCTCTGATGCGACTCAAAAGGAAGCCGGAATTTAATTTAGGCCACATTTTGCTGGCAAAGGATCCAATGTTGCACCACCTGTGCACCCGAGCCGGTTTGCACGGATCTGGCAGTTTTGACATTCAACCAACATCCAGACACTTTAACGGGAAGAAAACTAGTTTTCGGATAATGATGCAATTGCAGCGCGGCGCAGATGATAGCTCCATAAGCACCATGTGTCAGATTTACATGTAGTGTGGGCGATGCTGACTATGAATGGCCTAATTAAATGCCAAGGAGCAGGCACACAGACATTTTAAATGAACTGAGCTGTACAGTGAAAGCCAGGCCTGCGCTGCAAAACATGTAGGAGATTGTAATTTTCTCTGGGTCAGCAGAAGATTGGTTGAAAGAAAAATGTAGAAAAAAAAAGATACAAAGCAAGTATTTTAATTGACCAGTATTTTTTTCTGACACTTCAATAGCAGTTTCTTAATATCAGGAGATCTGACTTATAGCTGGAAAAAGATTTGAGATTTCATATATTTAAGTCTTAAAATATATATGGGGGACATTGCACATTACATTAACCTGAAGTCTACACACCTGACTCAGTGCCTTACATTAACACATCTTTTAGATTCTATATTGCAAATATTCTTACTTAATATTGTGAACTTTTGCACCTTATCTGGTCAATATTTTGCACATTGCTACATTATATCCTGTAAATATGCAGCTCTTTTCATTCATATATAGCCATAGTCGCATTTGACATATTTCATGTATATCTTACTGTTACTTTAAAGTTTTATATTTATGTGTTTGAGCTTGGACCTTTCATTATATTTTAAACTTCCTGTTAATTGTTATGCACCAGTACACCAAGGAAAGGCCAACTATGTAAAAAACTATAAGGAATAAAGCTAATTTTACAAGCACTTTTCAGATTTGTGTTAGATTTTCTCTCTGTCTTGAAAAAAGGGAATTGATTAAATGTGATTTAATGACATTAACTGGACTTTCTCATTATATTAGATTTAGAAAATTTATTTTTGCAAAGTCCTTTAAAAACTTTTCTTGAAAGGTAAAATAATTTCAGTAATCTGTGACATTTATGCACCAACAATGGACAAATCAATCAACTGACTAATTAATATGGGTAAAAAAAACAACAACAAAAAAAAAAAAACAATCTCACATTTTCTCTGGTTAAATTGCTTTTTGAAGAAATATTTGGTGGCTTTTGTTCCTCACCTGATCACCACCCCTTCTGAGTTCCCATGATCCTCTCCTGTCAGTCGGTAGCCCATGGAGCTGCCTGGAGGACCTGAAGCTAACACCAGCTGGCTTCCTCAAATGTGCAGCTTTAAAACTCCCTGAAAAGTTTGCACAAAAGAGAAAAGCAGTGGAAGTAGTTTCTCTCAAACAAATCTGTTAATTTTGCCTCATAACAATCAACATTCCCTGTGGAGGATGCAAAAAAAAACAAACAAAAAACACAAGATGGACCTTCCACCTCTTGCAGAAGTATTTGCAGTGACAGAGGTAAGCAGTTTAAGCCACTATCATTGCTGTAGCTAAGCTTGTTTGTAAGTTATGTGCAGTAGTTTGTCAGCCTACAGAAGAAACAATGCTGCTCTTTCTCCCAGGTGTGTGTCGTCGGCCAGGTATGCCAAACTTTTACTGCTGTTTGACTGCTTATTCGCTGTTTATCTCTGCTGCTGCGATGCCACTTTATTAATCCCATGAAAGTAGTTATCATCGCCTAATTTAAGCAGAGATAACACTAAAGGATTGAGGTCAGGGGCAGGCTCGTCTCGTCTAATTTCCTCTAAACTCACCTACAGTATATCTGATTTAAGGCCACCAATTCAAATCAGAAACACAATAAAGAGCCTGAAGTATCTGATGATTGATTTCATTGTCAATTAAACTGATGATTTTTATCATGATTTATCAATTAATCATTACGTCTGTGTCAGAAAATAACCCAAGAGTGTTATCAGACATCGTCTTATCAGTATTCTCATTTAAGACTAGATGGGTGACAGTTTTATTAATAAAATGGACTTGTAATTGTAAAAGCTACGACATCAGTTGTCTGATTTAAGGCCGCAACAAACAATTGTTTTCATTTTCAATTGATTAGCTGTTTGGTCCATCAGATGTCAGAAAATGGTGAAAAACATTGCTCATTGTTTTCCAAAACACAAAATGACCTCCTCAAATGCCTTGATTTATCCACAGCACCCAAAATATTGAGTTTGCTGTCAAATATTCACATTTGATAAGCCAGAAATCTGAGAATTTGGACACTTTTTTAAATTAATATAAATATAAATAGCTCTCTCTAAATTAAATGAATTCGACAGTAAAATAAATAAGTATTATTTATAATTTATCCCAATAAATCAGTATCAACTTAAATGAATACATATTTTAATATTTTAAGACATTCAATTTGAGTGAATCATTTTTGTTTTAATTCACTTATTTAACGTTTTATTCATATCTCCATAGAATTATGACTCCCCAATGACCAAAGCAGTCAACAATAGCATTTTATTAACTGACGAATCATTTAATCTCCATTTGATCTAAGGGGAAATTAATGGAGATTAGTTTACACTATTATTTAGCTGCGTTACAGTCAGTGCCGTTAAGAGAGAGGTGTCCTCTCAGATGTTATGCTCTATCTTTGAGAGCAGGAACAGAGAAGTGGCCAAACCCTTTTCTCAAATATAAAAGTGGCGTCGGTGAGAGTGGCTCGAGCTGAGAGGAGATGGGAGCTGTCAGTCATTTTAAAATGCTGATGGACAAGCAGCAGGCACCGTTGAGGATGAAAAGCAACTGGAGCTGAAAGCAGACACACCTTTTTAAAAAGTTTTCAAACAGCGGACATGTTGAGAGAGGCAGGAGGGGGTAAAAAAGAAAAAGAACCTTCCATTAAAAGTATTTCAAAAGCAGCAGCAGAAGATCCCCCCGCTGTGGTGGCGTAACTAATAAATCTATCCTGTACTTACATCGCACGTTTCGCCTCCCATGCCTTTTCCCAACACCGCGTGGACATGAAGTGGGATTCACTGCCAGAATTATTCATGCCTCCACTTAAGCCTCAGAAAAGAGAAAGTACCATTACTGCAGCACACAAAGCTCTCTCAGGGGAAATCAGGGTGCTCATTGCCATGTTGGAGTTCAGTGACACACTGAACTCGGCCATTAGGAAACTGGGGGGGGTGGATACCAGAGTGATCAGAGGAAAATCCAAAATTAAATACAGAGTTGACAAACTGCTTTAGCATGTAAAAACTAAGAGGATCATACATTTTAAGCCAGAGAGCCATTACAAAGGCAGCGTGGATTTATCTTAAATGAATCAGATTTACA
>JBAJHX010000024.1:8800958-8811611 GCA_037176925.1 Amniataba percoides | reverse complement strand
CCACTCTCTCCTAATCTGATTGATTGTCTTAAGGTCAAGTGATCCCGAATGCGAATGCGAAAGAATAATGACGCTACACCTTTGTGACCTAAGGCGGGCTGCTTAATTCCACTTCCAAGGTGCACTTCAGTGAGGCACTTCAGCGACTGAGTTTATAAGATTCAGTTTGTAGGTCAGCCACACCTGCTGCCGTTTCTCACTTTGAATATATAAATGAGCCAGTTTTAAAATTAGCCCAATGAGAGTAAGCCAAGGGATTTGAGCCAGGCGGGCTACAGTATATATCAAACAAAAGATTCAGATTAAATCCATTAATCAGTGCATACTGCCTCATCAGTTGTCTGTTAATGTGACAAGATTCGAATCATCAAACGTATTTACAACTGTAGAGCATTAGTTCCTGTTTTATGTTTTGCTTCTCTTTTATAGTTCGCCAAAGCCCCCTCACCTCTGGCTCCGAGCCCTCGAAGCACTTTCAGTCAACCTACCACTGTTAAATAAAGGTGATGATGATAAATGATGTACAGTTACCAAGGGACTTTTTTTATTTTATTTTTTTATTTAGCCATTCTAGCATCAGTGTAAGAGCTGGCTGTCAGCTTCAGAGAAACCACATCTTTGGGGTGTTGCCATGTTTTCATTAGGGAACACACACACACACAAGTGTACAAACACATTCACTTTATCTTAAGCATCCATCTATTTCCATCTCTTCCTCTCCTTTTAATGTTCTCCATCCATTACCACCACACACGTGCAAACACACATTATTCATTATGTACACAAAAGCTGTATGTGATGAATTTTCATACAAGATATCTGGATTGAGAGTATCTCTCTGAATACTTGGCCTCACTGGAGAAGGTGCATTGAGATGGAAAAATGTCAGAAAGTCAGATTAGATGCACATAAATATACCCTGTTTATAACATTATTCTACTATGTGTGGTTTACACAGCATCATGTTTCTGTGTTGAGGTAACAAACAGAAATAGGATTTTCAAACATTTACACTTATTTTGAAAAGCTCTGTCCATGATTTTATGAAATATTATTTTACATGAAAAGGTGATTTTTTTTTTATTTCTTTTTCTTTTCTTTCTTTCTTTCTCTTCAGTTCAGAGTTTCAGAAATTCCAGTGCCCAAAATGTGGAAAATGACATGCAAATATATAATTTTTGCCAGATACAAGATACAGCTATCATAACCATTTGCCATAGTTATGATAGCTGTATCTTGCAAGTACAGGATATTTTGAGGGAAATTAAACATACCGTTATAGACTGCAGCCCCTCCACAACATACCATCATACTTTTAAAAGTTATGTCTTTTAAAGCCCCACTTTGTTTGAGTCATTAGTTTTAAAGCTTATTTCCTCCACTCTTCGGCCATCTGGATGCCTCTTACATTTCATATCAGACGTACTCAGACGTATAATTTTTTTGATTAGTAGTTTAGAGTCTAGAAGCTTAAAAACTATGATGCAGTTTTTTTTTTTTAAAAGTACATTATATATTGGCTGCCTGACATTTTTCATCTGGAAAACTGCATATTATATGGCACAAATGTCAAACGGAGAGACACACACATCATCGAGTTTACAAGTGGGGACCCTTTGAATCTTTTCAGCCACAGCACCATGTTTTCTTTCTAAGCATCTGTGCAACATTTTAATGCTGCTTGGAGCGGTGCAACATTAACTTAATGGCTAATGCAAAGTATGAGTGGTCTTATTTTGATTTCATACTCCCGATGTAGTGTAAGATTTAATATTTATGCATCATTGGTTCATGTTAGAGCTCAGAAAGGGGAAGCAGGGACGGTGGTTACCATGGAGAAATTCACAGAATCAATTATCAGTCAGTGTTTAGTCAGTAACTACGTACCCTTATATAATAAATCTAAATCTTTAAATATATAAATCCACTGTTCTGCCCTGATTGCTGTAGTTTTTTAAGGTACTTTCCATCCATTTATAATTTAATGGTATGCATCACTCAGTGTTAGCATTTGCCCTTTTTTATAAACATGCTCTTTTAAACATGGAGGGATTCTTTTTTTGTCTACTGCCATACTGTATTACTGTGTCACGCCTGACAACATACAGTACATTCAAGCTTATATTTTAACAGCTAATGCAAATATTAAAGTTATTAATGCAAGCAATGTTTGGAAATGAACTTTTTTTTAACATCCATTTCTTGTTTTAACCAGCAGTGTGTGAATACATGTGAGAAATAAATAAAATACTACAATTCCTAAGCGTGGATATGTAGGAAAATAAGCTATTGTATTGATTTTATTATCCTTAAGGAAAATTCTGACATGCTGACATCTCTGTCTGTCATACGCACACCCACACACACACACACAGACTGTCTGGTTAGTACCTTGATGGCAACCATATCCTGCGGGGCTGTACATATGAAGATCTTGATATACACTCTAAGACTCAGAAGTGTACTGTTCCAACAGTGGAAAAAGTATATTATTTAACTAGGTTGTCATCATAAACTTCTACCTGTTTACCGATTCCAAAGAAATGAAAGGATGTTTTCTGCATTTTCATCTTAACCCGTTTTCATCCACAGCAACTGATGCAGACTCCTCATCTCTAGGAGTAAATCATCAAACATTAATTGCCAAATTGTGACAAAATGCAATTCATTCTGTGCTGTGCAATGTCACAAACAACTTCTTTTAATTGCACGACTTGTTTGTATATGACAATTTTATTCACTCTCCACTGCGGCAGGTATGTCAAGTAAAATTTCCAACGTTCACGTAAGCTAATACGTGACTCACATCAGTGTCACAACCCAGGCCTTTATTATATTTGACGTTTTCTCCTCTTCAGATGTGCTAATTACTCTACTTGATTTGTTCATTACATGCTGTATTCCCTTCATTACAGTATGTGCTGCATACATAAATAAATACAGCGTAGGTCGCGAGGGTAACAAGTGCGACCACATTATTGGCATCTTCCCTGCTGTTATGTGTGGTGATGCTAATGTCTTTTTTTTTTAGGTGTATCTTGTTTTTGTGTGCATTGTGTTTTTGTGTGCATTGTGCATTGTATATGCCTGTCTGTTCTGGAAACCCTCAATAACAGATTAAATCAACATGTTAGTTAAACATAAGCTTCTGCAGCAAAAATGCTAAACAACATAATGTGCATCTGATTACAGCTTAGCATTATTTAGAGCTGCAGGTTATCTACAAGTGTCAATATGTCACCTACAAAGGGGCAAAGTCTCCATACTGCATCTCAGACACAAGGTCAAAAGAAATGTTAGCAGCAATCAGTGAAAGTATCTCTGGCACTGATGGTTGATTTTGTATGTTTTACCTCTTGTAGGGACTTGAGAGTATTTTGAAAGTATAAGAAAACTACAGTATAGGCCAACATCCTCCTCATCGCTAGTCACTGTTGACTAAACTAGACTGTTTCTGTCCTTCTAAAGCTTTAAACCCTTTTCAATATGACATTTCTTTGGATGTTGAATTTGTGCTCAAACCATCTGCTCTTCCGTTTTTTCTCTTTTCTCTGCTCGCCTTTATACTCTTCAGTAGTTAGTTTTACTCAAGACTCCTTTTCAGTCCTTTTCTCTGACTTTCAGTCTGTCTTTCAAATCCCTCCCTGCATCCTTTCATTTCCTCCCCTCCCCTTCCTCCTCCATCTCCATTCACCCGCTGAATTAAAGCCGGTCTTGTAGGAGGGGAACGGCGGCGTTATTATCATCAGCGCCACTGACTAATGTCCCTCAACACAAGCATTGTAATTCCACAATCAATACGCGGCTTTAATTATTAAGTGGGTATCGGTGTGCAGTTTGCATTAGCAGTGCTGGAGACTCATAAATGATTAAACACATTCGGTCTGACCCAGCATTGTGTGTGTGTCTCTAAAAGAGAGTGAGGGGGAGATACCAAGACATAGATATACCTCTTTGTCAATTTACAGAAATCCTTTGACTTGTCATGACTGACTGCTATAGAAATTAATTGAAAATAGTTGGCATGGTAAATCCTTGGACTGCATAAAACCCACGACTGCCAATAATGAAAGCACAGTAAAAACATGTTTTTTGAAGATTGCGTCAAAGGTAGTTACGCCCCTGCCTTCTTCAACGTCTGTATAAATGAACCTGGCTGTAAAAAACTCAGAAACTAGAATGGCACAAACTCCCTAACAAGGAAGTGGGAAAAAAAATCCCATCTCGAGGTCCACTTTTTTTTTGAGAGAGAGTTTTGCCCTCACATGGCCTGTTGATTATTTTATCAGTTAAGTGGTTCTCTTTTTTTTTTTAATCTACTGGTCTAAAAATGTCAAGAAATTGTGAAAAATGCCAATCACAGTTCAGTTATAAACAACAGAAGACGCAGAAACACAGCAAATCCTCACTGAGAATAAAAGAATCCTAATATTTTCTAAGAATATTTTGCATTCATCACTAGAAAAGTGACTATTGAGCCATCCTCAAAATAATTGCCACATGCCACAACCAGACTAGATTCATTTATCTAAAAAAAAAACAAAAAAAAACTTCACTCTTGGCCTCAGAAATAATATATTGACAAGACAATCTCAGGTTATGGTTGCCGACTTGCTTTCTCGAGAACAACAGCCTCGTATCATCCTTGTGCAGTAATGAGGGGGAATAGTAAACCTTGGTTGGCCCGGGTGGAGCTGTCCAGCACACTGTGGTGCTGATTACTGTCTGCATGCGGCTTCTCCTCCATGTCTGATAAAGCTGAAATCAGTCAGCTGCTGCGTTTACTCTGCTGCAGTACACATGCACGCGTAGAGCCATAGATGTATGCAAAGGCCTTGTTAAAGTGAGACAATGACATGCATATAAACATTTGTTGTGAACATTTATTTTTTTTAATGCAGTCAAGTTTATGGTAATTTGATTCAGAAAGTGCAGCCTTAATTTGTGTAAAGCAACACATGCATTAAAATCCCTCTGTGGCCCTTTAGGGACTCTGTAGGAGTTTCTCTCACGTTTCGTGGGGGGATTTAGTTTGTCCGATCGTGGCTTACGTCTGGTTTAGCATTTGACAGAAGGTGGTGCTTGAGAAAAGGATGTTGAGATAATTGGTTTTGACTGCATACATTTTTAATTAAATCATAGCTCGGCTTTGATTCTGCTCCGGTTGGGAGAATCCACGTGGATCTTCAGAGTTTTCTGCTGTTCGAGTTGCCTCTCCGGGTTTGTTCGTGTTTGACACACACACACACATATGAAAGTGTGCGAAGGCGTACACTCAGTGTAACATCTGCCTACACTTGCGTGTGTGCACGTCAAAACACGCAGGGCTTGTGGTAGTTAATCACAGCTGTTTGCGGGAGTGTTTTTTTTTTTTTTTTCTTATTTCTTTTTTGAGCCTTTGAAATCCTGTAATGTGAACCTTGTCATTCCATGCCTACGGTCTTAGAAAATCAAGCTGAAAAGTGTGAACAGCATGGGTTGTTCAGGTGTAAGGCTTTGTAGTCAAAAGGTCTTTGATATTTGGCAACTTTTTAAAGCCAAGCCAGACAGGCTGTGCAGGTAGGAGGGAGAGCAATTAACTGGCTCTTACCTGAACTAACAGTGGGGTACACAGGAATTAATATGAAAGTGATGAAATCTGCCTTCTTTGACATTTTACATTCCGAGTCCTTTTTTTCACTTCAGCTTTCCCAAAATGGCATTTTGGCATGACAAGAGATTTTCTGTTTGCAGTAACCACATGGTTCCCTGCAAACCCATATTTCTGGTGTTTTTCAAGTCAATAAAGACGAGGGCAAGAAGTGTGCACTGGGATTTTAAAAAGAGCTGAGTGGAGGTTTCATGTAAACATGCTAAAGCTATATGTACATTTAGTGTGAGTCACCAAAATGCAAGTTCAAGTTTTATTCGCCATCATACAGGGTATAACCATATTGCAGTGCGTGACCTTGGAGCAATGCAGTAAAAATGAATGTAAAACAGAATAAGAACAAAGAATAGAAAGATGCAAACAGGAATACAGTGTCCTCCTCTGACTGAACTGATTGAATGATGCTCTCTGGTATTTCAGGGTTCAGCCAAGTTTTGGTGAAACAAAGGGCATTATAGTTCCTCATATCTCACCAGAAACTGACGTATTTACAGAGACCCACCGGTTTATTGTCCAACATGCACTCTGGCCAGCAGGATGCTAATAGGACGTCCATGCGGCCAGAACCGCAATCAGTTTCTAATCCCTCCACATTTACTGTCTCTTTGTTTCCTCCCATGTCGAGGTGGATGCAGAGATGGAAGAAGAAATGGTCCTGCTTGTCTCTCTGGTCTTAGCTGGTGTTTGTCGCCTCCACCTTTTTCTTTCATGTTTACCACAGGCAGCCAAGTCCAGAGGAGGCTCCACAAAGCTGTGAGCTGACCATTTCCTGCAGCGATATTTTAACTTTTCCAAAAATTAGTTTTTTTCCAGGCTCTCAAATGTGAGAATTTGCTTCTTTTCTTGGTCTCACATTAAAATAAATTGAATACTTTGGGGATTTTGCTGTTGGTCATCTCTTACTGTGACATTTTTCACTCTTTTATAATGTTTTATAAACAAATTGATTCACTTTATTTATTGAGAAAATAAGTCTCTGATTAACAACTATTGTTGTAACCAGCCAGGGAAGCTTATTTGGCGTTTACCATACAAAATAAAAGCTGCTCAGTTTAAAAGGTTATTTACTCCCAAACAAGTGTTAAAACTCCACTCAGTGGTATGAAATGAGGGGCAAACTGTCCATCCTTAAATTCAGATTTTCATAAAGACTATTCATTGCTTAAGTTACATGTCCCTGTTAATAATAAGAAAAAAAGACACTGACAGTGCTTTTTACATTTTATAGTCAACATAAAAACACTTATGATGAGCAGAGGTCTGAAGATAATTGCTGTAATATCACGTTGTAAATGCAGATTATCCCTCAGAGTAAAATGATTTGCAGATGCAAATCTTAAAATAATAGATTCAGCACAATTCATTTTCGGTGTTGCGCTGTTGTCTGTGCTTTCAAAATGCTAATTTTCACCTGCATATACAGTATATTTAATAAACATGGAGAGCCTCCTGGGTTTATGTGTGAAACTGACGTGAAGAGCATCATTAATGGAGCAATAAAGAAGAATGAAATTATAAAAGCAAAGATTAGAATATGGATTACAGGTGTGTCCATGTGTGATGAGTGAGTTTTTAGCTCAGTGGTGTGTAAGCACATGTAAATGCGAATGTAAGCAGGTGTGAGCAGATGAAGGCCCTCTCATGCTCGTGTGAATATGAAGTTTGTGTGTGCCTGTGTGAGAGAGCGCGCATGCATGTGTGTGTTTAACTGCCCATTATAGTCCAGCCTGAGCGCAGTCAGCGTTTTCAAAGATCTTTATCGTAACAATCAATAGGTACATTAACCATTCGGTTTATGGCGCAGCAGATATTGAATGGACCTTCTACATCCTACACTTCTTGTCAGAGTTTGATGTAGATGGAAATGAATCAGGAGCCCGACAACGCACACGTCATCCCAACACTGACTCATACTGTTGTAAGCATTTCAAAGCGTGAAGCTGCGTGTCAGCGGCCCAACAGGTTTCTACCAACATTGCTTTTACAACATTAAGAGATTAGTTAAGTGCTCAAAAAAAAAGAAAAGAAATAAGATATTAAAACGTAAGGCAGATGAGCACAAACTCGTCCAGGTGCTTAATGGATTCATTTAGACAGCAGCAGCAGCTCGTGCTCCCGCTAACTCCTTTCTTATTGGTTGACTGCGCATATTTCCTTTTACGCCTCCAACTTGAACAGCTCCGTCGCTCGCCGCAACGGGCTGTCGCATCACATCTGATCATTGTGCCCTTATCCATCAGTTAAGACATCATCCTGCAGCCTAACAGCCACCCAGCTTGTCTCACAGTCGATTGGCTGCCTGCTTCGCGTCTTCGCGCAGAAAGCCAACCCCTCTGCGCGCTGCACCCGCTTTAATAGGCCCAACGTTTCCCAGAAGGCAGTCAAGTTCGGCTGTCCGCTGCTGGAGAGACAAAGGCAGCCCGTAAAGAGAAACAGTTGGGTGTTATCAGGCTATTTACTGCTCCATTTGTGGTTTTATGGCTGACGCGATGCTCTCAGGAAGTTTGAAAATGCTTTGTTGGCAGGCAGGGGATTATGAGATTGGGGTCCCAGAAATAGTTTGGCTGCACAGTGGGGCACTGGAACTCAGTAATTACAAACTCTCTCCTGCTTTCACTGTCGTTACTGTCTCTTTTTTTTCCTCCTTGTTACTGGCAGCCTTCGCATCTGTTTACATCCTTGTCATCTGCTCTCTTCTCTTTCTTGCATGTTTCCAGTTGAAGAAAATGTGTGTTACTTCCCCTCTTCTTTTCTCTGTATATCCATATGTTATCTGTTATTCACTTTAATCACTGTCAAACGATACATCTGTTGGTTCAGGTATCTATTTGCATAGAAACAAGAGTTTATTTCTGTACTGTTATTCCAAATTTTGCAATGACACTTATTTTCAGTGGTCAGACTTCTTCTTCAAGACTTCTTAAAGTTTGTAATTGGGTGATATTGTAATGGGTGATTACTCTGTGAAAACAAGGTAATAACAGTTAGAGAACTTGCAAATAGAAATAAGACTGAAAGATGGATGAAAGCAAGAGGATTACATCTGATACCAATCAATTACAACTCATGATTTTGCCTCACAGTATGTCATATACGGACATTATCTTTTGTTTTGAAGGTGCACTCGAACATCTGTCTGTAGGTGTTTTGGATAAAAACAGTAATTTTTTGCATCAAAGTGAAAGCAGCGAAACAGCGAAAACCTACAGCAAGTAAGTAAAATAATCACAGTTATACACTCTGCCAATGTTTCTAATCTCTTTACTAGACTGTAGTGTATGAAAAAATAATGAAAATTAATTATTTATCATTTTGCTGTGGGGATTCTTGAACCTCGTCTTGGACCCCTTGTGGAACCTAATTTGGGAAATGCTGCACTTAGCCACCCTGCAAAACCAACATGATATATTTGCTGTGTAGAGAAAAAAATATTAAAAGGGGGGAAAAAAAGACAAAAGAATCATAATCAGTCTTCAGCATCGTGATCAGCATAGTTCGTGGGTAACTGTAGGCTCATAACTTTTTGTTCATGTAATGTGATCTTGCATAAATTCTCTGTGCTCAAGTGTCATAACTAATGTAGTTGCATTTGTCTGAAAATGTTGTGGCATTTAATTACGCCAGTGTTGCATGGCCTTGACGTCTAACGCCCTTCTGTCTGAGATATTTCACTTGAAAGCTTCAATTACCCTTTATTTAATCAGAAATAATCCTCACGATTCACTTTTAAGTGTTCTCAATGTTTGCACAAGGAAGCGATGGAAAATATGCGAATGGCTTGTAATTCTATAGCAAGACTATGACCATAGACCACAGAAAACAAAATGATTTATTTTCTGTGCTCGTGGCATGGCTCCAGGAGTAGCAGTGTTGGTACTTTGGCAGGTCAGTCCACCTTTTTTGTCCAGATAAAAAAAAAATCTCAACAACTTTTGCTGTGAAATTTAGTGCAGATATCCATGGTGCTTATGTGGTGGATCTATTAGCTCTGATCATCTACCATGATCTTCCTGCCTCTGCATGCAATGTCTCCACAACTAACTGATCAATTATCAACTCTCCATTCACTAATATTGTCATATTTTATTTGTCAAATACCAATTTATGACTGATTACCTGGGAAAAAAATCCTAAATAACAAATATCCACAAACTAACATGCTATATATACAAAGATTATGAAAAGTTTACTCTTTTTTTCCTCATTGTGGGCACGCACACATGTATGATATTCATTGTTTGCCTTTTTGGGTGCTGATTTATCAACCAAACATTTGCATTCAGATTTGGATTCATGTCGATTTGCACCCCGCTGCCGGTCAAACACTTTTGACCCTTTGTTTTAATGAGGTGCTGGCACCCACCCACAACTTCAGATAGTTGTACTATACGTCTCCGGAGTTCAAATGTTCCTCACAAGTTCAGATTAGGAGCCCGATTTGCATTCACATCACAGCCAAAGTGGAGTCTGTGTATAATTTGACAGTTAGGCCATGACGTGAGTTTAAAAAGAAAATTGCTGCAACATTTTATGCTGATTTCAACCTGCATGAAGCATTTCAATCTACATAATATCCTTATCACACAGTGCCACAGGGGCAGCTTGTCTCTGTCTCTCTTTCTTACGTTTGCTCTCTCTCTCTCTCTGTCTCTCTCTCTCTCTCATCTCACTCCTGCTCCCTCTTTGCATTTTGCACAGTCCGTGTTTCTTTTTTTTTTTATCTTGAAGTTTCTCTCACTCTTTCTCCTCTTGCGTCTCTGTCTCCCTCTGCCATAATGAAATATGGATTTAACCAACAGCTTATAGGAGAAGTTCATTTTATTAGAATTAACGTCATCGAAATCTCCATCAGCAGACAGAGAAGCGGTGCGTGGTCAGATAGATAAGAAATGCATTATACTGATATCACATAACTGGAAAAACTTGTAGAAGAGGGACTTTAGCGCTGTATGGAAAATGTAAATTCTTACAGTACAGTTCTGAAATAGTCTAATTTGAACATT
>JBAJHX010000024.1:8779819-8794070 GCA_037176925.1 Amniataba percoides | reverse complement strand
AATATGGCAGGTTAAGCTGTTTTTCTGAAAATGGCATGGGTGTAATCAGGCAGAGGACAGTGAAAGTGCTTGTCGAAATAGGAAAAGGGCTTCATCCTGTCACCAATCCTACTCTCCTCACTCTCCTAAATCTCTCCCTAAACTCTCCAAACTATCACACAACTATCTCCAAACTATATAAATGCTGTTCAAACTCTAGTATCCAAACTATCCAAACTATCCAAACTCTCAACTGACCGCAACTCTCCTTCAAAAACCCACATTTTGAATGGAGCCTGACGGGTCCTCTGTAGCTGTAATTCCTCGCGGCCGAATCTGAACCACTTCTCGAAGCAATCACGTGGTACAGCCCGCAGCGAGGCTTCGGACGTCATCATTTTTGGCCCCTCCCCCAAATGAAGCAAGCCTCGATACGCGCTTCGCGGAAACGCCCCCTTCATTACTCGAAACACGCTCCGAAGCCTCGGCTCACATCTTAACATCACTAGTAGAAAATGAATTAAAAAAATACACCATGAAATACTTGACTCTACAATTTTAAGTATTCTCTAGTAGATTTAATCTCAAATTATTATTATTAAAGCACAAGGCAGAATTTTTGTTTGATCTTAAAGTGATAGTCCAACATTTTCACCAAATTTGGATTTCTTACTGAGAGTTTGATGAGAAGAGTCATACTATTTTTTATTTGTATGGTAAATATAAAACTGGAGTAAGCAGCTGGTTAGCTCAGTCTTAGCGTAAAGAGTAGGGGGAAAAAATCCTTGTTTGTTGGAATTACTTTCTCCCTTTTCTCTTCTTTGGAGTTCAAAACTATTTTACACATCCCAATGAGACACTGGTGGTGGAGTCCATTAATTCTTCTCAGAAATTATGCCGACACATTTATGGATGTTTGGGCACCGTGGCACAATATTTACAGTGAGAGAGGAGGATCCGGCGCTTTGAATTTCAGTATCACTTCCATCTATTGAGGCTGCCAGCGTCGATGCGCTCAGTCCTGCAGTTCGGTTTAAGTGTGGACGGATGCTGGTGATTTTCACTCACACTGAGTACACAGCCTTTAAATATACTTCAAAGTGGGGTGAAGAAAAAGAGTGATTGTCTGTGATGATGGATGCCCCATCTCTTCTTGAGAACGGCACCAATTTTCTGGCATGTTTTTATGATGCCAAAAGAGAAATACTTGCCTTTAAGTGGCTGACTGAATTGTCCTCAGGAATGCAACATGGATTGTTTTAGCCCCTATACAGCAGTGTGACAATAACAATGATCTTAATGAAAGAAACTTTTCTACTGCATCATGTTTCCTGTTTCAGTGTTCAGTAGTAGTAGTTTTATGTCCTGTAGACTCATGTTAACATTTAAAATACACATGGCCATAAGACATTTAAGCTCTTTTAAAGTCTAAACTCAGAACAATCACACCTTTAAAAAAAACTTCACGTACATTGCAGAACTGCAAGTTGCATAATTTTCATCTTTGTAATATTTATATCTAATTTGTTTACTTTAAATTTGTGCACTATTACTTATTTCTATATTTTCTTATTCTTCTTGTGGTATTATTGATTTCTTTATTTCTATATATATATTTTTTTTTACATTTTTTTATCTATTTTCCCTTTGAGTGGTCTATTATATTCTTAAGCATGGTTGTAGGGAGCAAGAGACTTAAGAATTTCATTGACAATGATTTTGTGATGATGTTGTTGTGCAATGACAAAGTTTTGAAGCCTTGAAAAATGAAATATCATTAAACCAACAATACAATTTTATATTGACGTAGAAGGTCGCAGTCAGGTTAACTGTTGCTCATTGGTGAAAGGAAGACCATCATTACAGTTCATTATTGTTCCGGAAACGTAATCATTCAGTCTCCAATAAACTCAATTCAAACACAAACTCTGAGCCAAAAGTACCTGGGAAAGTGAAAGAAACGTTTCCAGAGTTAGCAGGTAACTGATGAGATTTGATGTCAACTCGAGTCCCCGGGGATCCTGTGGTTCAAGGGAATGTGGTCAAGCCCCGGTTCAAAGAGATTCTAGTTTCTATTTTTGTTTTATTTTCAAAAAACAGTGTGTCATCATCATGACATCATGACTTTTGACATCTCCCTGGCTCCGTCTTGTTGAAGACACAACCTCACCCTTCATTATGATTCTTTGCACACACGTGTACGCACGGATATACTTTATTCTTGGAAAAAAAAAGTCCCGCTCAGTTTTACTTTCTCCCCTATGTAAGTGCCAGATACACACACACACACACACACACATATACACAGAGAACACACAAGGAAATGGAGACAATGATGAAACCTCAGTGTAACTTTCAGGCCTCAAACATACGAAAGGACTGACAAACATCAATCACCCCCTCCAAACAGATTATCGTCCCAATTTCAGTCCAGATTAGTGTGTGCATGTGTGTGTGTATGTGTGTGTGTGTGCCCGTGTCTGTGAAAGAGACAGAGATACATACAAAGAAGACCCACTGTTATCTGAAATTGGATCACAAGATTAAAAGAGTAAAAGAGTACTTTGCCATTGTACAAGAACAAATGGACTTTTTTTTTTTTTTGTGGCTCAACAGTGGCGGCAAAATATTCAGTGTGTGCTTACTGTAGGAGCTCATCAAACTTAGCACAAATGAGGTAAAGATGCATCATTAGTTTAGCGTAGTTACGAGAGCGGTACACCGGTCAATACGCATGGATTGGTAAACAAATTCTTGCTGTGATTGATAGAATCTCTTGGAGGAAGCTGAGGAGCCGAGTCCAATTTGGTGACCTCGGGACCGCATCAAAGCTTTTTGCTGATGAGGTAGTTTCACGTGCTTCGCTGGACCGTGACCTGAAGCGCACAGTTAGGGGGGTTTTGCAGCTGAGTGCGGAGCTGCCGCGATGAGGGTCAGCAACTCCGAGTCCTGAGGCGGCGGTGCTCCACTGGAAAACAATGGATTCCTGCTTTCGGGCAGTGAGCTTGTTGCTTTAGATACTGTAATGCGGGGCTTTGTGGTGCAGACTGTCACGGCGAAGAAGGAGCTGAGCCTGAGGAGGAACCGGCCTATATACCGACACATAAGAGCCCTCATCTGTTGGTCGTGATTAGCTACCAGAAGAGTTTTCTGTGTGTAGGAAGTGACCGCAGAATAGGAAGTCAGGACACCCTTGTGTAAGGAGCTGCCACCTCTTTTATCGCGTCATAACTTCTCTCTGGGTTTTTGAATTACTTTCACTGAAAACAAGTCAAAAGGTTAATCACGCTGTCACAGGAAATACAAGCAGACCAAAGAAGATGAATTTGAAAAACTTTGTTTCAAGAAAAACAAAATTTAAATGCACTGGGAAGACTTTTTTTTTAACGCATATGGATGTAACAGATGATCACAAAGCAAAAATCGCTGCAAGCCAAGCATGAAATTGAGTTTGGTCTTTTAAGACTGTGATGAAGCCAAACTGGTATTTAATTTATGCTATTAAAAGTAGCTGAAGTACACAAAAGGTTTAACTTTATTTATTTTCTGTTTGGGAAACATTATTTTTGGGTATATTTATTGTAGGTTTTAGTTTTGTTCATCCTCATGCTCCAGCGTTGGCAAATGTGAAAATATTCATTATGTTATTGTTAGTATGAAGAGGGACAAGCAAATACAGGGGTGGCTGACAAATAGATCCATTATCTTTACCAGCACCAATATGGCTAAATGTTTAATCGATTATCACATTATTGATATATTAATTGATTCTTCATTTGAGCTCAAAAGCAAATCTTGATCAATTAAACCAGCTTTTTTTCTTGAGGCTCCTGCAAGCCAAGGAGACCTGTTCAGGCTGTCATGTCTTCCTGAAGAATACTTATAAAATATAAGTACAGTGCTTCCTACTAAACAAACCCTGATGGTCACTCACATAAAAATGGAGCTACTTGACAAATTCTTCAGAAAGTTTTATCTTTAGTTATTGAGCTCTTATTCACTGATGTCAAAATGGATCATGGAGTACCTTTAACTGGGGAGATGAGAGGGACAGAAAATGAAAAAGAGGTAAAAAAAAAGAGGTAATTTTAAGATATGTGTGCATTCATAACTTTTTTCAATTTTATTTCGGAATATTTTCAGGTGTGGAAGTGGAAAAAGTGCAACGTTATTCAAATAGAATCTCATGACCTTTGCAGACCGAATAATAAAGACTTATTTAAGCTAGGATCGTCTGATTACAGCGGAAAAAATAAAACCAAAAATGCCAAATTTATCTCCAGACCTTTTGTTAACGCGATTAGCTGAGGATGAGATCATGGGGGTCCTACGCCCGCTACATTACACACACAGACAGGTGGAAAAACACTCTTTTAAAATGGTTGTGAATGAGCTCTTCATTCAATTCAAACAATCGTCCAACGGTTTAATTCCATCAGTTACGCCCGATTGTGGGTGCATACATCACCTGACATACAGTACGTGACTCACTGAGTCCAAAAATACTTCAGCGAGACAGAAAATCCAAAAAAATGTAAATGTGTGTGTCTGAGAAAAGAAAACAGAAGGTTTTGTCAGACTAAATGAGGAAGGAGCGTTTCGATCATTTCCTGAACACACAGCCTCAGTTTGGGTTTTATACTGTCTGCATCTCATTGTCTCCCTGCCTCTAATTTATAATCTCATCTCCAGACACACACACACACACACACATACACTCTGTTTGCTCTCTTCCTACCTCTCTCTCTCTCTTTCTTTCTGTCACTCTATCCTTCCACCTCACACATCCCATCTCTCCTGTATCGTATTGATTTGATCCCCCAACACTCAGCCCGGTTGGGCGGCGGCGTGAGCTTATGATGCAGCGAAATGTCAGGTACCTTTGGGAGGACAAGATTAGAGAGCTCAGAGCGATCCGTCCGTCTCCGTCCCACCCCCACGCTTAATCATTTGCCTCTCGCTCCTCTCTTCCTCTTTCTCCTCCGCTCCTTCCCCTCGCTCTCCACCTGTCCCTCCCTCTCTTTTCGCGGTTTCCTCTCCTCTCTAGTTATTACACTTTCCCTCCACTCGCTCCGTCTCCCTAATCCTCTCAAGTCCTGGTTTTCCTAAACCATATTAACACAGGGATCATCTTTGTCTCGTTGAATTAAAATGGAACCGAGAAGATCTGAGTAGCTGCTGTCAGGTCAAAACCACTCATCGGCGGAGGAATTAAGATCAGCGGCTTTCATTTTCCCTTCGCCCAGATGACCCTCATCCGTGGGCGTTTAGTGGCCGCGAACTCTGCGTGACACACAGACGCAGGGGTCACGCCGCGGGTTTGGTTTCCATCAGAACGCGGCCGTTGCAAACAGCAGCGAGGTGAAAGGCGGACAGAGCTCGATCCTCTTTATTCTCCTCTTCTCTAATTAAAGGTTGAGGGAGCTCCCCGGCGTGGGATCTGTGGAGGATGTAGAAGATCTGCAGCCAGGCCTGTGGGACGTTCGCTTCGCTTTATTGAAAATGAACTGACTGTTGCAGTAGCAGATAGATAGTTTGCACTTTTCCAGCCCCTTGTCGCTTCATAACAACATGAAAATAGCTGTAACAACCGAGCGCAACAGGGAGTTTTGTTGGTAAGGACGAGGCCGATAGATAGAGGGATGCATATCCTTCATGTGAAGGTCTCGCCTTCTACCAGCTGGCAGAACGCCGCCATGGGAATGACGGGGCTAATATTTTATCAAAAAGTCATATGTTACGGTTCATTAGGTTGAAATATTCCTTGCGTTGCGCGCATAGATGCGTCAGCACTTTGCACTGAAGAAAAAAATGGTGGATTAACACGAAAGGATATGAGCATTTGTGCATTTTAAAATATTTACTGAACATAATTTATTCATGTTAGTCATAAAGTAACATGATTTTTTATTCAGCTAAGCATGGTGTAATACTATCTGTTAACCTAATGTGAGAATCTGATTCCGCTGAAAGTATTTTGTGCATCATCATAACGGCTCTCATTAAGTTAAAGTACAAAATTTATCACTGGAAAATTTTTAAAGCCTATATAGCAAAGAAAAACACTTTTCTCGCACAAAAATAACTTGGAGTTGGTGAAAGGATCCTGTATAACTCCTGGATTAACTCTGGACAGCACAGTTCATATACACACAAAGTGTAGCTAGGAGATATTTGTTTTTAAATGATTTTAATATACTTTAATATTGCTCGTAGCTTTTCACCTAAACTCTGCTGTGAAGGATGCAGATGACGACGTCGTTGTACTGAGACCTTTTATTCCTCCTCTGTGGCAGCAGAAGCAACTCTTGGCATTCCACTAATTACAATGCTGCTGCCCGAGCTCATCCAGACACTTTATGGCTGACTAAAGTAACTTGACTACCGCTAAGAGCATAAATATTCTTCTGCCGGTACTTTTCTCACACACCTTGAGAGACTCACCTCCCCCAACACATCTGCGAGACTATAAAGGTTACCCACAAGACACCATCCTTTAGGGGCTGGGGCTATAAAATAAAAGGGAACATTTATTACTGAAAAATATTAAAACTTTACTAATATATAAACATATATAACTATTAATTGTCTATTTACCTTGATAGACAGAACATGGATTCAACATGGGGTCAGGTCCATGATCACACTCAATCATCGCTCTGCCACCACAGCAAAAATCTGTATATAATAACACTGTATGTACTTAAAACATCTGCCTTATGACACAAGCTGATATTTTACAATCAAAATCAATAGATAATGACACAGTAATGTAGTGTGAAAGACCTTCGTGTGTGTGTGAGTGGAACTAAAGTGCATTCCTAAAGCTTTGAGAGTGCATAATGTATTTATATATATATAGAGAGAGAGAGACAGTTGTATTGAGCTGAACTTGAGAATATATTTTTGCACAGATTCTCCTCACAGGCAGGATGAACGGGAGGAATGATACAGACCCCAACAACCCTTTTGACCTAGCTATGGCACACGAACGTTGTACTAATATTGACAAAGATTTCTATTCACATCAGAATCACGTCATATAAAAGATGAATGATGTTTCTCTCATGCACAGTTTGTTACTGTAAGTTGAACTGACCCAGTTTTCATACATCACTTTTAAAAAATAAATTCAAATCACTGCTATAATAATAGTGGACTAAGTTTTTTCATCGTGGTTTCCATCACTGGGGATGTTTTCAGTAAGAGGTACACCTATACGATCCTACATAATCCAGCACTACAGCTCTGGTCAGGTCAGAGTTATTGGCGGTGCTATACTAGACTGCATCATATTGAAATCTGTTTCCGATACCTATAATTTCAATCAAATACAATTCTATATGTAATGTTATAAAATACATATATATACTTCCCATTGCATGTTTGCAAATTGGACAAAACAATATGAAAAACAGCTTTCAACATAATGACCAGTTGGACAGCTACAATAATAAATCTATAATACACATACAGTACAGTCATTTCTTGTCTGACAATATCAACAAAACTCTCAATTTATGCGCTTTGTAAAAGCATGATTAATGTCAGAGCCGCTGTTTGTTCATCTCCTACTGAGCTTTTTTATTTCAGTCTCGCTGTGTGATCATCATCAACAATGCCGGGCTGTGGCGCAAATCTTTATTTATTTATTTATCTTTCTGGAGGGCCTTTGCCAATCAGATTCTTGATTGAGATAGATCCTCCAGTAAATAAGTATTATTGATTGCTTTTGTCATCAGCAGCATCCAGTGTGCTTCATTTCTTATTTGTAATAAGAAAATAAATTGACGGCTGTGTAGAAGCTGAGGCAGCTGCCCTATCAGCATTAATAAAAGTATTAAAGTGTGTGTGTGTGTGTGTGTGTGTGTGTGTGTGTGTGTGTGTGTGTGTGTGTGTGTGTCAGTTTCTAGGCTTGTCGTTCTCACATTTTTGGAGGACAACACATGCACACATGCACAAATTGCCTCAACAACTTAAATGGGAGGAGTAGGAGTAAGAAAACTGCACGCTGCTAAAAAGTAGTTGTCAAGACAAAGTCCTCTGATGCACGAAAAAAACCCAAAACAGAAAGGACTTAATTCATACCTTAATACAAAGCCTTCGATCATAGAAGAAATTAGAACAAAATAAATAATTAAACGTGTCACAACCTCCATTGTGGTGATGCGAACAAAAGACGACTCGCTCCCAAACAAAAAAAGGAGGAAAAGTTCATCAGGTTCACCAGTTTGTTTACGAATGAGGGAGGAAGCAGGAACAAAGGCGGTCTGTTCAAAAGGACGAACATGTCATAAAGGGAAAGAAAGAGAAAATAGAACAGAGATCCATGAGGGAAGCGAGCGTCTCCAGGTGAATTACATTACGATCCCTCCGATTCTGAGCCGTTGTTCCCTGTTGGACGTTTATAGGAGGAGAAAAACACAAAAATGTCACACGTGCTGTATAAATATTGGGTCATTTGCTGTGCAATAACAGTACGTTTCTGTGCAACTATGCAAAGATCTGTCATTAAAAAAAAAAAGCAATGGCATATTACTGTCAATCCTCATTAAAATTTATTATGATGCTGATGATGCTCGGGTTCCTAAAAAAAAAAAAGGGCCACATTTCCCATAAAAACATTCATCTTCCTTTTTAGTTTAAACTCTTCTCTGGCTTTGCTGCGGATAAATAAACATGTTGAGAGCAAATTATTTTACTTTAGCCTCTCAGTCTTTCCACCATCTGTCATTGTGAGAAACCCTGAAAGCTTAAGCTCCATTTGCACTCCAAGAACAGCACCCTCTTACTATTTGGTGTTACACATCAATCTCCTTTAGTGTTACTGTGGTCACAAAATGGCTAAAAATCAATACAACAGAAGTCCAAAAGGGCCTATTGGCAATCAGCCATGGTGATGAATAGACAACAAGCCACTCAGTCTCGATACTTTATTCACACCGAGATGTTATTACCTTGAAAAAAGAAAAAAAAAAAAGAAATGAGCACACATCAGAGCGTCTTCAGCGTCTTGATTTTGTTTCTGTATTTGATGTGTTTTTGACTGCACATCTTTATGGCCATTTTCGTTTGCATGAAAACAACTTTTGTCTCTGATAAACTAATGAGCTCAGCTCCATGTCCAGAGGGACGATGCCAAACCTGGATCAGCTGACTCCAGCAGCTGTTTTAAAGCTTTAAAGCGGCTTGTTCGACATTTTTGAAAACGCGCTTGAATGCGTCATGCGCGGTGAATGTGAAGCTACGGCCAGCGGGAGCAGTTAGCTTAGCATAAAAATGGCTAGCCTGGCTCGGTTTGAAAGTAAGAAAACCCTCGCAAAGCTTGTTAATCAACTTGTTGCATCTAACATAAAACCACAATGTGTCTGACTTTATACTGAAGATTTAAGCTCAACAGATCCATCACTTCATAATAGAACAATATCAACATATTTTATATCTCTTCTAGTTGTATATTTACTTGGTTGTAAAATGTATATCTTACTTGTATGATTCAAATTTTGGGTCTATATTTATTACTTTATCATTGCCTTTATTATTTTCAGATTTTTATTTCTTTACTTTCTTATATTTTTATACCATTGTTTAGGGAGCATGAGATTTGAGAACTTTCTGGTTGATGGAAACTGTTGTGCAATGACTATAAATTCTTGAATTCTTAAATACTTAGAAGGAATAATTTAAATGGAGTTTTGTTACATTTTGTTACCAGCCTGTTTCAAGTCTTTATGCCAAGCTGCCTTGCTCTAAATGTAGATATTTAACATATACTAGCACATGGCATTGGCATCAGTGTCATCCAACGCTTGACATGAAAGAGTATAAATACATTTCCACCAGTGGATTTATGTGAAATGGCCAGTTGACAGAATAAAATGTTGACATACTGTTCATTTTTACAAAGCATTTGTGCATTGCATTTCTGCAGTACTATCCTGGACTACTGATTCATTCTTGCAGAGAAAGTACAAGCTGGCTGCTGGCAATGTAAGGAAAAAAAAAACGGAATGCTTTGGAGAATAATTGGTATGTAAAATAAATAGAATTGTTTGGTGAAACAGTCCTTTGCTAGGAATTTCAATGTCAAATGTGTATACAGCAAACAGGCCTATCAAAGCTGCCAGCGATCACAGTTTGCATTCATTTTTCTAATGGCTCGCAATCGATATGCAATGATTTAATAATGTCAAAATGATGCACACAGAATGCTTAACAGCGCTCACGTTAAATATGCGCTCTACGCTACCTGGATTTATACCTCGCTGCAGGAGAGAGATACTGAATCCCCACACCTCTCTGCAGCTGACCACGACCTCTCACCACTCCTGGAGGGAGCAGGAAAACCCCCAACAGTGATGAAGGAAATATCATATTGCATTTGCACATTGCAAACACACACACACACACACACACACACACACACACACACACACACACACACACACACACAAACAAAATAGCTGCTGACTCATTCAGAAATGTAAAGTAAAGCGGCAGAATCAGACTTAAAATACAGCTCTAATGGACAAATTATACAGAGGCAGCTGGAGTGAATGACAGCCGCTGTAATTCAGTTTTTTCATGTTCATCATGCCTCAACAAATTGTTCCATTCTGGGTATTACAGTTTTCTAAACTCCAACAAAACACCACAGGCTGCTCCCACTGTGCTTTTGACCAACCAGACAAATGATATTTGCATTTCCATGTTTTGCATATTACAATAATGGCAGCGTGTGCACTTTGACTAAGCTCTCAGTGGTGCCTCATATATACATGTGTGTGTGTGTGCGTGTGCACGCGGTGTCTTCAGAGTTGTGTCTGAGGACTATTTGTGCTCTTTGATAGGGAGGTGTTTCTGTGATACCGTGTGTGGGTGAGTGTGCGTGTATTCGCAGCGTGAGGCCGTACAGCGGGCGAACGCATACAGCCAGAGGAGTCACATTAGGATTAACCCCCACACACACATACGCACAGCCTAATAAAGAAACATGCACAGATATACAAATAGCAAACAGAAATGCAAATAGCTTACAACAAATAGAAATAGCGACAAATACTCATCAGCTCCTCTGTTGTCTCTGGTTTGCTGCCAGAAGCTTCTTCTGCTGCAGGCGAGAGGCAGTGATGTGAGTAAACTAAATGAATCACCTCCAGTAAAACAAAAACTTAATCATTAAAATGTATATATGTATGTTTGTAATATCTATAATGTATGTGTTTTTTATTTGTAAGATTTCAGATACTAGGTGGAGAGCAAGGTGGAGATGAGACTAGCATTGAGATTTATCACCTCATAACATGGATATGTTAACTTTTACTATCACAT
Organism: Amniataba percoides; assembly: GCA_037176925.1. Taxonomy (NCBI): domain Eukaryota; kingdom Metazoa; phylum Chordata; class Actinopteri; order Centrarchiformes; family Terapontidae; genus Amniataba; species Amniataba percoides. The sequence continues at coordinate 8,782,760 of JBAJHX010000024.1, read as the reverse complement.
ATTTCTAATTCTTGATAGAAATATCACATCACAAGATATAAGAGTGTTGCAAATGTTGTGTATTTTACATTATAATATGAAAGTCTACAATAAGGGAATGTATTATTAATAATCTTTGAACGTTAACTCCCACGCATGAAGCTGCAACATGCATGAGACCGGTAAAGGCCAGACTGAGACCACATGGATGATTTATCAGCTGATACGAGTTTACTGAAGATCTGTCATTGTTGGAGTATTTGTCTTCTGATGAGTAACAAGAAATTGCATCACAGAAATTGAAAATAAGGTTTATTTTTAGGCATATTTCTACATTGTTAAACTTGCTATATATATTATTTTAGTCCCAATTCTTTGAAAGAAAAAGGAAAAAAAGATATAACTGATCAATCAGGTGATCGTTGTCATTACCCAAATATTATATATTGGGTATATGTGGGTGTGCGTGTGTGTGAGTGCCAAAATGCATCAGCATGTGGCTTACAAATAACTTTTCATTACTAATATATCTTAAATTTAGATAAGAGCAGCATTCGTGCTCAAGAGCAGGCGACAAATCTATAAACCATCACAGGTTATCTGAGGGCAAAGTGATGTGGTGTGTTTGTGCATCTGTGTGTGTGTGTCAGATGTTTAATTCATCTCACAGGGCAGCCAAGGACAAGAGGGAGATTTGGGGTTTTGAAAGTGTGTGTGTGTGCTATTTGGGAGGCCTGTGTCTGTGTGCACGTTTGTGTGTCTGTGTGTTTGTTTGTGGTCTCTCATTGCCATCTGTTAAATAATGAGTCACCTGTGAATCCTGTAACACCGGCGCCTGTGCGTCTCTGCGGGACTATCGCGATTGCTGTCAGACAGAATTAAGATTCACCTTATCAGCGGCACAGTTACGCTCGTATCGGCACAAACATGTGTTTAGTTGTAATTTTACAAATCCCAAAAGACATTAACAAGTAATAAATTCATATCTCTGCGTTTAACCGACTCTGACCACGCGCTTTTCCTCCTCGAGGGGTCATTGTGGAGTAAAGACAGGTCAAAAAGCTTTTCTTGGTGCGTGAGAAAGGTGGCGGTTTGCATCCACCGTTTAAAAACAGCAAACACATAATGCTTTTTTCACGATGCAGGTGGAGCTACGATTTTCTTTTTGGTCCCTTCATCTGTTCCCTCACATTCTCCACACTGAAGCACGCATCTGCTTACCCGAATGCGCCATAAACGTTACGACAGCAGTTTATGAAGGCTTCGCCGCTCCGTGGTTTTGGTCTTTCCCTGAACTTAACGGTGCATTCTCATTAAAAATCCCTTTCCGCGGATCGCCACTTTGCCAGAACGATGCGTCGCTTTACTTCAGGGGACACAGGTAATGGGAAGGTAATCGCAAAGTAATGTATTCCAAACTATGAGTCAGTGCGCCGCTTACCTTGAAGGCACACAACAACGGCAACTAATATGTGCATAACTGGGAAGTAATTATCAGTCGCGTGGCATTTAGCCGTTTTAATGTTTTGCACAACAGGCTGCTTGCCGTGGAGCTTAAGAGCTGGAAAGAGAGTAGCTATGCGACATAAAGCAGCCTATTTAGCCGCGGTTCTTGAAGGGGAATCAACAATGTGGCGCAGAGAAGTGGTGTGAAAAGTGACGATGGATGTTTTTGAGTCCTGTCATGAATTCGGCTTTCTGCAAAATAGCAGTTTAGAAAAGTTTACTTTTCTAACCAGCATATGAAACACTTTATTGTGCCTGAGGCAATATTTAAGATTTTAATGGTGCTGCTACTTACTGATGTTTAAGTACTACTCTTATCACTTCCTGCTATTTAAGGGACAAGAAGGAAACTAATTATGAACAGAATTAACATTGCTTTGTTTTTACTGCATATAAATTAACATCAGTCTTGTTTTGAACAAATCCGCATTACAGACCATAAGGTGATAACTGAAATGTAAGATAAATGAATAAAACAAACAAACAAACAAACAAACAGAAAACATATACCTAACCGGTCAGCTGGCTAATTAAGCTAAACTAAGCTGATTTTATGTCTATATATTTTAATTACTTGCATCCTCTCATCACACTGCACATCAAATATCTGACAGGGAGAGACAGACATGTCTCCTCTGGATTGGGAACAATAAAAAGAACATCATGAATATCTTAATCTTATTGCAAATTAGAAGTTGGTGAGATTGAACTGCAACATTTATTTATGTAGTCTAAATATATAATATATAGAGAATCTACTTTCTTTCTGTTGTAGTTCTTTAACCAAGGGGTTCATTTAACGTAGCATTTTCAATGTTTACTTGCATATGTAGTGATATGATTCATTTCTGCCATGAAAAACGAACATCCTGTTTTTAATCCAACAGGTGGTTTGACACACAAAAGTTAGATTTTTACTAAAGTATCTCTTTCAGTCTTCTTACTTGCATGAAGTAATGACAGATGTGTGATTATGAAAGTTTGGGACGGACTTTATTTACCTCATGTGAGTTCAGAATGTCTTCACAAGCGAGAAAAGCAAGTAGAGCAGTTTTTTAACACGTTACAATCCTGAACAATGAGAGGCATGTTATTCAAAACGTTAAATTGGTAAAGCTTGAGACACTGATTATTTCCAACGTTGCATCTGTTGTTTTCATCACGAAGTCGAAGCGGGAGTCATGAGTTAATTATTTCATCTCCTCTTTGTTCAGCTCCCACCTCTGAATTTCACTCTTGACTCTATTTTTGGCTATAAAATGCACACACACACACACACACACACACACACACACACACACACACCTACACACACACACACACATTGAGAGAGAGAGAGAGCAATCACATGTGGTATTGGAGCCATTGAGGCAGAAATGATGTCTATTAATCAAAGTAATGTGCAGATGTGTGTGTGTAGATGTGTGTGTGTTTTTGGTACACAGGAGCGTGCACA
>JBAJHX010000024.1:8738229-8779719 GCA_037176925.1 Amniataba percoides | reverse complement strand
ATGTCTATTAATCAAAGTAATGTGCAGATGTGTGTGTGTAGATGTGTGTGTGTTTTTGGTACACAGGAGCGTGCACATGCCATGTGCAATTTAACTGTGCGCGCGTCTCTCGTGTCTCGGGTTCATGGGTAGGTCAGCATCTCTCTCTGACTCCAGACTTTTCAATACCCATTTTAATGCAACTCTAATTATCACACCGATAATTACACACGCGCACACATTCAAATGCGGTGCAAAGACACGGATGTGAGCATGTGCACATGGCGGCGCATACGTGTGTCTGTCTTAAGGTGAGTCAACGCATAATGAGGCCGAGAGAAAGGAAGAGGAAGAGAGAGGCATTAATGCATCACAGGGCGACTTGATGGATGTTTAATGAGAAGCTTCATGTGTACAAAGGCACACTCGCGGCACTGACGCATCACCAGTCATGCAGACGTAGTCTGAAAGAGGGGGAAAAAAAAGAGGTATCAATATCAGTTCCTGCCAGGTCATCAATAGACTACGTTTGAACTGTTTTTATACAAAACCCACAGAAAGAGCTTGTATCTAATTTTCTCAAGGGCGCATCAGAGATGTTCAGCTCAAAAATTCAACCCAATAATTTTATGAAGAACGATCATATTAGATGCTGATTTTTTTTTTTTTTTTTTGGGTGGTGGGGGATTACACGAAAAGAAGAAAATGCATTTTCTGTGAAGACCACATCTGTATTGTGTTACGAGGACGTTCACAGTGAATTATCATGCATTCATAATGCTTCATGAGTATACTTACAAACACTCAATGCTTTCTGATGCACTGTGTCAGCAGTCATAAAACATTATGGATGTGACTTTGAATCAAAGAGGATGCTCTCTAGTCATAAACTAGAGGTCGATACCATTGCACACCTCAAGAATCAACTTTAATAAGGACTAAATGCTATAATAGTCTATTATTAATAATCTGTTAAATGCTTGAAAATGCATATGTTTACTTACCACCGACAATGGGACATTATGATAAAGCATACATTGTTAAAGGTGCATCAATACATACTTCACTTAACACAAATGATAACTTATGACACTACATCAACATAATGAAGGTCCTTACTGAAGCTGATTGTTGAGATGTGTATAGATGACTATAACGAACATGTGTGATAAACACCATCAGTCATCAGGCAGCCTCTAGTTTATAAATAGAGCATCCAGAAGACACTTTAACTTGTTTTATGGCTGTTGATACAGTGCATCATAACGTATTAAGTGTGCTGTCACAAAGCATCATGAATGCATTATCATTTACTGATGCCACGATGGTGTCACCAAAAGAGTTTAATTCTCTAAATATCTTAAAGGATATGTTTGGATTTCTCATTCATAGTTGCCTACAGGTATAAAGTAATATGCTCCCTAGCCGCTATCCCATAAATCGTCATTGGAGATTGAGAGATTTGATGCGAGCAGAGTGCTTCCAACCCTGCTGCAGATTAGTTCTGTTTAAAAGTAAACCATGTTCGCTTAACTACCCAGGGAGGGAGGGGAGAGCGTTTTGGATATACGTTACTGAGAAGGTGACAACAGGCCAAAGGTTGTTGTGTTCATGCGCTGCTGCCTGATGGAGTGCAGTTCATTTTTGACACACGCAAACAGGATTAAGTGTGACAAATATTCATTTTCTTCCATGTTTACGTTTAATGACTTTTAAAAGTCAGTATCATTAAATCAGCAAAGGGACCTCACTGGCAGTGGAGGGGCGGGGGTGACAAAATAGAGACGTGACAAGCTGGGGTCGGCTGCCCCGAAGCCGCCTGTCCCGCTCTCCCTCTTCTCTGCTCTCCACACAGTCAGTGCTGCTGCCTGATTGTCTGTCTTGTCTGAATCAGATGACGGGGTGAGGTGATGTTGAGGAATCTGGTGGAGATTGCAGAAGGCAGCACAATCATCTTTAAACTTTTTTTTTTTTTTTTTAAATATAATGATGCAGTGTTTTGGTCCTGCTGCCCTTCTACTTAGTGGAAAGATCTGCTCGCCGGCGGAAAATTTTACATGATTATGAAAGTGCTTGTAAACTAGGTTACTCCTCAACGCTGTGCACGTAATCTGCAATTTACAAGTAGTTCTGAGTCTGAATTTTACTGAAACACACTTTCTTACAGGGCTTAGTTAAAGACAGCTTTATTAATTGCAATTATTTGCTTTGGTGCAAAGTGCTGCATTGCTTCCTCTGGAGAGTCCTTCCTCCCCAAAGCAGGTGCAGAACAGTTAAAATAAAAGTGAGATGCAGTTGGTTGTGGTCCAAATTGCTGCAGAGGAAAAGGCCCAAATGTAAGAGATTCACAGTTAAGCTTAATCTAATGCAAGGCCAGTAAAGAAAGGAGGCTTTCATTAGTACAACTCTTCCAATGCGCACATGCAATACAAGAAGTAAATATGGATTGAAGAATATCTGAACATGTATTTGCTGGTCTGCTTGTCTTTTATTCTGTCTTTGCACCGAAGTCTCTTCATCATACTTAAATACTTGTACAGCTGTCAGTCTGCACGTCTGTTGATTAAATGTGAGCGTGTCTTTTTTTTTCTTTTCTTTTTTCTTTTTAAAAATCTGACTGTAACTTCCCTCTCTCTCACTTTATCTCTCTCTGTTCCCTTTCTCCGAACTTGCCCGACTTCAACAAGTTAGCTCACGGCAATATTTAATTGGCGTTTCCTCTTGGCAAGCCAATCAAAGGGACCCAGAACATGAAGTCGTCGTGTATCCCCCCCCTCCTCCCCTCCCCATCATGAAGCGGCTCCTGTGGTGGTTCCTGCGTGGATGAGTGTGTTCCCATGACGACCATGTGAGTTTTTGTTCCCGTGGTGATATGAAAGTTATTCAAGTTCTTTGATTTCCCAGCGGACCAGAACGAGGGAGAGGCAGAGGGGAACTGAGGAAAAGGGGTGAGACGCGGAGAGAGATATAGAGCGAGAGAATGGAGTGGTAAAGACGGACGGGTCAAGAAAAATAGATTTTGAGAGGAAGGGAGGGAAAAAGGTAGAGATGGCCGTGTGGGAAAAATAAAAAAGAAAAGGAGATATAGCATGGCTGGAGGATAAAAACAGATTGTTGTTTTTCTGGTTTTCAGGATCAGTGGATTGAACAGGCCTGCAGCAATCTGAAGTTTATCGCCAAGTTTCATTGCAACACAATCTGTCCATCCATCCATCCATCCATCCATCCATCCATCCATCCATCCATCCATCCATCCATCCATCCATCCGTCCATCCACCCATCCATCAATCAGTCTGACCATCCAACCATCCATCTGTCTGTTTCTTCCTTATGTCCTTTTCGCCTTTTTGACTGTGTTTCTGCTCTTCTTCTAAACCAGGGACCAAGGGAGCAGATTTAGATTGTTGTTGTTTTCTTTGGTTTTTCAGGCTCAATGAATTGAACAGGCCCGCAGCAATCTGCTGTTTATCACCACGTTTCCCTGCAACTCATGAGGAGAATTATCTTCAAACCCTGTTTGCTTGGCCTCTCGTTCTTTAGAGAAAGTAAAGAACTTTTTTTGTCTTTCAGAATTTTGTAAGAATTTGCACTAATCTCGACATATACAGTAAACAAAATGCAACTTACAGCTAATTCTTTCATTTTTCTAAGAGCCATGTGTAAATCGGCGCAAAAGAAGTGTTTGACGTGAATAAAGTAGCAGGCTTAGTTCTGTGAAGCACACGTTTGAACTCGCGTTCTCTCATCAATCTACTGAAGCATTATAGGCTGTTTGTTTATGTCAGAAAACCCTGGCTTACATCAGCAAACAAATGTCTTGTTGAGCACGATGAGTAAGTGACAGACACAGAGGGAGCTGTCAAGGGGAAGAATGAGACAAAAGAGAGACAAAGAGATATGGAATATTTATTAGTCCGTTTTTTTATATGAAAGAAAAGTAGTAAAATCCTGATCATTTCCCCTGCAGAGCCATAATTAACAGAAATGGGAGTAGATGCTGCAGTGTTTTCTTTTGAACAGTAGTTTAAAGATCTTTTTTTAATTATTCCGATTACTTAGACATCTGCCTGGCTTGAAGCCCACACAGTCCTGGGAAGAGGTCTGATCAGGCAAATGAAAACAACTGTGTGGGAGGACCAAGGCTGTGAAAGGTCAGGAATTTGGGAGAGAACACTTATTACCATGAAACGCTGTCTACATGGTTTCCAGTGTAAGTGTTGTAAAGCCTCCCAGAGGGAATCCAGATCAGAAGCCAGCAGACACATGGCGCTTTCTCCTCCGCTAATTATGCCCCCTCCACCGCTCTTTGCTCCCTCGTCCTCCAGCCTGTGAACCGGAAACTGATCGAAGTCTGTTAGCATCCAGGAAGTCTGAAGGCACCAGCAGGAGCTTGGTGCAAGAAAGGAACCGCCAGTGTATCCATTTTTCTTACACCATCATTTGGAGGCTGTTTATTGATTGGTCAGCTGATCTGATGGGTGTGACCTTCATGCAAAACAGGTTAAAAAATGGCTAATTTGTTATGGTTAGTGCACCTGGTCGTCATGGTTACAATAGCAAACACATTGCATGTGTCGAGAAATGATTTTGGATTTGCTGTGTGTTGTCTGAGGCTGAAAAAGTCCCGTGATAAACTCGTATGTTTGCTTGACCCCCTCCTCCCTAAATGGACTTTACTTCATATCAAAGCCACTCGACTTCATCCTTTGCTCTCGTCCTCTCGCTGGAGGGCTTTGTCACTTGAACATAAACATTCGAGGCACTTTCCAAAACGCCCGATGCACTCGGTTAAAAATTCCCGCAGCTGCTTCACAGTAAAAATTTCCCAGCTGGTCCTCTCTCTCCATTAGAGGAATAATGGGACCAGAGCACAGTCCATTGTTTTACTGCACAGTTACATAAAATGTGATGTTTGTAATTGCCGTCTTAATGCATAAATAGACAGTGGAGAGTCTGTAAGAGCAATATCAGGAAGTTGAGGAGTCATCAGAATAGGAATAATATGAGAGAGAGAAACTTTGTCTGACATGTTTGCACCTGCAGACAGTCTAAGCTAATCTCCAAACACAGTATCTGAAGTTGATTTTAACCGTTTAGATACATAATTCATTTTTCAGGCGCTCTGTTGTTTGTTTACTCTGAGTTTTGTTTCTTAAAAAAGGCCTAAATTGGATACATTTTACCCAAACACGTCTCGGTGCCAATCTGGGTTTAACAGTCCAGGAGCTATTTGGAGTTTGTTATTCAGATTCCCTCTTCACGTTTCTCAATTGCGCAAACAACAGATTCTAAATGAGGCTTAAAGCAAACTAAACCTCCGTCAAAGCCATCCTTTTGCCAGGTAATCTCCAGTGCACTGTGTCTGTGTGTATGTGTGTGTGTGTGCGTGTGTGTGTGTGTGTATGTGTGTGTGTGTGTCCTGTCTGTCAAGTATCAAGTATGAGTATATAATTCAGCACTTTCATCTCAGGCTACAAACACACTGATAATTAGGCTTACACTGTACGCACGCACACACACACACACACATACACACACACCTAATACTGGGCTGATTGGAAGTGTGCTCTTGTGTACACCCAAAGGCTCTTGTGCACCTGCTACTGCAGGAAATGAGTACACACACGCACACACGCAAACACACTACAATCTGCAGTATGCAAATTGTGGTAAAAATGTCTACCTGCAAGCTCCCCCTCCACTCACACACACACACACACACACACACACGTAGAGATTACCTGGCTCCAGGATGTTATTGGCAGTTGTTTTGTTTGCAGACTCATTTAAAACTTGTTATTTTTATAAACTGGCCAACTACAACCAGGATTTGTAAAAGACTGACTGAGTGCTTCTTTCCCTTTCTATTCAATTTATGTCAATTGGATTCAGCAGTCTTAAGTGGCATTAAAGTTAATATTCGCTATAACAAAGCATTTGTTTTTTTTAATAGAGATCACGTAGGTAGTATATTCACTTCATATTCAGTGTGGTCTGCTGTTCTTCCATCTCTTATGATACTTCTCAGTTCGGGCTCTTCGTCAAGCTATTAAGCTGCTTAATAATCTATGTAAACTTTTGTTTGGGCACTTGAGTGGGTGTGTTTGTGGCGTTGGGCCAATTAGTGCAGTGTGATGAACTGGGCTCGAGTTTTGTTTGATTTGTTTGTCTTTTGATTGTTAATGCGACCTAATTTGACTGCATGCATTTATTGCTGAATTCATAACACAGTACAAATCCTTTTCTCTTTATCACTTCTGCTCGCTTGCTAATTTGCTGTGTTATTCTTAATAATCCGCTCCGTATCCAAAACACACTGCCATTTTTTCCTGTGGATATCTTTCAGCTTTCAGTTGGTGTGTGAGTATTTTTGTCATTTTATTTTTATTCGAGACGACCAATTTGAAGGACTGTGGTAAAAACAGATTCATATCTTGTTTGACTCCATTTGTATATTTTTATTTTCTGTGTGATCTTTGGCAAAACATCATATTTTTAGATATTTGGTATGTTTGAATTTGACTTGAGGATTTGCAGGCTTGTCAGAATTACTGAGGGTCTTATTTTGTTTTTAGTTTTCCCTGCGCCTCTGACCTTTCTTTTGGGAGACTGAAAAGAAACACACCTGTGTATTTATTCATAATTTGTCTTTTTTGTCGAGCAGCCAGTCAAACAGGGACAGACAAACACCAAAACACACTGAATCAAGTAAATCATTTAAGGATTTTTTTGTTCATCAAAATGATTGTGATGCATATCACTAAAATATGCAAATATCACTTGTTCCACTCAAAATGTTGTTAAAGACATAAGGACTCATGATTGAAGTTACAAAACAGTGTTTTTTTGGGACTGGGTCCCACCACAGACTATGTGAAAGAAGTCAACAAAGCTTGGAGGTCTGAAAAGTGGAGACAGTGAAGTATCTTAAATCTGCATTCTTTCTAATGGTCAGCAGGGGCAGACTCCATTGGTTGCAAATAGAAACCCATTTGTATATAATAATAATAGAAAATAACCTTACTTCTCTCTTATTAATGAGTGTCTGGTCTCAGTAACGAGCATCAAGTCTTCTTCAGTACAGCATGATGTCCATTAAGTCAATTATGGTCCCATTTAAGGTAAATTAGATAAATATAGATAAAGCAGGGTTTGCTTTCCAGCGAGACTACCATGTGATTCACAGGTCATTCACGGCATGATCATTCAGAATTTAGTCGTACCTGAAGACACTGTAGTGAGGCTTTAAAACAGCTCACAAAACAATGGCTAACATTCACATACTTTATAAGGTATATGTAATAACATAAGAGTTAATAGCAGGTGAGACAGAGTCAGCAAGTTGTAAATAACCAAAAATCAAAAAGCTTCCTATCACCTCCACAGTTCTGAGTGGCAGCTTAATTAATGTTCACAACCTGCAGCTACTTGCAACCTGGAAATGAGACAAGCAGCAGAAGATAGCTGTGGATTAAAAATGTATCTGACACGGTGAAATAACACGGCCTAATGAGGCTCCGCTGTATTTGTCAATCATCTGCTCAAAAAAGCGCAGGTCCTAATCCAGGACCATCAAGTTAATGAGCTTAAATTATTGTTATGATATGCGTGACAAATCCCGAACACAATCGGCGAGATCATTTCACCTGTTTCCACTCTGATGGTCTTGTTGAACTGAAACACACAGTGAATTTGCAGACACGTGTTTCTTTGACCTCGTACAGTGTTTTTAACTTGAAGGCACCAGTCTGCGTTTTAGTTGTTGTCGGATTGAAGTCAATTGACTGCAGCTGATGTTTTTATCATTCAACCGGCAAAAGCAAATGTCACCACTGAAAAAGTTTTTAACAGTCTAGTTAGGCAAATCATTAGTTACCTTCTCACGTACAGGTTTTGTTTTTCACCCGCAAGCACCACGATCCTGCAAAGCCTAGCCGAGATGGTTTCAACAGGGTGTTTTGTTTGAGGTGACTATGTCAAAGACAAATGACTTTCATTGTAATTTAATTAGTTGAATGTTTAATTACAATTAAATTTAATACAGTTGAATTAAATTTGCTATTAAACGCTGTAGATATCTTTGGTTCTCTCCAACTTTTTAGAGTAAAACCTTCCATCTATAAATGCTTTGACCTTATACATGTTTATCTATTTTATTTGGAGGGACATGTCCCCACAGTGATCAGTGGCCACAGGACATAAACAAAGCTCAGCTGTTATGAATGGATTTAAATATTTTGAATTGATCACAAATTTGGACAGTGCTAATGGTCATGGATACATAAATGTGACCAGAAGAATGTGCAGGTAATGTGAGGAGAGGAGTAGAGGAAAAACATTTCAATTAGCAAATTAACAAAAGGAAAAAACAATAATACAATCGTAATAATTGTACAAACTGGATAACATTCCAGAATTTTTGGCTAAATTTGGTGAAATATGTTATAAACCAAAGTACATCACAACCCACCTACGACACCATCAAGGTAATCAAACATCACACAGGCAAAACAACACTGTTAAACTATTTTTCATGTGGCTTGAGGACATTTTTCCAACAAATATTTTTGTGACTTAAACAACCTGAACGACATTTTTGTTTCAGTCCAAATGACTCATTTATCAGGGACCTGAGAATCATTCTCTGTCAATACCAATGATTTTAAACACCTAGAAGGGAGTAGAAATGTTTCAATTGAGAGATATCTTCTGCTAAGAGGTGTGCGTTTTCATACCTCAAACAGTGAATTCAATCTAAAGACAGACACATGCAGGTCATATAAAGTCTAACTGCTGGCTTTTGAACACCTGCATTTGAATCTTTCAGAAGAAGCGAGGATACAAAGACATGCAGTGCACCTCCACACTTCTATGTATAGTTTACCATTGCAAGGTAAGGAGGTGCATTTGAGTACTTAGTGTCTGTCGTCTCTTTCAAAAATCATTACGGTGTGTTAAGAGAGGTGTAAGAGGCCAGGTGCAAAGAGCCCTGCTGCTGTTTTTTTTTGTTTTTTTCCCTCCTCTCACATGCACACCTTCATTTTTCCATTTCTCCTCTCCACTGTCTCCGTCGCCGATCATTATACGCTCCGTCTAGATGACAATTACGAGAGAAAAATAAGGGCAGCGCGAGACATAATGTTATTTTATACACATGACACGTCTGCAGACAAACAAACGCGCGCACGTGCACACAGCCTGTCTCTGGTTAAGTAATTACGAGGAAACATTAGCGCGTACAGTTGGTTCAGATCAATAACTAATCAGAGTTTGACCTTCAGGAACACACGTGCACATGATATACTGTTATATAGCGTTCAGCTTCATGGCATGTTTGCCCACCTGAGTTTTACCCCGTCATGTTAAAGGCAGCTTTGTGTGGCCGAAGATCTCAGCGCTCGGACCCCCATGCTGCGAACGCCAAGGGGATTTGTGCTCTCCCTCCCTCTCCTCCACTCCCACTAAATTACTCACCGTGCCTCCCGCCACCCATCCATTACCTGGCTCAAAGGTGCTACAGTATGCGAGGCATTTAGGAATCAATAAATTACCATTACCGCATTCATTGAGCGTTATTAGGATAATTACTCAAAGTAAACAAGACCATCAGCGAGAAGACTGGCAGCTCCTCAATTGGATTTTACTTATCCAACGTATGGCTTTACGATATAACACATTACTTGCTTTCCCTCCCTTGGATGCTAAAAAGACTGGTTTCTTCCAGTGTCAGATACTGGTGCTAAATGCTAAGAAAAGTTACCTTGTAAAGTAAAATTTATAATCCCAGATTTGACATTTCAATAGAGAAAAGCTTAGTTAAAACTATCATCTTTCTGATCTTCATCAACCTTTTTAAACGTAGAAGAAGAGGGTGGGTTGTTGTTAGGATGTGTTTCTGTTACTGCCCTTGACATATACCAGATGGCTGTAACACTCCTATTCAGGCCTTGATTGCAAATACTTTGCCTTATGCCATACGGCATACTACGGAAGACCCGAGCTTGTGAACGCATCGTCTTGAAAACAACTTGACCATAAAGAAAAGCACTCAACAGTCGCAGGTGTGAATCAGGTTTCTGGGAAGCATGGTTCAGATTTTTTTTGGAAACTCAGACTCGAAGCACAACTGTGAGAGACTTCCAACTTCCAGTTTCATATTGCCTTTGATTACATCATTCACATGTGCTTGACTTGTAATTAGAATATCTCCAACAGCACTTGAAGGCATCATAATAGCCGGAATAGCAAGTGGCACGATTATGCTGCAGCACATTGATTTCAGCAGAACTGACACTTGTTGCCCTCGTGTCACACTGGCTGCTACAAAATAAGCAAATCAATTTCTGACACTTGGTCACATGCGCCTCAGGGTGTTTTAAATATTTATTTATTTATTTATTTGATCTATTTTCACTTCAAATTTGTTCCGCCGCTTTTTCCGTGTTCATTTATTAGTTTGGCTCACTTGTGATTAATGCAGAACACAATCAGCCTGTCGTCGTCGCCCCAGGTTCACGCAAGACAGGATGTGCCAAAGTAAAGTTGACAAGGTGAGAAAGATGGATCGGCGACGTGCGTATTTTCTCTTTCTAATTTTCTGGAAGAAAAAAAAACAAAGAGCGAGCCAAACACAGAGGCAAGTTCACACTTTTGAAGAAGAGCATGATAAATCTGCAACTTTCTTACCTCGCCTCTTAGGTGGCTCATTAGGGTTTATTTTAACACAAATTTTACATGAGCTGCCTTAGCTCAATACAAACTGATTAAAAAATGAGCATGAATCCAATTCTTCTACATGCTGAACTGATAATGCTGCCTTCAGGGGATTGTGCAACCTATCCGAATTAACAGTCAAGCACAACTGTACCACATGAATAATACTAAATAGAAAGGCACATTCAGGCTTTTTTTTAAAATATATACCAATTTGCAGGGGTGAAAACATCAGCAACGTTTGCCAACAAGAGGTGATAAAAATGTCTTTTTGATTATTAACCTATGAGTAAAATGCATCGTATTGCTTCTTTCGTAAATAAAATGTCTCCACGGAGCAGGTTGTGATGTTTGGGTCACATTTCCATTTCATTTTGTGCTCCTGGTACAGCACCGCATGCCAGACATCCCAGGGTTTAATCCCATGTGAGTAAATTTAGCAGCAATCTGGTCACAGCTTATCACATATTACTTGCTCGTTGTTTGTTTACACCAGTGGCGACACAGTTGGCATCCAGTTTGTGTGTGTATGTCCGTGTTTGTGTGTGTGTGTCTGATTGAGAGGGAAAGCGAGAACCACAGAGGAGGGTTCACGGGTCTGTCTGTCTATATTAAAAGTTTCCCTCAGAAAAGGGGGCTGTTTTTAATTGTGTCTGGAGGGTGTGTTTGTTTTTGTTTCTGCTGACCTCCCTGAGTGCATGCAGATGGTGCCCTGAACGTCTGGGGCCAGCAGGGCTCACATCCGCCCCGCTTGGCTGGATTTTTATGTTCATCTTCTCAGTGTTTAAGTTGATCCGTTAACCAGAATTATTTAGATAGATATACACAATCCTGACCCCTACAGCATCCCCGTTCATGCTCTTGCGGTTGAATGGGGGCAAATCTGTGCAGCCAGGTTCAGGTAGTACATTACAGCAGCATACTTAGTTTTAGGATACACGCTGAAAATTGGTTGTCATTCATTAGCAAAATCTGCTCTGCTACAGAGAACACAATAAAAATATGCAAAAATAAAATAAACAGAATATGCACAGAACAGAATATGTACAATAAATAGCATAAAATAAACAGAAAAGCTGCTTATTGCATGACTAATTGTAGCACGAAGATATCAGATTACTGCACAAATGTCTTATGAGCAGGTTCATGTAGTCTTTGAAGTACTAAGAGTGGCGTGTTAGTGGGAGGAGCTGTAAAGTCTGATGGCCAGAAGTAGGAATGACTTCCTGCAGTGCATCTTGGGTAATAAGTGCCAACAAACTTAGTGATTCCAGTAAAGTTTGACTTTGAAACATGACAAGTTTTTATAATTTTCTGGTATTTTGTATTGACAAATATGCAGTGCTGACCTGTAATGAATGTAAGAGTAAGTGTCTTTTCTATCATATTTTAGAAAAATATGTTCAAGAGATTCAATCCATTTGGAGATATTGTCCTCAAATGCCATTAGAATAAAGATTAACAAACCTTTTCAACAAAATTTGGCCATTTTCTGGACTGTGCTGTAATTAGCTGAAGAGCTTGAGAAACAAACTGGGGCTTTGGAAAATAATGAAATCTAAAGTCCCTATTGTCTGCCCCATAAATAAGTTTAAAACATCACTAAATCATCAATAATCTATCCTCATAGTTTGGTCACACTTTGAGTGGTGTCCGACAGAAGACCAACCATGAACCGAAGGACAGGCTGATCTGCCAGCGTAAGAAGATGAAGCGTAAGACAATGAATAATCATCAGGTGCAGCTCTAATAGATGGATCACACACAGAAACACTCACACTCACCATCAGATATGTCACACTGTGTTTCACTCCATTTCACAGACGCTACAGGTGTCCATTGGTGACATTTTTTTTTCCTTCTCCCAATCACCTCTCATCTCACACACACACACACACACACACACACACACACTAACTCTTCCCGCACACACTCTATCATCTGTGTTTTTCATATGTTTTACGGGAGCCCCTTCTTTCCAAAAATTTCCTTCAACCAAATAATGTCACCTGTATGAGCTTTCTCAACTCCTCTGCGTTTTTCTCACTGTGTGACTGTGAAAGTGTGTGTGTGTGTGTGTATGTGTGAGAGAATCTGCAGTTAATAATTTAGAAATGTCCTCAGGGCTTGGTAAAGCAATGTGAGTTACCCGTCCCTGGGAGGACCGTACGTTAATGTGAAATAGCATTCAGAGAGACAGCATGAAGACAAAAAATATGAACAAATATAAAAATGAGGCAGCTTTCTTTTATTCTGTTCTGATGCATGTTCACCTGTATCATTTGTTCTTCTTGTCCTCCTTTCTTTTTTTATTAAAATCTACATGAAATATTATACTAAACACCTTAGTCGCAGGAAGTGTTTTCCTCTGTGAGATCCATGATGAGCTTGAAAATCAACACACTACAGTCTGTACTGCACAAAACCACATGCTTTTATATCGAGTAATTTTTTTTATGTGCTTTCACACATTTGGTCCATTTGCTCCTTAGGGAAAAAAACAACAACAACAAAACAAAACCACTGTTGCCTTTTAGTTCTGGTTCAGTTCCTGTTCACACCGACTTATTACAAATAACAAAGAGCTGTAAGCACGCGGTCACGCGGGCTGACAGGTGACTCGCTGATTGGACAGATGCAGCGACTGTCATCCTTCATCAGCAGCATCACAAGGAGCCACGTGAAATCAAACTCCAGTGACTGACGTCCTGTTTGAGCCTGATAGGTTCATTTCTCTGTGAGCCCAAGAGCACACAGAGAAACAACTAATTATAATAGGACAATTATTATTCCTGGAGCCTTATATAGCATATCCAGCGGTGGACTAGCCTTTACTCAAGTACTCCACTTAAGGACAAATTTGACGTGCTTGCACTTTATTAGTGTATTTTCATTTCATTCTGCTTTATACTCTCAAAATCTTTTTTTTTTTTTTGTCCGCTACAATTATTTGAGAGCTACATATGAGTCATGGGCACTGTACACATTTCACATACAAAACATACAAGATCATATGAAACATTGTGCATTAAACTATTACTCCTCCTCCTATCATTGTTATTATTATGTACATTATACAGCATATGTTGCATTTATGGCTATAACTATGTAATTTCTTCTCCATTTCAGGATTTGCATTTTTTCTTAAATTACATTAAACTGAATCATTTTAAGGTTTAAATAAAAAAATAAATAAATTTGATTTGGTGTCACTCTGGGATCTGCTCATTTCTCACTATTTTCTGACATTTAACAAACCGCACAATCAAACTGAAAAACAGAGAAAGGAATCAGGGGATGAATCCATGATGAAAATGATCATTAGTTGCAGCATTATGTGACACATCAACATTAAAATGCTGAATACGCTTGAACGCATCAGTAGCAAAAATCCAATTATGTGTAATAGTGTAACAGTTGCAGGAACTTTAACAAACAGATAAAAGCAGGACAAAAAAGGAACTGTTCTCAGCACACATCCATGTTTTTTTACATTTTACATATAGATTGATTCTAGCCAGCAGACTGGGCGTCTTAACAGTTCAAAATCATCATATCAGCCCAAAGGAACCAAACTAAACAGACAAATGCGTTGGAGTTTCTTACTCTGGCACATCTGACTCTGTCTTTGCTTCTTTATGCACTTGTTACTTCCATTACCTTTGATTTATAACCCTGAATAGCCTGCTGTAGCTTCACAGGAGCTAACTGTCCATTTGAATCACATTTAGGGTTTCATCATCTCCGCTAGCGGACGTCTCCTTATCTCGTGTTTCTCGACCAATCTCCCCGAAAGCGAAAGTGTTTTTAAACCTCGGTGTGCTGACTCCTTGCTTCTGAAATCTCCCTGGGTCATGCGTGCAGATAAGGTGTCTCTGGTCTGTGCACACCCACGGCTCTGACAGGTGTGACGCGTCCTTGATGGCGGCATTCGCAAACTTGAAACACGTTCTAACAAAAGCGGGTCTTGTGGCTGATATGTCACATAAATGCTCGGGAGAATTCGCGACAACACCAAACGTGTTGCCTGGAGCAAAACTGTCACGGAGAGGAGAAGAGAAGGGAAAAAAAAGAAAAGAAAAAGAAATATGTCACGCTTAAAAAAATTTGTTCAATAACAAATCAAATTGCTGTCACAAGCGACGGAGTCACGAAGTAATGAACTGGGTGTACGTGTGACCTACCATTCATCCGTCTCCCAACAACCTACTTGTCAAAAACCTGTCACAACTGCTCGTGCAGCTGGAGCGACTGGATTAGCTGGTTCGCATCACATGGAGTCGTAGCATCTTGTCATAATCCAGTGGATGATTAACTGGTTGCGCTTTGGAGGCCAACGCTAAGAGAAAATAATGTTCGTCTTTACTCGGCACCTCCTGAACTTTATTTTTTAGGCTCACTTCATATGTGTTACTGCATCTTACTTTTGCCTCTGTGGCAGAGTCTAACAGATAAATTACGTAGAAGTCGCAGTTGGTGGCGTCAGCGACTAACGGAGCCGCGGACGCCGCAGTCATGATGGTGTTGCTTTAATGTCAGATCCTGGCACATTTCACACATTCTTACTCAACCAGTTTCTGTGTGCGAAGATAAAGCAAAAATGTAAAATGGTTGACTAAAACCTTGATACAAAGCAAAGATCTCTTTTCTTTCTATTTGCAAGAAAAAAAAGAGAAGACATTAAGCCAAAGGGCGAGAGAGAGAAAGAAAGAATTAATGTCCCTCGTCTCTTCCTCTAAAATGCCACCCATGGTCAGGTGACAACCCGCTGGGGCATGAAGGGAAAGGTTTTTCTCCGCTGAATTTGAAATAATCATACCTACTGTAAAGTCCCAGGGAAAATTCTTTAATCACCACCCAGTCAAGTATTGTTAAGGCCATTCACCCCTGCACAGTACATGTCAAAAATCTCCCCTCATTAGAAAGAAAAAAGCATAGATATCAAATAGGTGTACTGTTGTAGTGGCTCATAGCACAAGAGAAAGAGTGTCAAGATCTTTTTTCATGGACTCAGTGGTTGGTTCTCCTGCTTATGGCTGTTCATTTTTTGTCTTTGTTTTGTGCAGCAGTTCCCCCTTTTTTTTTAAAGAAAAAGAGGTTTCCTGTGTTTGCAAATGAGACATGCAGTTAATATGATGTAAATGCACCTCAGATACTCATTTCCATATGTGTGAGACCCCGTAAATAAACAACACTTCTCCTGGATGATTTTTTTTTTCCTCTCCACATTGAGACGTGACACAGTAAAATGCAAAGTACCCTAAGACAGCAAAAAGGCTTAAAAAAAACACAAAATATAAAGCTTAGATTGCAGTTTTTGCCGGTAGGCTGTGCCGTGCATAATCGCTCTGAAAAATGGCTGAATTATCCCTTTAACTGGAAAACTATTTTGTGCCCCGCCGTTGGTTACGCGTATGCGGATATATGCAGGAGCGCGTGAGCGTGCGTGCGGCTGAGGGACGCGATGCGCATGCTAATGTGCAAATGTGCTTGTGTGCCTGTTTGTGTGACTGAGTGTATGAATTATTTACTAGTAATATCTCATAAGAAGCATATTATACAGACTGCGCAAGACAAAGCCCTCCTGAACCCCATCACTGACTATAATCATAGCCCTCAGCCGCACAGAGGGAGAGCGAGAGAAGAAGGAAATAAAAGCGTCGAAAGGGAGTGAAAAAGGTGGAGAGAAATGATTTCTCTTCAGCCTGAGTGTCACTTTGTCTCCTCTGTTTACACACCAGCCTGTTTTGCCTGTCTCTCTATTTGTCTGCCTGCCTCCGAATATCTTCAGCTTATCTCGCCATCAATCCTTATGCGATTCTGCGAGTTAAATAATAAAAAAAGTCTTTCTATCTATCGGTACCAATAGTGGATGGTTGCCAGTTATGGGGGGCGCCACGTCGGAAAGTCTGCTTTGTGATCCTCGTCTGTCTATCCCGCCATCTGTCTTTATCTCTCACGGCATCTGACAATCTCTCTGACGGATGAATAATGAGCGCTTCATAGGTCACGTCGTCGCTCATCGTCCCCTGATGATGACAAACTGGCCTCACACTAACAACTCATCTGCCTGACCGACCCCCTCACTCCAGCGATCAATCAATTAGGCTTATTTCCATTGATCAGATCGCCGTCGCAGTCCGCATATCAGATAATGACAGGAGGCTGAGTGGAAGCTGCTATTCTTTTCAATCAGAGAGGCCGTTTTAATGTGGCACTTTGATCCGCTGTGTAATAAAGCTGATTGTCGCACACCCGCCCATCTCTCGTCTTTCACGCTTCCTTTTCTTCTTCACCTTTAGCCCGTCTCCTTGTCGCTATTTTCCTTCCTCCCATCTACCCGTCTGTCAGATGAAAGATTTTAAGTGGTTCGGAGGTCGAATCATCTCCCACCGTCCCCCTGTGCTTCTCACAAAGCATACTATCCCGACACCGGTGATTGATATCTCGCACGTGGCCACTCCTTCTCTCCAGCCATCAGTCAACCATCAGACCTGTTTTCATCAATCAGGCCAACAGTGGAGGCGGAAAGAAAAGTTTGAGTAATCACTGATACAGTACGCCCGCTAATCTTTCTGAACTAGCCCAAAAGTGGCTCAAAACCACAACTGTTAGTTTGGTCTTTGAAACAAATAAGTAGAGAAAGGTAACTGTGACTGATTGTGCTCCATCTCTGATTAGCTCTTTTATAGAACTGCAACTTTCAAGAGCATATTTATGGTCCATTTGCAAGATTCTCACTACTATATTATTCTGGTTAAAAAAAAAGATTAGAAATTAAAGGTCAACATTTTTATTGTTTTGTTGTTGAGTTTTTCTGGCTTTTTAGTGCATTACAAAGAATTCATGTTTTTTTTTTTGTTTTGTTTTGTTCCTGCATAACCCGATTGTACGGAGGCCCCGGGAGACAAGTATTTAAAAAAAAAAAAAAACAGAAGAAGAAGAAAAGAAAAAAAAAGAACTCTGCTTATTCATTTCATTCAAGTCTAATCTAAATTGTTTTCTCTCCTGTGTTTATGGCTTAAGAAAAGTTTTTTTGCTGGCTTAATCTTTCTAAGTTTCTTAATTTTCTGTGAAACAAGAAAAAGAAGAAAGGAAAAAAAAAGTTTTGCCGCTTGGAAAAAAGTTTCTATAATCACTTTATTTTTCTAAGTTGCTCTTTTTTTATCTGTGGAAAACTAAACTAAAAACTAAAATCTTAGGAATATAACTTTGCTCACATTGCTAACATTTTCAGTTAGCGTTACAGCAGACAAACACACTGTTTAATCTAATCTGTGCTTTTGCACCCATTTTCTATGTTCCAAAAGGCAATAAGACAAAGATTCAAAGAAGTGTATGTTTAAATAGCCTGGAGTTGTAAGTAACGTCTCCTTTAAGCCATTTAAGAATCTCATGTGACCCCCTATCGGATAATAAATCAACCAGGACTGTTTTTATTATTCCACCAAACTTAATCTCTTGTAGAGCAGCAGTGATAGAGAGGGAGGGAGCACACAACACATTTATCACTGTGCATGATTTACTTTCTTCGTTGTCAGCAAACGCATCCATGTTAATATATCCATCTGTTTAATTGCTCAGCCCTCCATTCTTCTTTCTTCTATCCAGTCATCACAGCATCCCAAAAGAAAAGACTCTCTAAGAAACCCCCTTAATGTCTGCTACAGTGCCTTTAAGGAAGAAAAACAGGGGGGGTTAAGATTATCTTTCTTATCTTCCAAATCTGTTTAAGTCTTCCTAATTGGGTTTTAATTTGGTCAAACCACCATTGTGATTAGAATTATCCCTAATTAACCCATTTACTTCAAGTTTAAGGCCTCAGAGATGAAAACTTGCATTATTTTACCTTTTTATAGCCGTGATTTGATTTTAAATTCAAATGAAAAAGAAAAAAACAGAAATATTTACCTTTCTCATGCACTTCTGAACAGCTCTGTGAAATGAAATCACTGTGGATGGTGTTTATATATCAGGAAAGCGCCGTCTGTGTGAGCATGCTTCATTTCGCAGCTTTGGAAATAACTACCAGATATCAAGGGCAGTAAACACGTCAGACAACCTATATTTGGTGAAATTCCTCTCCAGTAGCAGACACTCTTGTCAATATGTGATCATCATCCATCACTGGCACCGAGGCAGGGTTGCTTTTGTTTCTGGAAATTGCTTCCCCTTTCCATTGTGGCTACAGCTCTGATAACCAGGACCAGGTTTCCAGAGTAAGTAGCGCGCAAATTCATGCTGTCAGTAGGAGCCGTGTAGTTTCCCGTTTGGAAGTGATACGTAAAGTTTTTAACTCGGAAACATTTTTGTTCAAAAGCAATACTACAGAGTGTGAGCTCCACGTTTATCTGCGTGTCTCTCTGTCTGTCTGTCTGCTCTTTGTGTCTCTCTCTATCCCTCTGTGGCTGCCAGTTTATCTGTGTGTCTGTCATGCAGTGCAGCTCAGGTTTGAGCAGGGGGATTAGAACCTACAACCATTTCTTCTTCTTTAATAGGATTTGACAGAGAAGGGCCAGTTTCACTCTGTGTGTGTGTGTGTGTGTGTGTGTGTGTGTGTGTGTTCAGTGTTCATCACAGTCACAGAGTCACATATAATGTCAAGTCTGAGGCCGTCAATATCCTAATCCCTATGCGCCGTATGTGTCTGTGTGTGTGTGTGTGTGTTTGTGTCCCTGTGCATGCTGGTGCCTGTGTGTCATGTCTAGGACTTTCCATGTCATAATCCCCATGGGATAAACTCTGTGTGTTTGTGTGTGTCTGCTGAAGCGTGTGTGTGTGTAAGCGCACACGTGTTGTGAGTGTTGAGGAGGGGAACAGAGGGTCTGAGACCATCTCAATCCTCACAGGATATCCTCTAAGAGCATCAAGAGGCAAAGACAGACATGGTGTGTGCGTGTGTGTGTGTGTGTGTGCCTTCTTATTTCATGAACGAATGTGTTTTGTTTGAGATTCCTTCATTTTCTTGAACTATGATTGGAGTTTGTTCATGCTGAACGTCACCGTTCAACACATCAGTCAGTATGCTTGGTAATGCATCTGCCTGGAGACTTTTAAAGAAACAGTTAATCTTACTATGCCATTTTTTATACTTGAATCATTATCAGTGATTAGAGTCCTATGATTGACGAGCTTTAATAGATCTTTGGGTAGAAGTGTCTTGCTTGCTTTTTGAAAACACATTCATGTGCATATCCTTGCTGCCTGCCGGTTTTCAGCAATCCTCTGCATTGTTGCTTGTGTGTGTCCCCAAAAATGACCACTACATGTACACAGAACACCACTGAGAGGATGAATAGTGGGGGCTTTATGTCAGCAGAAGGCACAGAACAAATAGCTACAAGAAAGGTGGAAAGCTTTTAAACTAAACAGAACTTGTAGTCATTCTTTACATTAAATTACATTAAATGATCTCCAGCCGCTTCGATCGTTGCCTTTTGTTATGTTTTATGTTTTGCAAAATTGAAAACTGTCCAGGAAGTTCTCTATGGTTCAAACAGAGTCCACAAGCAAGCGCTGTGTGTGAACAATCAACAAAGCAGGCTGTCTTGTCTTGCGGCAAATATGTTGTGAGAAGATGTAAAGTAAAACATTCGTTTACATTGCCTCAGTTAGAATTCTGCTATTAATACTTGAAACGGATGCTTAAAATGTTAATTACTTTCCCTTATGGATTATCTTGTGTCAGATGTCTGTCTTTTGTAGGTAGCAGTCTTGCAAGAGTAATAATGCAAAGGGAGCTGCTTAATACAGCATAAGATGGAGTAAAGCAGGCAGCAAGTGTTCCTTTCCACCTCCTCAGAGACATCAGAAGTCATTCACAAAGCAGCACTGCCGGACCTGGTAGGATGAGTGGCTTGCTTGAGGTCAAGAAGCTTGAACACGGGACTTTGTGTTGCAAAAAAATTCTCATCACTCCAAAGGAGAAAAGAGGCCTAGGCCAGGTAATACCTTTCACGGAGACGCATATAGAAGCGTATACCGTCTCCTCGTGCACAATAAGGACACCTGACACAGTCCCCACCGCCTGTTTCCATCGACTGGTGCCCTGTCTGTGCCGTGCTACGCCACATCATTATCCAGGCCACCTGCTAGCGGGGCGACAGATGGGAGAGGCTTACCTTGTGCACCCCCGACTGACAGCTCGAGTCATGCGAGCAGACGTTTGTCAATGACAAGCACAACAAACTCTGCATGACACTTGTACGCTCAAACACTTCCCATATGTGGCTCTCTAATGTGCAAACCCATATGGGCCTCTGTTAGCTCAGAGTCACTGAGAGACACGTTATATTGGGAAATGAATGAAGACTCTGGATAAATTGTAGACTCCGCAGTTCAGCTTGGATCACTACTTTGTTGACCAAAGCTGAAGCCAGCAGATTTTAAAGGTTAAAGCTTGAAGTTGCCATATATTGCACCAGGAGAGATGAAACTGAATTGTTGTTTGGACCACAACCAAAATTGCTCCAACACCCCCCCAACTGATGTGAACACACTGACCACCATGACTGACTTTATCCTTCAGGATGATGTACAAATATATTGCATTGCCCTGGGCTTACACACATAACTACAGTAAGACTTAGTGATGGTGCTGCAACTTCTGATAAATAAGCTCATGCAAAGTTATTTTACGCCCACTAGCTTCGTGGCTCTGGGGACGGCAGAGGTCTGTCTGACAGTCGGTCCACCACTTTGGTAAGGACTCAAATATATCTCAGAAAATATGGAATGCCATTAAATTCACATTGTGGTCCCAAGAGAATAAAATGTACTGACTCTTGTGATCCCCTGACATTTTCTCTAGCGCTACAGTGAGATTGACATTTTCGTTTTTTCGGTGTCCGATGGATCGCCTTACAATCTGTATTGTCTGTACACACTCTTATCTCCCTCAGGATTAATTGTAATAACTTTGTTGATCCTCTAACTTTTCTTTCAGTCATCATCTAGTTTAATTTTAAAGTTGTCCAGTACTTAATATTGCCAAATCTGTGCATCATCCTCATCTGTACTTTTTTGGGCTAACTAACATTTCAAACATGGCAAACATTACCTGCTAAACATCAGCAACGCCGCTTTGAATGCATTAGCGTTTGACATTTAGCCTAAAGCACTGTTGTGCTCAAGCTCGGCTTCACAGAGCTGCAAGCGTAGTTCAGAATCTGTTTAGTAAGTCTAGCATCTAGCAAACCAACATTACCCAACCACTATCCAGTAAATAGACATGATGCATTATGTGGATGATACCACTCTTTATATGTAAGAACTCTGAACCGATGACAGATGACAAGTCTTTTACCATGTCAAACTAAGAAATTAATCTTGTACAGTCAGGCTGTATACGTATGTTTTAACATTGTAAAAGTAAAAGCAGAGAGAAGCCAAATATCTTTTATTCCAGCCTCCTTCATTAAGACTTTCTAGCATTAAAGATGCAAAAAAGAAAAAAAAATGATTCAACTTATATTTCAAAGTACTTTCATTTTACCACAACAGAAGAGCACACAGTGTAGCCATTGTCTGTGTGGTCCTACATTTGTTTATGTTGTGCAATATCATCGTGTGGTTATTAAACTGTCTGACTTGAAATGTGTACCGTATATGGAAACAGCAGTGCAGCATCATTGTTTGTTGTTTACCCATTTTAGGAAAGCACTGCTGAAATGACCTAAAAGTGCAATTTCATATAATGCTGCACAATTTTTTATGCCGTGCCCAATAATGGCTGAACTGTGTCATAAATCCCTCATCATGAACAAGGCCTGCCTCGAGATTAAGACATTAAGTCAGAATTTGAGACCTCTGATGGATTATATCTCATGTTTGCACAGTAAATACGGAGATAGCATAATTCCATTTTTAGTACCAGATTGAATTGAGACTGATTATCACTCGGTTTCACATAATCTGCTCTTTCAACAACACATCCCTCAGCATTATCTCGCTCTAATAGTTGTTGGTCTCCGTCAGTGGCAGCAGTTTTCTGTGCGTTCCTGAGACGCTACGAGACTCTGACAGACATTATCTCTCCTTTTCTGCAGCTATAAAAAAAAACAAAAAAACTCCCAACATGTCTGGTGTTATTGTTAATGCAGAATAGATGCAGAATCAGGTAGTTTTTGCACCTGAATGCAGATATGCTCCCCTGGCTAACTGTGTTTGTATACGGTGGACAGCTCTGCAGAATACCCCTCTTACGGATTTAAACCTCCGATTTGTGTGGAGGTGAGTTTGCATCTCTGTGCGTTTCCTCTGTGTACGCTTTCTCTCCTCTCCGCAGGCCCGATCAAGCCTTATTGTGCCGCTCGGACACCAGGTTGTTAAATCTCTTTTGCTCTTTCTCACCACGCTGCGTAGTTATTACTCACCTCCTGCAGTTTCTTTTCTGCTTCATTTCCAAAAGAAAAAAAAAAAAGAAAAAAAGATCAAGTTTTAAATATTTCTTATTACTTCCCTGAAGTCTCAGAAGGCATAACAAACACACTCACACCATTTACACCAAGAGGAAAGCATCATTTCTGGTTTGCTAAACATCATTCACCTCCCTCTCGCCTTGGGGAGCGCTGTTTATGCCTCATGCTCCATATTGATGCGTGATAAATGTGCTGTATGCAACTCTGCATGGTTCAGTTGGAGCTTATATACTGTATGTACCAGCCTCTCAGGGGTAATTAGCAATGGATAAAAGTTAGACATCCCTTTTTTTTTAATATTTGATGATGTTCTATCATTGATGTTTTGTTGTTGCTGATACTTCCTCATAGCAGGGCGAGCAGGACGGAGATGTCTTCAAAGACTTTTATCGACACAACATCTCTCTGACTTTCTTTCTTTGTCACTGTGACTTTTTCGCTCGAAAAAAAGCATCCCGTCCCCCTTTGTGTCCTTTTTATTACGCTGTCAGGAGAGCTGAATTATAATGGCGGTCAGCACTTTTTTAATGAACATTGTGAAACATATGGGCCCACTCTATTTGTGTAATTACTTCCATATAGAATTTATTTAAGCGGCTCACTTAAATCCATCTGACCCCATTCAAAAACATTTGTTGTGCCTTTGGGGGCTGCAGTAATTCCACATTCACTTGTCATATCGTTGCAATTGTAATTATGACCAAATGAGTAAGTTGCAAATGGCAGTAGCAGAACAGTGGCACTATTGTCGGCTGTTACGCCTAAATAAAATCTAATATTAACACTGAGGCAATTGATTCAGCTAATTTAAAAGTTGCTTCCTGTTTGTTGGTTGCTGGTTTCATTTGACAACCAATCAGGGGTTGTAACCGTTTTGTAAAAATGTGTAGGCGAGTGGTATATTTAAATATACACAGTTAGCTTAGGCTGCTTTGAAACAAAATTTTAAATGCTAGATATGACAAAATAAATCGAAATGTTAAAAAAAATCATTCTCAGCAATGGGGAAGCACTGATGTTTTAAAGATGTGGCTATAGAGCACAACTTTATATCACTTTAATCTGCACTGTCGAACATTTTCTTTCGCCTCGCCGCGCAAATCAGTCGCAACTCGACCGTCCCGCCTCTATAAAATGATCCACGTCGACACCTTCCTGATGACCTCGGCTGCTGATTTGTTTGTCTGATGTGTTCTGTTTGAAATTCAAAGTCTGATATCTTATGCGCAGTGATTATATGATTACTAAATCTAACGAGCTCATTAATTGCCCCGAGGCATTTTAATGAAGGTTCTAATTGAAAAGCGTCCAGCGCTGATGGAGAGAGGAGACCCCAGAGAACTTCATGGCTGGATAGAGGCGTCGCAGACAGCAGAAATATTTCATTCTTTTTTTCTCGTATCAATTTAATTAGTTTTCAATTCTGGTGTTTGGCAAACAAACTTGGTCAGAAATGAAAACAGAGATCATGGAGAGAATTTGAGGAAATCGCAATGGCTCTCCCAGGATCCATCCCAAACTAATATTAGAGGTTATTTTTTTAATAGAGTCCAATGATTAATGTTGTAAGTGTCCTTTTCCTCCTTTCCTTTCTGCATTGTTTTGTACTTTTTAATTTGCTCCCCCTCTCCTTCTTCTCACTTTCTCCCATGACTTTTCCGAATGTCAAAGGAAAACACCGGCTTGGGAGTTTTTTAAATTAACTCATGCATTCATTCAAGCATTTTCTCCTCTTCTTATCTGCCCCTTTTTCTTTGTTTCCCCGGCTCCTTGCACCCCGTGCCTCCCTTTTTCCCCCCTCTCCCTTTTCTTCTCCTCCTTCATAACACTGCTTGAACTATCCATCCATAATCAAGATTATCATCACCGCTACCATGCCGGTAACGACCTCAACAACAGATGAATGGTAAATCAATAAGCACTCACTGACCTTGCAGCATAGTTGGACCGGGCGCTCTCACTCATAGAACAATAACTTCATTATAGAGGGAGACAACCAAAGTAATGGAGGTGTTATTTTATGAAATTATACCCATAAAAAAGACATGGATTTCTGTGTTGTGGCGGTGGTTTGGCCTAGTAAGGGAAAAAGATTGATCTTTAACTGTAAGGCTGGCTTCAAAGCTCAGTTAACAGAAATTATTTGCCGTGTTGAAATGTCCTCAAGCGATCCTGGTGTTTTTCTTGTCTTTTGAGCCTGTACCCTTTATTTAATTGCGTGCCTGTTTTTTTCTTTTTTCTTCATTTGTTCATGTAGATAGTGGGCGCCTTGTGGCTCGTACTCATCTCAGTCACCACTTAAAATTTCAAAACGGGAGAGGGGTCAGGGACTCGCTCAATTTTGTTAAGCAGGCGGCATTGATATCCACTTGAGCAAGGCACTCCGGCTGCCCCAGCAGAGCGGCTCAGTGGCCAGAAGTTAAGACCGTGAGAGGCAGCAAGCTGAGAGAGGAAAGGCTTTGCTCATTTTTGGTTTTGCCTTTTGTAACTAAAGGTTAATAACCTTCTATGATCATGCATCTGCAGTGCTTACTAACCAATAACGCTAACAATAGTAAGATGTGGATGTTAAGAAGATACAGTGTGTTTTAACAGTCTTAATGTAGTATGTAAGAATGTTAAGGTTTGCTAATTAGCCCCAGTGATGTTGCTAGCTGATACATATTTGGTCATAGAATAAGCAAAAGTAAATGAGAAATTAAAAATTATGACCTGATGATGCCGCAGTTTGAGGAAAGTGATCACCAAGTTACAACAGTTCATCCTTTTAGTGACACGAGTGTCTGAAATTTTAGGGCAAGTCTATCTAATAATTGTCTAGACATTTCATTTTTCAGAGTCGCAAATTTGAAACATAAATGTGAAGCACACGGTGGCAACCAAGCTGGAGTCAAGGGATCACGTTCCCTCGCAAGTCATTAGGATTCATCCTCTGGGAATCATGAAGGTCTGGGCAAAGTTTGCAGTTAGTTGATGAGGTAACTTTAAAGCATGCTGGAGCAACTGCAGGAAGAGTGAGTGGAGAGTAACAGATGTGTGATTTGGAAAGCTGCCTCCAGCTCAGTAAAAACAGGAAAGACTGTTGTTACACATACAAGCCACAAACTGTTCGGAATTAGTGGGGAAAAAAAACTCTCTACAATATTAATTTAATAGTCATTCTGGAGCTTTCGATCATATCACATTATTAGCAGATGTTCACAATAGCAAATGGTCTTCTCAACCATGTTGTCATTAAGTTGAAGGCTCAAGAATACAAGCTAACTTCTAACCGCAAAGTCCCTTCAGCAGCTGATTTGGTGCCTTCATCATCGTCATCACCGTCACAATCTCACACAATCTGTGTTAGTAGATGGATTTTGTCTTGTTGTGTGTTAAGGTTGGATTTTTTTGTTAACTACCAGGCAAACGCTATGTAACAGGATACTAGCTGGACCTTGTGATGAGGTTGTTTTCTCTGTTTCCAAAGTGGTGAATGGTCCATATAAATTTCCATCAGCACAGCCATAAAACTGGCCAGTAACTCATCGGAAGTGGTCCTGTGTGTTGTGAGCGAGGAGAAAAATGTTATAATTCTGCAGCACATAAAGTGCCAAAAGGGTCTAAAGCCTGACTGACCGACCTGATCTTGTCTTTGTCTTTTGATGCCCATTAATCTCTCAGGAGGAGTGGGGAGGAAGGAAACAACACAAAAAGAGAAAGAGAGCAGAGTGGCAACGCCGTCCAACGGCAACATAATGGGAACATCAGAGCACCTGAGCCGCGATAATGAAGTGAACTAATAGAGATAATTGAATTTTGGATCACCCTCAGTTACAGTTTCACCTTCACTACCTTCATTTACCATCTACCTCACGGCCAGGGTATGAATTTAATGATTTGTCTGTCTTTCTCAGTTGCTTAATCTCTTTCTCTCCCTCCCTCTGGTATCCTTCCCTCCTCCCTTTGTCCTTCTCTATCTGTCTCTGTCTTGTAATCTCTACCACCTTTCTTACCCACTCTTGCTTTATATATTTTTTTCTGCTCTTTTTATTCCTTGTGCTCTCTACTCACACAAACAGATGCAGGCACACAGGTATGGATGTATGGTACATGCCCATGTAGAGAGAGAGATCCCAAAGCAGGCACGCACACACACATCCTGATATATTCCGCTTTGTCAGTGGATGCATGCACACGTCCACACACAGGACTTGTAACAGTAAATGATGGGTGTTAGGGGACTTGTGGGTGTAGCCACTCCATGTCTGAATGGCTGATTGATCATGTTGTGGTGATATTTGGACTTTAGTGTGTGCTCGCTGGATATAATGTTTTTGTCAGAGTGTGTATGTGTGTGCTCTGTCTCAGGGGATACTGAGCTCCAGACACCATAGCTCAACGTGCAGTGGGCAGGATGGGACGCATACTTATATTCGCCTGACTTATGGCTGAAGTGGTAATTAAGCAACTGAAAAAGAAAAAGAAAATGCAAAATGAAATTGAATGGCACATTTTTTAGATGATAAAACAATCATATTGTTTTATTGTCTATTGACAGCTATTACAGAGCAAACCGACCATTATAAAGCAGACACACATGGAGAACCATTAAGCACTACCACAGCTGACAATGGAGGTGGAAAACCTGTAAAAAGAAGTTACTTTGGTATTTGTTTCACACTCGGATAGCACAGGGCCACCAGCTCGGGGAGCGCAGGTTAAACGGCTGTAGCCTAGAGAGAGATTTATGACATTTCTAAGATAGCTGCTGTTCCGCTAGCTTCTGTAGCACAGAGCAATTTCACATGGACTGTTGCTTGGTTTCCCATCCATACAGTACTGTAGGATATTATGAGTATCTTCTAGAGCACTTGCTATTAGAAGTTGAAACCGCCATGATCTTAAAGATGCCAATCAAAGATTAAAAATTACTTTGCTAGCACGCAGAAAGCAGTGTCTACAAAGATGTGCATGCATCATTGTAACTCTTCTTCCTTTTTATCCATGTAAAGATCATTCCCCAAATTTCCTGTCTGACAACAGGTTTGTGCAGTTTGTGACCTTTAACCCGCCATGGACGAAGGACTTGATGGAGGAAAGGGCTTTTGCTTTTAAAAACTGCTCCCATGATACCATTGTGTTCCAGGCTCGGACTTTTAGTAATTCATTATTTCAAATATTCGTGTTCCCCTGAAGAACCCACAAGCCCATTTCGCAGGAGGTAATGGACATAAGTTGTATTTTTTTTCTTTTTTTACACAATGGAGCACAGAAGGGGAGAGGCAGAGAGCTGGAACAGGGAGAGACACTTACCAAAAATGAATTAAAACCACGTGGCCTGAAAAAATGCTGGGTCAGCGTTTGAACTCAGGAAAAACGCCGCTAAGTCCCCTCTCTCACTGAACTCATCACCTAGCCACAAGACACAAAGAGAGAGGGATCAGTATGAAAGGTAGAAGGCAAGACAAGAGTTGGGGGAATGGAGATAAAAGTGCAGGATGGCTGAGAGCGAGAGAGGGGCGACGAGGAGGAGGAGAGGGGGGACGATGAGTGGACCGGGATGTGAGAACAGAGATAGAGTAGATTGACAGAGGCAGTGAGATAGAGGTGATTGACAAGGGGAGAGACAGGTAGAGGGGGAGAAAAGATGAGAAAGGGGAGCCGTGGGAGACGCTCAAAGACGGAAGAGGGAATTTTCGGTTCTTACAAATCCATACAAGTCAGTAAGAACTTTTTATCAAGGCCTCTTTGAAGTTTAATGGGTGAAAGGTCGTTAAAGAGACCTTGTAGGGGGCTTAGATATGCGGAAATACTTCCTGAAAAACCCTTATTAGTGAAAGTTTAATTCACGGACTCCACCAGGACATTGTTTAGCGGAGGCGTTAGATGACTCTCTTTCAAGAAAGGAAAACAAAACGGCAAAAATTAAAAAAAAGTCTTCCAGATGTTCATTTCTGTTTTCTCACACAATAAGCACATGACCTTTGCTGTTTCATAATGGCGCCCACTTCTGCCCTTTTTCCCCCTGAAAGCCTCTGTGGTTATTGTAATAAAAGTCTATTCACCTCTAGCTGGGGAGAGCCGCCTCCACGAAAGTGAAAACCTTGAAATGCAAATGTGGCAAGAAGTTTTTTTCAAACACGCACAACAAAACTCTTTTAAGACGCGGTCAGTGCAGGCCAGGATCTGATATAGAGCGGGTCATGTGATATGCGGTATCTCCCAGTCCTAATCTGGCCAGAGACTTTTCCCATGTCATGTCATATTTCCTGTCGCAATTACTCTCAACTCTCTAATGAGGCAAAACGGCAAAAAAAAAAAAAAAAAAATTATGATATGGGGAAATTAGGTTATTCTAGAGTTGCCACCTTAAATACACAGTTGGGATCTTAACCCAGCCTTTGGGATGTGCCCCGGTTAGCTAATTACTGCGCTGACCTTACCACGGCGTCGACCCGCAACAATTAGGTTTGTAGGCTTTCTTACAGTAGACCATTAATCTGATGCTCGCACAGAAAAACAGCACACATTGAGCGGCCACTCTCCCCCCACACACATACCGGCGTACAGTCTCTCTGCCGTCCTCTCAAAGTTATCTCCCCTCTGCTCTCCCCCCCCACGCTTTATCGCCGACCTCAGCTGTCACATTATCGCAGAAATAGAGGAGAAATTGCATGTGTGTGTGCGAGCAGTGTGCATGTGGGAGAGTTGAAATGGGTCTTTGTCATTATATGTCTGAGGGGGCTCTTTAACTTTTTAACCCATTTCAGTATCCGATCCAGAAGAGAGTTTTAGTCTTTCATCCCGACACCCCAGCTGATATTAAAGTAGATCCTACGGAGACTTCTTAAAATGACCTATGTTTATTTTAAATGAAAATGCGTGATGTTCCTGTAGCACAGCGAAAGGTTAGACAGGTACTGAGTTGAGAAAGCTGAATGTGCGTAAATAGGGTCTGATTTCAATACCGGAGGCCAAAGTGGCTCATGGGATGGGATGACTGGTCGTTCAGCTACTTTTGTTCAGACTGAAATATCTATTAGAACTACAGGATGAAACTTTGTGGTATTTGGCACAGATGTCAGTGGTGCCAAGAAGATGAACCCTGTGGACTTTGGTGATCATCAGGCTTTTCCCTGTAGCACCACGCTGACATTTTACATTTGCCGTCCAGAGAAAAATAACTAGACAGCCATTGGATTGCAGAGTAATTTGCTATACATAGTCAGAGTTTCTCGAGTGTATATTTTGATGACTTGGGTCAAACTTTTCACATAATCAATGACATGTCAGGACATTTATTTGATGGATTGGCACACAGTCTGCTCCAACATCTGCCAGTGCACACCGGTCTCTAACAACACAATGCACAAAGCAAATGGAAGAGCTGCTTGTGCTTTGGCAAAGAATCAAATGAATTGTGGGTAATGGAAAAAAACAGAACAGATCTTGGAAAATAAACACAAAGAAGTTATCAATCTTAAAGTAATGTTGCTTTGTGAATTTAAACTGGAAATTATGTTCCGGTTCAATATGGCACGTACTGTTCAACTTCCTGCTAGTGTGAAGAACTAAACTATAAAGGGTGTTTTTACATATGGTAAGACATGTGACATCTGGTACATACTGTACATATATACTATATAGAATTAATTATATGGATTCGGGACGTAGCACATGAAGGTGCCCATACACTAACCCATAGTATACGTTAACCCCAGTGGTTATTTTGAATCCTAACGTATTGTTTTGGGACGCTCTGACAAACTATAGTAACTTCATTATTAGTTTGGATTAGTTTTGCTTGTGTGCATCGTTGTGTGTGTGAAATGCTCGCTGTGGTGCTCATCAGGAGATAAAGCGCTCAAGGCCAAGGACTAAACTCTCCAGGCTGTGCACTTCATTAAAAGGTGCTTCCAAAACATGAATTAAAATCTTGACTTCTGACCTGAACTACATTTTTGAACAGAAGCGCATCTTAGTGTCCCAACAAAGAAATCAGATTATTTTGCGTTTGTTTAGGATTTAATATTCCTGTCATACTGACCCTACTGTTCTTGATGTTTTTTACTTTCCACTTCCCTCTGGAGCACGTTAGCATGTTCCACTTATTTTAGCTTTTGTTGTCACCAGAGTCGTAGTTACAACTGACATCATGTTGTTAGTATTTTTTTCCCTGCTACAATCACAGACAAATTACACATTAAAATGTGCATCTCCAGATTCACATATTTCGATTTTGTTACTGTTTGGCACTCATTTAAATCATCAGAGATAATCATCTGGTATGGAAACATCCAGTTGCGTGCTCGCTGTGGTTGCAAGCAGACTCGTCCTGGAGCAGGTCCTTCACGGTGAAACACCGCGAATGGGATCTCGCCCGGCCCTTCCGATGCCTCCACATAGCAATCCACTCCCAGATTCCTCTCTCCTGATGGACAGCACTGTGGCTTTGTGGAGGTAGATGAGTCTCTTCTCCAACTGCATTGGCAGCTGCTGACAGTCACGACTTTCGATGTGAAGTACCATAATCTGCGCAGATGCACAGCCCAGACTGTTTAAATTCACTCTAGTCACAGTGTAAGCTGTCAATGCTGTGATGCTACTGAGGAAAAACCTGCCAGTTTGGAAAAGAAGATAAAACTCCATTGTACCAGTGTACACAATATACATACCGTATGGTACAGTTGTTTACATATCTCAAATCAAGCATGTTTAATCAAAGAGACAGCCTGCACGATGCTGTTTTTTCTTTATTTTGTAGTCTTGATATACTTTAAGGTCATTTATAAAAACAGACCTCTTGAGAATTGACAAGTATTGAGAATTAATGTAATA
Source organism: Amniataba percoides (assembly GCA_037176925.1). Taxonomy (NCBI): domain Eukaryota; kingdom Metazoa; phylum Chordata; class Actinopteri; order Centrarchiformes; family Terapontidae; genus Amniataba; species Amniataba percoides. Next base: position 8,747,787 of record JBAJHX010000024.1, on the reverse strand, counting down.
TAAAAAAATCTAAATATGAAGCTTCCCTCCTTTTATATTTACAAGCTTTCATTTTTTTATCACAAGGGCTCCGTGATAAAAGCAGGAAAGCACACAGGGCAGCCTGTGCACAGACTGAAAGAAATGGGAACATTTACTCTAAGTGTGTCTTTAATGTGTTTGCTCTTTGCTTTGCACCACGCTGCCTGCAGAGGCCGAGGCTGAAAAAAAAAACAGTTAGGAAGAGTGGAGGATTTTGGGGATAACATAAAAAGCTTAATTTGTTTAGTCATGCCAGCGGCGTGGCTCTAAAGGTGGAAATGTCAATCTGTCTGTCCGCAGGTCCACTGCTGAAATATCTCAGCCGGCAGCGGAGGTTTTTTTTTAGGATTTCACCTTGGGCTGTGCTTAGCCCCTGAAACAAGAACCTACAGCATCCCATTCAAAGCATAAGAAAAAAACTGTCAGTGCGGCAAATGCACAAATTTTACTGGAGGACTCTCAACAAGTCAGAGAGGCACAGAGGGTCGTAGTTCTCCCCCGGGTATCTGTTTTATGTTTCAGCTGCCAAATACCCAATTTCCAATCAACTTGAAATGCAAAATGTTTCCTACAATAAGGCCTACATACTCAAAATAAGCATAGCCATCTGTCAGTCAGATGTACTCTACCTACAGGGACAGGTCAGACAGTGAAGATGCAGGCTTCTGGTTTGCCACATTCAGTGTGGAAAAATAAAAGCCACATCGTCAGCGTTTCCATGCCCGGGGGAGCACAAGTCAGCTGGGGCTGCAGGGCTCTTCCTCTGTGATATTTTTGAATGTCAGACACTTCATTTCCTACTTTGCTCTTTCTTTTTTATTTTCCCTAATTTGTCTTGTTTATGCATTAGTTTAAAGTCCTCTGCTACTTTCAATACAAACGAAGGAAATACAGAGAGTAAAGCACAGTTACAGTCACATTAAGGGTTAAAACATCACATCAGAGACATGGACAATGTGAAACTCACTGATAAATTGTTGCTGACTGGTGTGTGTGCTATTTGTTATTGGATGGCTCCGTGTTTAGAGTCATCATGTGATAGCTAGCCGCCCATCTGCTTAGATACACAAGCTGACAGTCCTCTGAGGATATGAGCAGAAGACCCGCCCCCTCTGCGCACAACCAAGTGTGTGTTTGTGTGTGGGTGTGTGAGAGACAGAGAGAGAGAAATTTAACCAATAACCCGCTTGGAGGATATTAATCTTCCACAGGCTCTCGGGAGGTCTGGGGTATCATGAACTGAGTGATTGCACTTTGGCCCTCTGCGTGTGCGCTGCTCGGACCTGGTGGTCCCCTGCCGAGCGTCTCCTCGGGTCTCACAATCCACCGTGTACTCATCCCCGCTGACAGGACTGACCCATTCATGGTCCGTCTGCCATCCTGATCTTTATCTGGCAAAGGTGGATTTAGGCCATTCTTAGCCTCTGCACGCGACTGCATCTCTGTAACCAGGGAGACAGTGTCAACCAGTGACGGACAACTGGCTTCTCATTCTCATCATCAGGAAACTCTGATTTATTACTTATGCAACAAGTCATTGAGACTCTTGGTTTTTAACATTTTTCACTCCAAGCATGTGAAAACATAACAGACACAACTGATGCTGCGTATAGACGGGATTAAATAAGGCTGCTATGCGATTCAACTCACACACACATTTGCAACATTTTGTATATAGTAGAAAATGTTGACATGGCAACACATTTAACTCAGACTTGAAACCAAAGGATAAGAGGCTTTCTAAGATACACACGTGTATGCACGCATGAAAATACACGCATGCAGGTATAGACATACATACAGTGACAGACCCCTCAGATATACAGTACACACATCATCCATCACACAACCACACACACTGGGCGTTATGCCCCATTTCGCTCATTCATACACTCATGCATCATTTTACTCATGTATAATCCCTTTACACACATACATGCGCACGCACACACCTTTTCTCTGCCTCACTCTCTTCCGTTTCTATTTCTCTGACTTACCCCAAAACACACACACGCTCGCACGGACACCTACACACACTCATCTTAGCTGCCACGGTGACTAATGAGAATATGTGACAGCGCTGGCGGTAAGTGAGACAGAGAGAAAGTGGAATCGAAGGACGCCCGAATTTGTCATTGAGGAAATGAAGGGTTACGGGGTTCAGTGGTTACCACGTCCTCCTGCCTGACCAATGGCTGATGACTATTTAGAATAGACTCGGGGACAGAGCAGACCAGATTGGCGAGACTGTGTTGTGAATGTGACCTCTGTCTTTTTTTATATCCATTTATCTTTATCCACCTTGCTTACCCTGCCAATTTCTCTCTTTCTTAATATGGGTCTCCCTCTCTTTCTCGCAAATTTCAATAGCTCGCTCTCTGTCGTCTCCCCGTGTTTTCCCCTCCCTCCTTCTGTGTTCATTTACTGTCTCTTCACCTATCGCTCACACTTTGTTTGTCTCTCCACCATCACTGCCTCTCCCCCTGCTCTGCTATCATCCTTCTCCTCCCTCCCTCCACCGCCATCCGTCTGTCTTATTTCCTCTACTCATCTCCTCCTTTCTTTTTATCCACGCTCTCATATTTTCTCCGTCGATCCATCTCTCTGTCTCTTTTTCTCAGGTGGCAGAGCAGATTAGTGGTTAGTGAGACCATCCCATTACTGTAAGGTTACAGATTCAATCTCGGAGGCAGACAGTGTGCACATCAACAGCCGCCCGTCCTGTCAAAACGTCCTTGAGCGAGATGCTGAATATACACCTGTGCAGTCATTTTAAGTCGCTCCGGATAAGAGTTGACTGCCAAAAAGTAATATTTAGCTTTTTTCGCTGTATAATCTAGTATTACTGTCCTTGAGGTTATCCGCAGTGCAATCATCTGACTGTGACCTTCACTCATTGCAAGTGCTGTTATTATTACACACATAGATCGAGTCGGTAATGCACTAAAAACTTTTTTTTATGAAACTAACTTTTAAGGCTGCCAACTATTTTCTTTATGAGGTGAGAAATGTATTGTTTTGTCTGTCTGTAAAATGTCAGAAAATAGTGAAAATTTTCAATCCAAGTCCAAGGTGACAAGTCATCACGTCTTTTTTTTTTTTGGTTCAGTCCCCAAAATCGGCAATCAGACAATATTTTGTTGTGTAATCTGCATCAGGATCTGCATCAAAATATATGTTTATGCTTATATACTGTATTAACATTCTTATGTGGATGCATTGTGCAAAACCAGATTCACCAGATCTGATGTTACAGGATTGCTAGAAGTTATAATGTACAATTTTGTTGGGAGTTTAGTGACGATTTAAGGGAATGTCTCAATTCAGGTTTATATGCTGCACAAAATCACAACAAAAGTCTCACGACATGAGCAAACACTCTGCAAAAAGGAAAAAGCTTCCTTTTCAGAGGGAGACACCTCAAGAGGGCTCTGCTGCTAACTCAAAAAGGAGAGTCAAAGCTCAGCATTCTGTAAAGGATGACCACAGTTGTTAGAAATTTATAAACCAGAGCGATGTGAACACACAGCATTAGGAATCTGCTGATAATCTGTAGACGAACATAGGAATTATATATTTATATATGTATACATATTGGCCGGTGTCTTTACTTCAGCATGGTGCAAGTCAGGTGATCAACACAATATATGACTGTGATGGTCCAGGGAGGCCACTCAGATGTGATTCTCCCTTGTAAAAGACTTTTATTTAGAGGGAAAGTACTCTCTTATCATCCCGCCACTTCAAACAAATGAACAAATAATCTTGTAAAACTAGAACAAAATGAGATTTTGTTTTCTTTCCGCCAAGCGTCCTGGAAGACCATTTGTCACACCCTCCTTATCTGGCTTCCAAAGGTTTTATCTTTTGGAGAGAAAATATCTCTTTTTTTTTTTTTTGAGGGCGGGATGAAAAGCGGCATTAACAGAAAATACTTTGATTGTATGAAGGCTTCTTGGAAGCAGGCTGACAAACACTTCAAGGCCTGGAGAAGCAGCTTTAAAGAAGAGTGTTATTTGTTTTCTTGATAATTTGAACACTTACAAGTGGTCTGCAGCTTCCCTTCAGGCGGTAATACACTTCACTATCTCAGAGACGTGTGTGTTTGTGGGTGTGTATGTACACTAAATGTATCTGTGCAGTCCAACGTGTTTCCCAGGCCACTACTTTAATTAGTCTGTTTTCACTTGTCTTTAATAATGGTTGTTGTCAGACTTTGTGGCACCAGGGCTTAGTAACACATACTTCAGTATTAAAAGGATAACTTCAAAAATCCACTGAAAACAACTGCAAATGAATTAGGCAGTGGGGGTAAGAAATATTCAAAACATTTAAATAAAAGTATGATTACCACACTGTGTAAATGTACTTACTTACTTACTTACTATTATATATGATATTTTACAGTAGATTGATATATCTACTGTACTATATCTCTTTATGTTATATTTTACTTCTGTATGTTTAATGCTGAGATCATTTGAACTAGTTTATATACTGTTAGGTACCCTACATCATCAGTCAGTAATTCTTTAGTTTATAATAAAAGTCATGTTTGGAGATTATTTAAAGATGCAGCTTTAGCTAATCCAAAAAATTAAAGCTGTCAGACAAATGTGGTGGAGTAAAAAGTATAAAATTTGCATCTGAGATATAGATGTAAAGTATCATTAAAATGTAAAAAACTAATGTAAAGTACAAGTACCTCTAGTTTTTAGTTCAGTACAATTCTTAGTACAATGTACTGTCTGTTTTAATTGTTGACTTCAGTTGACTTTAAACATACAACCTTGAAAACATTAGTTGTATATACGACTAGGAGAGAAAACTAAAGCACACAATTCTGACTAATTGTGAACCAATTCGACAGCCGCCTCGCTCTTGCTATCTTTCTCTGTGAAGGACGGCTTTGTTGTCTCTCTGTGGTTGACAATTGTCTTTGTCCCCGTCTGTTTCTCTCAGTAAGACCAGATCAAACGCTGCACATTGGGAGGTCCACTCCTCGCTGTTGTTGTTCGCAGAGAGGGGCAGCGTAAAAGACGGTTAATATCACAGTGTGCCGCCATTATCTCTTTATAATGAGAGACGCACACACACACACACACACAAGTGTCCAGACTAACCAGCACAATAGGAAAAGGGATGATGGTTATCGCAAACCGGGCTCTTTGTGCCAGCATGTTTGCGAGACAGACAGAGACCTGGGTAAATGACGCCTGTTGTGCAACTACTGTTGTGTAATGAAGGTCACCATTGTGGCATGTGCACTCTCCGAAACAACCGGGGAACACGCGCAGATGCATGAATAATGCATTCAGAGATAAAGTTATCACGCTCGATGCCGTCGTGCCAAAGTGCAACTTATTATTTTGCGAGGTGATTGACAGATGATAATGACAAGTGGTTCATCACGGATTGCTTGTTTGATGTCACACCCTCCTTTGATGCTTGGCTAAAAAAAGAAAAGATCAAATGCAAACAACCATGCATGCACCAAACCCCAGAAAGGGAGTGAAAGTTCTATGCTCCTTCAAGTTTGTTTTAAAGGATAGGAGGGGAAAAAAAAAAAAGTAAAACGCAAGCCAAGGTGCACACTATTTTCTGCTAAAGTAGAGGTTCAGTGACACCCTGAGTTAAATTCTCCGAGTCAAGCAGGGTAAACAAGTGTGAGTTTCGCTTGTCAACAAGAAAGAAGGAGCACAAAGCACATGGCATCCATTTAAGGGTGCTAACGTTCCTGTCAGGACTGAAGCAAGTCCGCTTTCTAGAGCACAGCGTTGAATGTACAAGAGCGAAAAAACTGTCTTCATTTAAGTTAGCTGGGGAGGATGAGCTGATGCACTTCACATGAGTTCTGCTAACAAGCTGTTTGCATGAGCTACATCCTAACATCCTGACCACACTCAAACGCCACAGAGCAATCATTTACTGGAATCATAAAAGTATTAAAAATGCAAGAATACACATAAAAACACGAAAACCAGTATATTTATACATGGAAAAGATGGAAAAGAAGTTTCAACAAATGACACAACCAAATTTAATGTATCTTTAGATTTCTAAGACTTCTTATCAGGAGTGGCAGACATAATCAGTTCAGCAGCTGAAGTTATAATCCTTAGTGACACCCATGATAACCATGGTGACAGCAATTAATATTTAATATAATTTAGCACTAGAACAAACACCTGAGCAGTGTTTTTTTTTCTGGAGAAATACAACAGAATTTGGTGTCTCTCTAGTGCAGCCAGACAGACAGGGTTTAATCAATAAGCAACAACAGCAGGACATATTAATGGTGTTTAACTTGCAGAAGAGTTGAAGGTGAGCAGTGCTAAAATGACAGACTCCCCCTCAAACAGTGAAAGCTTCTTTACAGAAAGGTAATAACTGAATGTAAATACATCACATGGGTGCTGCTGGAAAAAAAATGCAGACTATACATATATAAAATATGCATTCTGTACATATGTTGACTTATTAAACAATAACGTTCTTTCACCACCCTGTAGGCACACATATGGACATACAATGATTTCTTTCTCTTTGTTCTTTTCATCAAATGCTGCTTAACCCCCCTGGTCGCCTTCTTCCTTATTCCTTGTTTTTCTTTCTCCCCCACCCTCTTAAAGCAGAGATGTATTGTGAGGTTGTCAACATGACTTCTTATTATGGGGCTAAGTAAGTGTAAAATTGACTTTCGGCCAGAATGTGACAACTCACTGAAACCAATTGTGGTTTGAGTCTGCGGGGTGGCGTCTCAGTGTGAGTGTAAGAGTGTGTGTGTGTGTGTGTGTGTGTGTGTGTGTGAGAGAGAGAGAGAGAGAAAGAGAGAGAGAAAGAAAGAGAGAGAGGGAAAGCATGTCCTTGCATATTTTTTTGTGTTTCAGCATGTCTTCATTTGTGCATGACGGAAAGAGTGAGTATGAAAAACAGTGACAAATTTGTCTTATCTAGTAGGAGATCCAAAGGGTAGAAGAGAATAAAATCCCAGCCTTTGGGTTTTATGTTAAGATATGCACCATCTTTTATATTACTATGTTTTTGCATAGAAACAATAATCTGTATGTGTATTTCCACTTAACTCAAAGTCCCTCACTAATTTTTAAATCATTCTTTGGCAGCCGAACCTACTGAAATTTCTATATTTTTTACTTATTTTAAAGTATTTACACTTACTTATACAAATACTAAGCAGTGAGGATGTGAGTGAGTTACCCATGGGTTTTTACAGATCTTCAATCCTTCACTCACGCCCTGACTTGCACGATTAACTTCAACCAGGGCCACCTGCGCATGGTGGGCAATAAAATCCCTCGTCGTCGGCTGAGCCCTTGTTTCCTCGTAAGGTGAGCAGTAACGCTCCGTTAGAGTGCCGTACTCGGTGATGTGCACCATTCAGGCAGTCGGTCGAGGCGCTCGGTACAAAGTTCAGTCAATTTGAACTCTGACCCTGTTTGCTGCTGGCCTTTCAAAGGGCAGGAGAAATATAATACCAATTTCCTGTGTGTGTGTGTGTGTGTGTGTGTGTGTTCCCTGTGTAAGGTGTTTGGCTAAAAATGTGAGACATACATAAGGGTATTCAAAGGTGCTCAACTGGTTCCTATCAAGCTTAAAGTGTTGATGAGGACTAAAATCTAAAATCTTTTTAGTTTTAGTTCAACTTTCATTCATATCACAAATTCAAGCAATTTAGTATTTGTACCAAGGTGTTCCAGATTTATGGGCTATGGCATTTATTTCAAAGTGTAGATGACATATTTAAAATTTATTTAGGAAAATGCAAACATTGGATCTGTGTTAGTAACGGCTACAAATATTAAAGGACTTGGATCACGATTGGATCTGAAGACTGATATGCTGACTATAGAAACTTGCAGTGCAACTTTAAACCAGCTCTACAAGGTTTTTTGTTTTTTTTATGAAACTGGCTCACTTTAATACCAACACCTCTATATGACCTACGTAAATAAATGAAACCAACAATGAGCAGACCGAAAATTCCTATTAGTTTCTCATATTAATTCATAGTTTGTAGTAGTCCCAACGTCTGTCACCGGGTTGAATTTCTCAGCCACATGAGACAAGAGGCGGTTTGCTCTGGCTGAATTTGAGTTGATTCAGCTGCCACCCAAAGTTCTGTCTCTGAATCTGCCTAAAATTAAGTGAAACATTTACCTGTTTTGTCCACAAGGGCGGCAAAAACAAAAAAATGCAGTTGCTTCAACAAAACATATATGATTGAACTTTGTCGATTTATACATTTGAGAACATTTACTTCACTTTTCCAGTTGGTTATGAAATAAGGATTTTAGGAAATGTGAGAAAGAAATAACACACTCCTGTTGTTCATGTTTCCACAGGTGCTTGCACTTTAAAGTTTCCTTCTTTGTTGTTGGTGTAGGAAGCTGCCGTCCTCCATCTCGCCTGCATCTTTTTATTTGTTTATTTTTTAGCCATAATTGTCCAGCTGATAAAAACAGCAACTGATGTTGTATGCGCTTTTCTGAAAAAGGTCAGTTTTTACTTTTGAAAGCGCTCTGCTCAGCCAAAAAAAAGAAAAAAGCAGCTTGGTACAGAGCTTTTTAAAGGGCAGCAACTTTCCAAGCATCTTATTGTTTTCTGTGTAAAAACACAAAAGACACACACACACATACACATACAAAAATAAAACAAAGTTGCGCTGCGTCTGCTCTGTTCTGGGACACGGGAGTGAGATGGATGTCTGTATTAAACGTGCAAGAGTGGAGAAGGAGATATGGAGAGAAAATAACAAAGAGGGAAATGCGAGGGAGATAAGTGGAGCGATAGCTGGTGCGAAAGATTCCGAGTGGTAGATAGAGACCCAGAAAGAAAGTGTGCGAGGGAAGCGGCGTAAGAGGAGAAAGAGAGGAAGAGCTTTTGAGTCCCAAACAGTGTAAGCGAGTGAATAAGTGCAGAGCAGATAGAGACGGACAGAGAGGAGGAGAGATTGCACATGTCACGCTGACGGATGGGCTGACATTTCCCCTGCCCTCGCTAATGCTGTCTCACTGCTGACACTGCTACTGTAGACACACACACACACACACACACACACAAGCTCTTTAGGTTTCTTGTTTGTTGAAGCTTTCTCACATTTACTCAGGCACAAATGCGGGCTCCTGTTCTTAATCACAGGCGTTGTTATTTTCTTGCTCTCCCAACGCACACACGCGCACGCAAAGCAAAGATGCGTCACCTTTAGTCGCCAATATCACTGTTTAAAATCTAAGCTGGGATGAGGAGAGATGTCACACAAAGGTTACAGAGTTGAGGTTTGTATAGTTTTGGAGCTTTTGTTAGACGAATCAACAGCAAGCTCTGTCTGCTAAATCAACCGCACCAACACTAAATGAGTCGTAACTGCGATCTTGAGTCGAGTCACGAAAAGCGTGCCCGCCGCCGTAATGTTCGTGAAACCAGCAAAGACTGTTTGTGCCGTAGGTGGAATGATGGGTCATAGTTTTCTGTCAAATCCAGCTTCTTTTCTTTATCTTTAATTCAAGTAATTTCCAG
>JBAJHX010000024.1:8703857-8738129 GCA_037176925.1 Amniataba percoides | reverse complement strand
CAGTAATTAACAACAGCTTTTTCTTCGAGCGCATCAAAAACGTATGTTGACTTTTACCACCTTTCAATCAGAAGCACTTCATCTTATTATTATGACAGTTCTAGCTTCAGTAGCCTCTGAACACGTCAGGGTTATGTGACAATCTTTTTGTGACAATCACACAAAAGCTCAAGAGCGACAAACTCTCTGGCCACAGATGTTTTCAGAGGTAAAAGGTAGATTGAATTCTTGCCTCCAAGGTATTGCTGAAGATATTTTCTGACTCTATTAAAGCAACGTGATGAATATCTCTAAATTTGTTTTTTATATTACTGCAATCAGTGTGAGCAACAGGCTTTCGTCTTGTGATGATGATATGATAGGCCTTGTCTTTCTTCATCTCATCGCTCAGTTGTGTCCATTACCTTAATTAGTGGCTGCATTCATTGATGTAATTAATCAGTTGCACTACAGAAATGATGATCTTGTGGGATTTGCGCTAAGGAGAGTTTCAAAGAAAGAGTCCCTAGAATTGAACCCTGGGGGACTCCATATGTAAGTGTGCTTCGTGTTTACAGATACAGTAGGGCCTATAGTACTTAAAAGTAGTATGACTAAATCTGAACTTCAAATTCAGACATGTAGCAGTGTAATTGTGGTGCAGCGTCTTTTTGTCTTGCAGGGTTTGGCCTAAAAGAAGTTCAGAGATTGCCTGATAATAAGACTGAATTTCCATTTTGCTGTTGTTGCCAATCATTGTCTAACAATGTGTTCACGTCAACATTTTCTATTGGGTGGGTGGAAGCTGGTATTTTTCAAACAATCACAGTGACTGATATATCATTATAACTTTTTTTTAGCCCACAAGATCAACTGTATTGTTATTTTACTGTCATTATTTGGATGTACTCATTTTCTCTGGCTTTGCCACGAGAATAAGACTTTTGTTTGTTTGGTTGGTTATTTTTTTTTATTTTCAACCTCCAGGCACAATGCCAGACTTTTTGTAATAAAAGCAAAGATGTTCAAAATGATTCAGAGGTCTGGAAGCAGGCTAGTAAATAGGAACTTAATAACAGATGCTGACAAGTGCCGCAGTGATTAGCAGATAATTTGCTGCCATGAAACCTAAAACATGCGCGCATATCTTGCTTTTCCAGCGAAAGGTAGTGTGAGGTGAGTTCAGATAGGATTTGTGTACTCCTCCTAAAAATGTTCCATTAAATGTTAAATTAAATTCTCTTTTTGTGTCTTTGAAGTCGTGTAGGCTATGATCAAAGGCAGGGCTGTGGGCTGCATTTCTGCCATCATGTGGAATCCTCCATGACCCAAGGGCCTACAAAATATATTCAACACCTTTTACATAATAATAATAAAAAAAGGCACAACTGTCAATCTGAAAATATAGCTGTGTGTGTGTTTATTTCCTGAGAGCTGAAAGCTGTTCAGGGTACAAAGTTTTTCAGCTGATCATGCTGCCGTGTTACACTGCGTCCTGAAAAAAGGCAACACAAATTGACTTGTGGGTTTTTATGTCCCTCTTTGTTGAAAATATAATCAATAGGCTATGCTCAATTAATTTTAATCTCGAAACCGAATAGTCTCGGACCGCTTCGTTTTGTTATAGAGTTATGGGGAGTAAATGAGGTAGAATTAGTCCCCTGGGTGATGTCATTGGAGGACGCTAAATCCTTGTTGTCTTAATTAAAGCTCGGTGAAAAGACGAAAATTAGCATGGCCCAAAGTCTCCGCGCGCAACACCGCCGGGACAATAACGTTTTCAAGCTAATAATTATGTTGATTGTGCGTGGTAGTCTAAGCAAGGTTTTTTTTTTTTTTTTTTTGAGAATACAAAGCAAAACAAACCATTACAACCGTCGTCGAGGGAAAAAAGCAGACACTGTGGAGCCATCAGTCACACATAGGTTAGGGAGAAAATCAAAGCTCGGATAAAACAGATGGTAAAAAAAGAATCAGAGATGACAGTAACTCATCTCTGTGTTGAGTACAGACCGCGGCACCTCTACTGGCTTATGACCATGAATTTCTCACATGATCAGCGATCTACAAACATTCAGGAGAGAAAAAAAAAAACAGTTAAATGCTCTTTTTATTCATTTACATCATCTGTTCAATTATATTTAGTTGATAACCTCACTGGTAGAATTGAGCATTTATGTGTGAATTGAAAGTGGGAGCTTAGAATACAAGACATTGCAATCACAGCAACAATATTTAGTGCTTAATGTATGAAGAAGTAGTTAAACATTTTCTATGGTGGTGCAGAGACTGAACAGTGCTCCACAGCTACTGTAAAGCACGTAAATCCTTCTCTGCCCGGCCACGAACAGTCGCTCCAAAACACTCCAAAGAGGACACAACGTATTATTCCCGCCTTAGCTTAACTTTCATTTGCAGCTTAGGATTGATTTTTAAAATGTTATCGATCAGGTTTAAGACGCGGTTTGGGATGGCGTCCAGGCGGAGATCCCAAGACGGAGCTCTTTCGGTCATTTCAAGTTTGAAGCTGAAGACTTATGCTGACCTCACAGTAGATGATATCTGAAGCAATTTCAGAGTTTGGGGCTATTTAGCAAAATCAAGGCAGATGTCTCTGGGTTCCTGTCATCAAAGTGAAGAAAATCAGTCAGAGCTGTCTACAAGGATGACAGAATCTCCCATACGTAGAAAATAAATGTTATTTACTTTACCGAGTTCCATCGCACCTTCATTTGTATGTCTCCCTAATGGAGGAAATTGATTCAGCAGCGGAAATTAATCTTTTTTTTTTTTTATCTCCAGGGTCCTCTGATCAGTCTCCTGGAAATGAAAATATATGCTCCTTGTATGTAAACACTTGAAATAGATGTACTCAGGGTGTCTGTCTCTAGTTGCTAAGTAGGCAACATTATTTAAATAAATGCAAAGGATGTCATGCATACAACAGAAAGTTAAAATGAAGTGAGGTTGGCCAGCTTGATCCAGTGATATTTACACATAAAACACATGAAAGGATGCATCTGTATTCAGATTTATACCAGTTTTTAGAAATTCTGTAGACAGCTTTGTTTTCTTTAACATTGTTTTCTAAAGCCATTTTTTCTCCTCATGGGACTCTGTATTAGTTTAGCTGGCGGCAATTTATACAAAATAAAGTAACAATATTTTAACCATTCCTATGCTGTCATAAAACTATAAAGCATGATTTGTATTTGAATCACATCTGAAGAAAAGACTAAATTGAGTCTAAACGTGTAAGTGGTATGTAAATAAATAGTGGAAATAAATTACTTTGGGTCACATTTCAAGGGGGGCTGAAAACATCTGACAGAAAATAATTGAGAACCACTGATCTAGTCACAGGGCTGACTAACAGACGACTGACTATAGAAAGACGATGATGACGAGATGAGATGACAATGAAGCGCTTACAAAAAATAAATAAATAAATAAAAATGAAGTCGTTATGGACAAAAATGTGAGAAAAATGTCTTTTGAGCACACACTTTGGAGATGGTTCCAAAATTTAGCTGGCTTCTTACCCATCTACTGTCAAATAGTCCAGCAGGCAAATGTAAATCTTAACTTTCTTGAACTCACTTGTCTCCTTATTTAAAGGCAATCACATATGCACACACACACAGTGAGATCAATACTAAAGTACTGCATATCTACCTGCCTGAGGAAAGAAACAAACCTGTAATATGTCCGTTTACATGTGTATTTCTTTCCTTCTTTAAACATGTACGTGTTAATACGCACATGTTTTTTCTGTCTCATTTACACACACACACACACACACACACAGTAGTGGGTGTGTTAAGTATTGTGTTTCCCTCTATTGGCTGATGTGTGACAGCTAATTAAACTCTTCAGTAACATCCTCCACTGCTGCACCAGAGACAGACATTAGTCACTCTTATCTTCACACAAATGCAGATTACACACACATATGTTCACACACACACACACACACATACGGAATCAGCTGCACACGCAAATACAGTTTTTTATGCGGTGTGAAACAGACACTGTCTGTCCTCAGAATATATTTAACCTCACTCTAACTCGAACGCTCATTCATCATCTTCTTTTTCCATGCATGTAGACACACACAGTTCCTCCCCATCCCTTATTTCTCTCAAGCTAAGAGGTCACTGTCTGTGTGTAACAGATAATAATGAATCATGGTTTTTATGCATACACACACACACATACAAGTGCAGTCTAAGGGGTTAAGGCACACATTTAAATGACTTTGTCTATGATTGTATGTGTGTGTGTAATGTGCTGATGTCAAGTGTCCGTTTGACTGGCCGTAAAGAAAGATGTCTCCCCATTACCTCCTTAATCACACGACCTTTACAAAGTCAATCAAAACTGATTTATAGTTTCTGGAGGCTTTGAGCTGGCGATAATGTCACAAGATGAGGGGTCGTTTATAGTATTGAATTGCAAATCTCCACTGTGTGAATTTCATCTCTTAATTATATCTAATGTTAGCAAAGAACTAACTCCATTGTTGACTTGATTGCCATTCTGTGAACTCTGCATAAGATCTGAATCTTCTGCAGCAGCTCGAAAATGGCTCATGCATTTTAAAGCGTCTAAACATTGTGTTTAAATTTGAATGCTACCCCAACCTTTGAACATTAAACACCCCGGCACCAGAGAAGTGCGGCTGTGTCGTGTAAGCGAATGGGGCTGTCCACTCCTTAATAGACTCATTGAGTCATTGTGCAGACTTACTTACTGTGGCCTAATCTTTTTATATTTATAGATTTATTCATAGGAGTTTGTAACTAGGATTTGAGGATGTCTTATAAAGGCCAAAAGCTCTCAAGCCCTCAGAAACAACATTTTACTTCTGGGAATTACCTTCAGTGATTCATCCTGAAAAGATTTTAATGTTTATTTCTGGAGTATTGACACATTTCTGTGTTTCTTGTGTTGTCCTAGATCACTAAACCTTGAGTTAGTTTTTTTTTACCACTCGTTTGTTACCCACTCTGCAGATGTTCTCCACTTAATGAAGATATATTCAGGAAGGTAGTAAAGCAGCTTTAGTTCTGTTCCTTGATGAACATTTTTATCTACTTAATCTATATAAGCACAGCACCACCAACAGTGTTTTACCTTTACTCCTGGGATGCAAAGTTCATAATCAACTTTTATTCATATTTTTCCATCTTTTGAGCTGTCTCAGTTGCCTGTGATTTGCCAACAGTGCTCACTCTACACATTTTAAGCTTTAAATGTCAGCATACATACCCATTTGTTTGGTTTGTAAGGAAATCTGGGTAAAAGCTGGTAAAGCCTCCAGTTTTTCTGCATTCTTATTGTCAAAGCCTTGCAGTGTAGTGTTTGAAGGCTCAGTTGTATTCAGGCGAGTCTCAGATATGTGGAGATTGACTTCAGTTTCGCAAATCACTTACTTCTGTGATGGAACGTTAAAGGCCTTCAGACAGTCATTAGAAGAGAATCCAACGCAAATATTTGAAGATACTTGCTCTCACTACTCTTTTGAAAAGAAGTTCTCAAGCTTTAAGCTATATATATTCAGCAGTTAAGCCCCGGGAGCTTACAATACCCGCATATGGTGGAAACACATTGACATGCAAAATGATGTCTGTATCCTAAAATAATCCCTTTTAAATAATGAATTTCACTGTTTTAATCCTTAGTTCTGCTCAGCAATATACATGTTAGATTTTACTCTGATATCAAAAATGTCTGACAAGGGGAAAATATCCTGGCTGCTGCTACGAGAAATAAGGCAAATTGCATATTGGAGGATGAGGTTATTTAAGGATGAGCCCTGTCTTGAACTTTAAGACAAGACTGGGAGTCTACAGCCATGTTAGCTGCTCTGCGAGGAAACGCACTGTAGGCACAGCTGTGTTGAGGGAAAAATAAAGGTTCCCATGTTCACTGCATACCGCTTTCTTAGTTTAATATGTTAGAACGCTGACATTTGCTAATTAGCACAAAACACAAAGTAAAGTTGAAGTTTTCAGTTGAAGTATGCAGTCATAAATCAGAGTACTGGAGGAACAAAACATCCTTTGCAAAGTACCTGAGAAATATTCCAACCTCACTGTGGTGATAGAGGAAAAAGTTGCTGGTGTCATTAGCATCTATTGTATGAGGAACTTTGAATTATAATAATAATAAAAAAAGTCAGTAGATTAATTGTCTGGCAAACTTGGTTGTGTGCACAAAATTTGATGACAATGTATGGAACGACTGTTGAGATATGAATCTGGATCATAGTGCTATACTTGGTAACCTTCAAATGAACATATCCAACTTTGTGTATGTGATCAATACATGTCTTGACACACTTGAGGACCTACAGCACAATTTAAGTTTCTTATTTAAGTGCAGTTGAGACCAGACAGAGTGGCCTCACTTTTAAGAGGTGAGTCAACTCTGACCAATTTCAAAGATAACATTTTAGAAAAAAATCAAATCTGTTGCCACGTTGGAACCTGAAAAATAATTTTAGGCCTTGGTTCATGGCTCTTGAAAGAGGCTTCCACTGGTCAATTATGTATTTGAACAAGACTTTATAGGTCAGACCCATAAATATAGCCATTGCCTATAAAAGCTACAGGATGAAGGCTGTGGCAGTGCTTCTGTCACCATAAAATGTTTTCAAATAGGATGTGAAAAGACACCTATATTTGGCACTACATCGTCAAATGCAAAAAGATCAGAAATGTCCCCTGATGATTTTTTTAATACTTGAGTAAAAGGTAATGTTTTCCGCGCCTTGAGGAATATGATTAACAGCTTGGCTAATCATCTGCTTCCCGAGAATCCATGTTGCAAATTGAAAAGGACATTTCATTTCAAATATAGCACTCCTTGATCTCGCTTGGCACCATGTGAATTTATTAACTGAACTTTTACTGATTTATCAACCAAGGTTACTTAAAACATCAAAAGAAGCTCCAAACAGGATCAGTGTAATGTGGCTTTTTTGCACCTGCACCGGTATAAATTTTAATCCTGAAATGAGTTATGAAAGAAATCTGTGAAATTTCTTTGGCTCTTAAGTTTCAGTGATCTAAGAGTGAATATGCACTGTTCCTCTTCTCTGGCAGACCAGCTCTCTGGTGGTGCCCCTGACAAAAGCACTTAACCCCACCTGCTCCAGCTGAGCTGTGCCGAGCTGTATCGAGCAGCTCCCTGGAGTCACTTTGTGTAATTGAATGAGGGTGAATGGGTGGTATTGAAAAAAAGTGCTCCCAGTGCTCCCTAAATAAAGGGTTGAAAAAAACAAAAGACTGGATGATGAGACTGTGCTTTGAGGAGCTTTTTAATTTTTTTATATGTTTTTCAGTGCATGATTTTTAACAAAAATCCTCACCCTACTTTGGTCGTGCTCTTCAGAATCTGTCAGTAGATTACAGTACATCTTTTAGATTCACAAAAATATCTGTCTGTATCTTTAGTTAATTTGTAGTTTACACCAAAAGCTGATAATATTGTCTGTACTGCTGAATCCTATGTAATCAATAGTTGTTTTTGCCATTTATACTTCTCACTGGTAAATGCGTGAGTTTAGCAGTCCACAAAATATATAAAGTAGCATTTATTATATATTATTTTTCCCATGTACCACCCTTAGAAATACATGTAAACCAATTCTAACTAAAAGCTGCATGAGTGAAAATGAATTATGGTTGTACATTTAGATGTTGTAATAGTGAGAAAGGCTGTGGACAGGACTTTCATTTCAACAAAAATGTCATGTCCTGAATGCTTTGTGCTTTAGCAACCATATAGTGTGGATATGTGTATGATGTGATGATAGGATGATGGCACCTAATTTATGCTGACAAATTAATGCCATTTGATCAATAGGTGGGACTGCAGCAGCATCTTCTAATTATATGTAATGTATAATATATATTTTTGTTACTTATTATATTATATATTATATTGATAGAAAGCCCTCCTTGAGGGACTGTGAATGTGTATACAGAATTTTATGCCAATCCATACAGCTGTTGTTGGTTCACAATGAGAAAGCTGTTGAAACGTGATTATTATCTTGATTATTTTGCAGACAATTTTCTGACGGTCCCTAATTTCACCATGTCGGGTTCACATTTATTGTCCACCAACAGAAAAGCAGCTCAGCATCCACAAATCTCCTGAAAGATTTTGGATGCTGGTTGTGTGGCGTTATTTGTTCCTATCTGCATAATGCATTCGCATTCATTTGCATACCTATTTAACACCTGTGTCATAATCAAGACTTTTAACATTTATTTTCACTTAGTATCAGATCGTTTTTATACCTTTTTAAATGCAGTATTCATCTGACAAATGTCATTTTTTGTCAACTAAAAACAATATTTCCAAGACATCAATTAATTTTTTTTCCATCCACATCATTTGCTTTTATCTCCGACCATAATTGCACAACTAAAAACAACTGAGTGAGTAACTAATTGGTATCATCGCTGTCTGGCATCAGCTGTCTAACTGCCATGCTAATGGACTGAAACGACGCTTGACTCACGCTGTCTGTCACAGAGGACTGACATGACTGATACTTTGTGCGATTGGTTGAATGGCCATCTGACAGAGACAGCTAACTGACTGATTGACTGGCTGGCTGACTAAACAACCGAGTACCTGAGGGAGTGACCGGCCGTGAGGGCAGCTGATTGATTCTGAATAAAGGTGAGCAGCCATGTGTGTCCACGCCACGAGCAGGCTGAGCGACCGGCTAATGGCATGACCTGGGTGTTGCTGAAAGGAGAGCAGGAGAAGAGAAAAAGGGGAAGAGAGTGAGAAGTGGTGACAGAAAGGAAATGAGTGAGCAAAACAGAATTGGAAAAGAAAAGCACGAGAGAGGAAAAATTTCCTAAATTTCTTTCCATTTTTCTGTGTTTTTTTTTTGTAAGTACTGTCATGGTCTGTCATCAGCGGAGATATTCAGGTAGAAGAGGTGACAGACACGGCCACGCGCTCGTATTAGAAGTCAGAGAGGAGAGATCGGTGGTGAAAAAGAGAAAGAGGGAAAGTAAAATGGAGAAGATTAGCTCTTCTTGAGGAACAGTAAGTAAGGACAGAAAAGAGGCGAGATAAGGTAAAAGATTGAGAGCTATGCTGAAGAATTTTCCAGCATTTGTAATAGCAAGAAAAGATCGCCTGTATGTCCCTTTGGGCAACAAAAAAATACGCATTGTGGTCTTGGGTGTGCATATCAATTCATTTCCGGTGATTGAGAGTCTGTTTCCTTGTCCCCTTGGGCAAAACTGAGTTTCCTAGAGGGCAGAGGAGATGATGGAGACTATTGAATCCTCTTGTGGTGGTACAGTAAGAGTGACACCACTGACATTGCACTTTTGCCCGCAAAATGGCCTCAAACCATGAACTCATATAAGTGGAGCAAGCACGGGTGCAGAGGATATGAGCAGACAGGTCACAGTGTGTGTGCATCCGCATATAAACGTTCGGAATAAAACACTGACAGATGCGGAATCATATTTTCTGAATCTAAATCAGAAGCCTTGAAGAAAGACTGTGATGATCACTGTCACAAATAGACACCGTGTCCCTTTTTCCATGCATATTTCTTATGGACTGACTATTTAAGTGATATATTTGTAGAATAAGCTATTTCTTTTGCACCGTTATGTGCCTATGCCCATGTATATGCCTTTGCTCCTGTTAAGCAGAAACAAGATTACATATCTTATATGAATATTATTCTTATTTTTGTATTATTGCCAGAATAGAATACTGATACTGGATGAAGCCAGAGTGTGTTGAATCACTTATTTCATGGTTACTGTTAAAAATATTGGTGACTCTCCCACAATAGAGTCAGAGAAGCCGAAGGTGTTATTTTTTCTTATCTAGAGCTTCATCAGAAAATGTTGTGGGTTCAGTGTCAGGTCATTTGAATCAAATAGTGAGTATTTACTCTCCCAGTTTACACATGCAGAGGGCAGAGAGGGAGAAGTCCACGTAGAAAAGCATGAGATAGCAGGTCCTACAGTGACAGTAACCTCAATACATAACGCGACCGTGAGACACTGCGTATCAAGTCAGGGATGCGACTCACTTCTCTCTTGTGGAAAATACGTTTTCAGTGGCGGCGAAGGCTGTTTTCTCCCACACTGAACGCAGCACGTTTGGGTGCACGACCGGGTCAAATGTATTCAACGAAAAGGAAGAAGTCATGAAATAAAGCATTGTCAGGAAAACCCAGCAGTTGAAAATAATCCAAGGAACGTATTGAACCCTGCAGACTGATGATACATTGCAGTGTTAAAATTGTACTACTTCACCACTTGTCGTGAATCATTTTTTCCTTTAGTGTATTTGATATGACACTGTGCTTATGATGAGTAGTGCATTACAGGCTAAGGGCAGCAGCCTCTTTCTAGTTTCTGCCGGTTACACCTGCAGTATTTGCTGTTTTCCAGCCTGTTAATGTTGGAATAACATAAACTGTGCATTTGAGAGAGAAAGAGAGCTCCCATTTTACTCTGCAGGCTGTACAAGCGTCGGATCAGCAATGATCATTAGAATATTAGATGAAGACAATGTGTTTGTTTAGTCCTGTATTCCTTATGAGGACTATGAGAAAAGCCACAGGCAGACATATACTATTGATATGATTAAATTTTAACATGGGGAAATACACTCAAAAATGGGGTGAGAAAGGGTGAGAAATACAAAGACATTTTGCAGACATAGCACACTTTTTTTGTTTATATGTACTGCTTATGGAAGTGCTTGTCTTATGCCCTCCGCTCAGGCCACCTCTCACTAGTGCACAAGTATAAGAGCAAAGAATAATTTATGTTATTAATGTTATTACTAAGGGCCGCTCAAGTTCACTGATTTTGAATTTCAAACCTGAAAACAATATTCTAATGGCCAATGATGCCGAAGCACAAGTTACATTCAGTGCCAGTGTTTTTGATTTATTTTTCATTATTTACACATGGTGTGACTTTTTGGAGCTGTAGTGGTGCAGTGAGAGTTACCAGGAGAGGCACTGCCAAGAAACTAGTTTGAGGAATCACAACTTTTCTAAGTTCATATTTCTTTGACCTTTTGATCACAGCCTTTGAGAGCGCCGGTGTCTAAACTTAGAATATTTCTCATTATACTAAGTCTCTATTATGTGACTTACCCTGGAGCATATCAAAGCAGAGCAAGATGCTGGATGTTTCACCTTGACCTACGTTTTTGGTTTGGTTTTGGTTCCCATGCAAGTAGATGTGCTCATGAGTGCTTCGACAACAAAAAAAATGATGAAATTGTGTAAACAATTTAGACATTTTAAGAAAGAACTTAACAAGAGTTTGACTGATATTTCCAGGAGTACACAAAACACCTTGATTTAGGAAAATAAAAGATATTTAGAGATCAATTTTATAGATTCCTTTTTGAGTTTTCACAAACAGCTCATTCACCGACTGTGCGTCAGGCGTAAGCCCATGTTTTTCAATTTCCTTTTTTTATTCTTATTCCTTAAAAACTTCACATTAACACCTTTGAGCTGCTTCGTAACTTAAGTTTTACTCTGTTTGCTGCTGAACAGAGGCGTAGTTGTAAAATGGGGTTAAGCACATCACTCAAGGGCAAGTAGACAGAGGCTGCAGAGGGAGGAAAGAGTGCCACCCATACGGTCCAGACTTTCCATCTGGTTTGGACACGAGCCTGCATTTTTAGGGATACTAGGCCTCCTGTTTGATATTTTATTCAACTAAAATGACCCTGTTTCCCCGATCTATGAAGTTAAGAGATTCAGCCATGAGGAAGACTCGCGCTCACACACACCGGGGACGACATCCTGTCCTGAGTCACCACGTTAAGACGGTTTCTCATTCTAGATTTATGAACAGCGGGCCTTTTTAAATTGAAAATCATCTGTAAGGAGACTTGAGCAAGTAGCTCATAAATACACACACTATAAAACCTTCTCACCCTCGTACTTCACACACAGTCTGACAGCCTAAACAAAACAAACAGCCTGATTCCAGCCTCCGTCTGTCTCTGCCTGCGCCCTTGACTTGGACTCATTGCACCTACACCTGTCTGTCTGTGTGGTTTATTTTTTCATCTCGCTGAAGGACTGCCGCTATTCCTTCATTGGGATGCTATTGTGCTATTAGTGAATCCAAACAAAAGCACATACACACACACCTATATGGCCTACGCACAGCCATCAAGATTGAGCGACAAGGTGAGGAAAAAAACTCAGGCTGATGGATGTAATTTCCCATCATCACCCCTTCCCTCTTTCGGCTCTTCTTTTTAAACTCGTCCTCTGTTTGCCCTCCCAAACTCATATTCTGTTGCATTTTCCGCCCTCTCTTATTTATCGTCAATCTGCTTGTCCAATTCAGGGGCGCCGGAGCTCATCCCAGCTCACAAAGGAGGCAAAGGTGCAGAAATTAAACTCTGGACAGGTTGGCAGTCTTTCACAGGGGTATCACAGAGTATAACACATAGGCACATTCACATTTATGAGCCACCTTCTCCCTTTGACCATTTCATTTGGGATTACAGTTCCTTCGAGATCTATTTCTCCTTTACTTTATGTGACTGTGTTGATTTGTGAATGGAAAGTGGCGCGCATTTGCATATTGCATATTGCAGTCCATACGCAGTATATGCAGGGTGTACACGTATTCATATATAAACAGTTTTGTTACATTTGATCCATTCACCACATTTTGAGACTTCCTAACCACTCTTTATAACAAATCTGTATTTTTATACTGAGTACTCTTCTACGCTTGTTCTGAAGGCTGATGTTTCCTCTTTTTAAACGACACCCTCTGACTTTTGGAGAATTTTACTGTGAAAGTGTGGAACCAATTCACAGCGCTTATGAAGGGTAAAGTACGAGAGCACTTTTATAATGATCACACTTGGGCTTCATGAAGTTTTAAAAGGATGAATGGGCGAGCCAGAGGAATTATTAGGTGTTACTATTGCATTCAGCATCATTGTGAGTAGGAGGTGATACATCATACTGAGTAGTCACTCCGTAGTCCCTCATTACTGCCTGATTATGCATGATTACTTACTCTTAAAGTGTCTCCCCAAAGTGAAGACTTTTTACTGAGGAATTCACAATAAGTGAAAAAATGACCATACAATGCACATTATTTGAATGTTCACAGCCATGTGCCTTTTACTACACAGTTAGGCAAGTTGCTAAGCTAAGTTAGGATGGTGTATTATATGTACTATATATGTTACTCATTTAAGACCAGTTTAAAAAGAATTTTACTATTTACATTTACTATTTTACAAAAGTGACACCATCAATCAGAAGATCAGAGCACTTCATGTGAATGGTGTATCTGCAGGTTTGCTTGAAATATGTGGCAGTACTAGCTTGCCTTTACATAGTATAAGTATATTACAGCCATAGACTGTGTAAAAGAAGTGGATGTTGATGCCATGATATCACTCATTTGTTTTGGTGGAAGTTTTGAATGCATTTTTGCATTTGCAAAATGGAAGTTGATTTACAAGACCTTTCAGCTAACAATGTTCATCAAACTCAGTGATTTCATTTTTCCAGCTCTCCTAGTGTGTTAGGACTGTGCTGATGTCCCCATCTACACATGATGAATCGGGCAAAAAACTTGCCACTGGGTTGATAAATACTTATATGCAGCTTAATGTAGAAATCTTTAAGCTTCCATACACTGGTATGTGTACTCTTCCTTTGCAGGTCTCAACATAACAATTGCTGCCGAATACGACCAGGATGTGAATATCAATATATATGTTGTCTGAATGTGACTATTAAAATCCATTTTGAGAATCCTGCTGTCTCGACTAATTTTGGACTCCCCAGTAAAAAAAAACAACTTTCTCCTCAGTAACTTCTCAGCATGACGTTTCAGTTTATATTAGGGGCCACAAAAAGGGGTGAGTAATGATTAGCGGTAATGAGGAATTAATGAGTCTTTAGCAGTTTGTGCAACTCAGTGGGTGGCTCTGAGTTAATCGAGTCTCGAAGAAAGTGGTCGTTTTTCAGATTGACAGATATTTATGAACAAATCATTGATTCGCTGTTGTATCTCCCCGTCTGCTCATTATCTACTTGAAGGCCCTCAATTTGGAGTCATTGAGAAACTACTTTTTTTTTTAATAGAAAACAGCAGCTTTTTAAAAACAAATTATTCCATGAAATTACTCAAAAATTCATGAGCCAAATTTAGTTTTTCTTTTCTTTTTGTTGCCCTTTTTTTCACTTTTCATAAAAATCTAAATTGAATCTCTTGTTGCTGAAGGAAACGGTTGCTAGGATACGACTGCACTTACAACGCATTTTTTCTAAGTACATCTGGACCCATATGTTTATATTTGAATCTGTAAAAAGGTCGGTGGAAGGTCACTGGCTGTGAAATAAAAATTCAATTCAATTCTTTCATTTGATGATTTCGCTGCTGCTGGAGACGTGCGAACAGCCTGTGACTCGAGCATGTACGGCCCTCCAGTGGATCTATCCTTTAAAGATATCAGCCATGTAACAGGTATTATAATATTCCTCGAACATCTTAATGTCGGAGCCTCTTAACTTTCTGGTCGGTGACCTCATTATTTTTTCATTATTTCTTCCGATATCCAGGATATTCCCACTGCTCTCTGTGGGAGTTGGTTTCACTGTAATAACTGCTCTAGCATTTATCATGAGATTACAACGCGGTGGGAAGACGTTATTTTTAGCCCGCCTGCGTTTCTAGTTAATGAAAACCTTTCACGTGTCAAGCATTGTGATTAAAGTTATACAGTGACACACACCTTGCGTACAGTATTGTCCACGTGCTGTCACTAATGAGACGCAATGCTGTAATGAATAGGGAACCTAAAAATAGTTATTTGACATTAAGATACTGCCTCATTTCTCTGCAACCCATCGAATTTAATGACCGTATACTGACTGCAGTGCAAAGCCTTGAGGAATCTGATGTATGTGAATGCAAATGTGCAGGAAAGAAGTTCAGTAATTGATTTTCACTAACTGCTTTGCATGTACTTGAGGTGCGCTGGTGGTGCCACCCCGAAATGGCCAGAGGCCTTTGAAAAAAAACTTAAAGGGGAAGTACCTTAGCCGCTCTTTGCGCCTCAGCAACAACAACATTGCTGACCTCTGCGGCCTCCAGTACACCCTGAGTCACCTCCTAGCCGAGCCGATGACGCTTGGCTGGCTGGACCTGTCCTGCAACAAGATCGCATCCATAGACCCAGTGAGACTATTTTTTTTTTTTTGCATGTTTGCTTCCTCTGTTTGATTTAGATTTGCAACTCTGCTGACAGCATGTGCATTTGCGTTCCAGGTTTTATGCGAGCTGCATGAGCTGCGTGTGTTGTACCTTCATGGCAACATTATCTGGAGCCTGTCAGAGGTGGACAAGCTGGGGGAGCTGCAGCATCTACAAGCCATCACGCTACATGGAAACGCTATAGAAACCCACAAAGGCTACAGGTGGAGACTTTATTTCCCTTTTCTTTTTTCATTTTACATAGATTTTCCCCCTAAACTCACATATATACTCATCCTGCCTGGTTGGTAAGTATTGATTGGGGGTCATAAAAAAGGGCTAATTGAGACTGTGCAGTGTTTTTAGTCAAGATTTAGTTACTTTTACCTATTTAACAAATCTATTTATCAGTACACTTTCCTAAAATCTTTGCTTTATATTAAAATATTTTAGCTGTGACTTATTTTGTAGGCTTCTGAAATGGGATGGGAGGCCTCATCCATCCACTGCTTCACACAGTCAGGGGTCACAGCCTATAAAGTTTGGAAACAACTGTTTTTAAACAAATCAATTATATTGTATTTCATAAAAATGTCAAATATTTTATGTAATATATTGTTAGTAAAAATAATAACAAAACAGTCAAATAGTATAATGTTTTCACTGTAGTGGAGTTGAAGTATAAAGTAGAATGAAATGGAACAAAAGGTCAAATAGAAGTACCACAAAAATGTAAAGTACTTAAAACAGAACTTGAGTGAATGTAATTACTCACATTTGAAAGAGAGATGCTTGGACGGCAAGTAGTTGACATTTTTATGGGCTCTTAAATGGAGATTCAGCTCATGTTACAATATCTCTGTCCCTGCTTCCATCTGCAACAACATACTCTCACACAAAGGTGACTATTCACTGCTTAGATTCCTCTTTCATTCAGCTCCCTGATGTAAGTTTCATCTCGCTTCTTACTGTCATTTCTGTAAAATAGCAGGAAACTGCAGAGAAGGTCTACTTCACGTAGACTAGAAAATTGTGTTCATTCAGCTGTATTGAGATTTATTATATGGAAGCATGCAAAATATTTATGCCTATTCAAAGCTGGTTCAGTGTGTGTGTGTGTCTGTGTGTCTGTGTGTGTGTGTTTAGGAATCACGTGATCTCTGCTCTGCCTCAGCTGAAGACGATGGATTTCAGCTGTGTGACACGCGAGGAGCGAGTCTTGACAAAGGTTCAGTTTCAGAGCAGGAACCGCGGCCGAAACACGAAGGAGAGCCCCCACTGATGGTGTTACAAGATCATTAAGTCATTAATCTAAATGAATCCATTTTTAAACCACCGTTTAAATTACTATTGGAAATAAATGCTTTCTCTCTCTAAAATGTAATATTATTCTTCTTTGGATGTTCTTAAACATATTCTCTAAATGATGCTCGTAAAGCTTGCTGAGATTAAATAGCTGGATATGGATTGTGATATTGTTGGAGTCCTCAAGTGCCAGCTGCCACATAAATCCACTCTCACCTCTGCCTGGCTGGCATCTTCTTTAGCGACTGAACAACATAATGATAAAATAACTGAAAAATTATTAGTATTTTGGACCATCCAAAGTTTATTCACATACCTTTTTTACTTCTACTTGGAAAATAAGCATTTCTTATGTTGTTGAACTGGTTGTGAAATATGATAATGTTGATCTGTTCTACTTCTTGATTTACAGATGTTCAGAATCAGATTACGGGATCATTGGCTGGCTCTTTAATGTGAGCTAACTGTGCTGTTCTCTTGACTTTGTTTTACCTGAGCCCCTTTTTCAGACCACACAACTATGTTTTGTTTATGCATGCACTTTGGGAGTTCTAATTATGTAGGAACAAGAGCACAATTATAGGTCACCTGAACTGAATGTAAAATAGAAAAGCAGTGTGCGTATACTGTAAAATGTAATGTGAATGGAGGACAGGCGCTGTTGTAAGGCAATCAGAACCCAATTTAGAGACACGTGCATGCATGCGAATACATGCACACACACAAATGACCACAATGTGAATGTGATACGTTCAGTTTACAATGTAAACAGCTTTTGGTCTTGTTAGAGAAGAAATGTGGACCATAAATCAGCCCTGAGGCTGATTTAGCTGGCTGTCCTCCAGGCTGTATTTGGTGCAGAATCGTGTATCAGTGTTTCTCCCTGCAAAATCTTTAATTGGTGGGATGGAAATGCCTCTGAATCAGCATTTAGACCATGTGACATGGAAGCTGACGGCTGAAACCAATACTAATGAAATTGTTTGAAACTGAATTTAGACCTTGCGGGACTGAAAGTGATGGTTGTATGAAGTAATTCTCTGTGACATTATTTAGACCCCAGTTTCCTTTGAAATCTGCTCTAACATGGTTCTTTTGAAACAGCATTTAGACCTTTATTTCAAACTGTGCGGCGACGCCAGTATCAATGAATATCTCTCAGCCAGGATGGCAGCTGCTCTCAGTAGGATGGTCCTCTTTGAATGTACTGGGCTTGCATGCACTTTATAGATTATGACTGCCTCTACATGGCATACAAACTATGAGCTCTACATGGATGTGCATTTCCATTTCATATCCTGAAGGCTGTAGAAAAGTGCAATATATCCAGTAGTCCATTGTAATGCAAGGCAAGGTGAAGTAATGTTCCATATTTCTTCTGATACAACACTGTATACAGCATCTGTAGCCCGGCACTATGCAGAGAGAGGTCAGCGCAGCCTCACGCTCACACTTTAACAGTTAGTCTGGAGGCTAATGCCAATAGTAGTGTTAAATCTGTATTCTTTGTGCAAACTTTTCTTTGGAGAAAAGAGTCAGATATTGACCAAAGTTAACGATGCACTACCTTTTGTTTTAACAGGGATAAAGACCCAGCTTTATGTAGTATCCAAAGCGCTGCAAAATAGTGCAAAAGTGCCCCAAAGATGGATGTAACCTCTGTTCTCATTTTAAGAGCTATCCTAAAGCTGACATCTACAGCAGCTCTCAGCCAAAGTTAAAGTTAGCTTACCTAAGAATGTGTTAATCTTCAGCTTTATCAGGAATAATGAGCTGTAGGGAGAAGTTGACCTGCAAATCGAAGTAGCCTTTTTTTTTAGTGGAAAGCACTTTAAATCAGTCTTGAGTATCAACAGGATTTACTTTATTGCCTGGTGTCCATCCAGCCACTGAAAAGCCTCTGTGCTTCACACCTATGGCAATGATAAAAAAAGAAAGTAGATTTCACAGTTCTTGTGCATATTTTTTTGCATAATAAGATGTATGGTATTTTCAAACAGCATGTATTTTGGCTGGCGTTATCCAACAAAGGGCTCATTTGAAGATCTTTTTAGATTTCACTCGGTACGTTTCATTTTAGGAAAAAAAAGTGAATGAAGGATTAAGCACTAGGCGTTCAGCTGAAATGCCTGACAGCTTTGGTACAATGTGGATGGATGATTTGGGGTTTTTTTTCCATAAATTTTATAGAGGCGCTGTAGATTCTTAAGGTGCAGCTTGCTTATAATTCCACCAAATCCCAACTGAGGTATTTTCAGTGCCATGAAGTTGAACTAATGTTGTTACTGGGACTTAAGGAAGCCTAATACTTTAAAGAATGTTATATATAGGACCATCACATTGCAGCCAATGGGTAAATGAAAGCAAGATGCCTCTATCAACTCCTCTTAAAGAGAAATAGCAAATCTCGTAAGCAGGTAAGCCTAAAAACAGAATGCAACCTTATAGACATTAAGATTAAAGCTAAATCCTGTATTTTTACATCCTTGTTTTGAAGATTTGACCACCAGTCTTATTATAATAATAATGTTTTACTTAGAGCAACACAAAATTAGAGGGGTGCAGTAATTAATTATCATCTTAGTCACATTTTGAATCTCATAACTTTTAATAAACACCTGTGCCAATCAGTCGTGCAGAATGAAAATGACAAATTGAGCAAGGAGAGAGCAGAATGATTTAACCAAGTACAAAATTAATATTGTGATTCTTAAGGTGCAGGGTGACAAGGTGCTAATATAACAAACTGCAAATATGCAGCCAAAGGCAAATAATGTGTCGGTCAACAGTCAGGCTCTGATTAAAATCACATTAAGTCACCTGAATCAACATTTAACCAGTGCCGCATGATGCAGCTCACATTCAAAGAGTGGCTGGTGTGAACGCACACGTCCTGGTGGAAATGATTTGGCCGGATCTGCTCAGTGCGACTGCACTATTGAGCTCGGACACACATTATTAGTAGGTGTGTAGCAGCTGGCATGAGCCACAGCCAATCAAGTTACCTGCTCTCCCTTCCTTTCAAAACAACAGTGTGTGCCATGGCAGTATGACAGCATGACAATTTCATGGCAAAAGGAAGAGCCCAGGGCAGATCTGCCAAAAACAATTGATGTCCTTGAGCTGGAGGAGCAAAAATAGCTACAAACAAATACATGGCACTTTAAATTAAATTAAAACATGAGGTCTTCCTGTCCAGTAGGAGTCCATTGCCCAATGTGGGGAGCAGTTCAGTGATATTAGGGAAGGAGCCATACAGAAGCTGCATCCGCCAGTCAATCCCTGATACATATAAAGCAAGTGGCCAATAAGTGGTCATCCATCATGTGGTCACTCTTACTGCAGCCACACACTTATTGTCTGGGAAAAAAAAAAAAAAAACTTCTTCTTCACTCCCGCCTGAGGGAAATATCAAAGTCAGAGTCATCATCCATGAAAGGACGGAGCAGAACTGCACCTAGGAGCATGTGGCTTTGATGTGGTCTGAGCAGGCAGGCGACATGCACAAATCCCAGTAATCCTCAACACTAAAACTGAACTGCTCTGCCTGATCGTCGGCGTCACACACCCCCCCGCTGCGCATCTCCTCCCACTAGGTGCTGTTGTTCTCCGTTCCCTTCAGTGAGATCTGCTCCTCAAGACTGAGAGCTCGAGCTACACCCAGCAGTTATGTTTTTGAAGTGTGGGAGGGAGGCCAGCTTGAGAGTCATAAAGGACAGAGTCCAGATTTTTTATTATTTTATGGGCCCAGATGTGTTGAATAAATCATTTTTCCCAGACCTAATTAAACACTTACTGCGTAGCCCTGTTAAGCTATTAACATCTGCTCTACCAATGAACTAGGAAGGGCTCCAGCGCAGGATGGCTTTAACGATGGCAGGCAGAGTAGATGTAATGTTGTCTTTCATGTTGCTATTTTTTTCCCCCCACCATTTTCTCTCCATGCCTTTCCTGTTCTTCTTTTACTGTTCAAATCTCGCCGTCTGTCTTTGCAGTTGTCTCAGTGCTTCAGCTGCTCTCCCTCTTATCATTCTGTTTGATTTCATTGATGAATTAGTTCTTTACTGTTTCTCTTATCAAACAGAATACACATCATAGAGCCTGTGCCGACATACGCGCTCATTACATTCAAATTTTTTACAGCTTCCTATAAGGAACTGAACTGACGCATACCCAGTATTTGAAAATAGGGCATTGCACAGGTTGTAACTGACTGCTTGTTAAACGCTTTCTCTGAACAATGATTTGACAATCACACTTTAGCAACCGTAACTGGACACGGAAAGCTTTGATTCCTCTGTATTTCAAAGTGATGTGCATGGGGGCCCGAATGCCATATATAAAGAGTTTGGAGAGTGAGAGATCTTTTTTCTCTATGCCTTACCGAAACCAATCTACTTCCAAGGCCAAGGAACATTTCATACTACATTATTTTGTAGGGTTGCAGGTTATGTTAAGTCACGACCTGCACATCTTCTGAGGGGTGTTTTCACACTGCGTGGGAGCCATCCTTGGATGTTAGTGTGTCAAAGTTATATCTAAAATGAACATTATGTGCAAGTAAGAAAGAGGTGCAAATGTAACATTATGATGATTATAACAGAATAGTTTTATATCAAGTCCACAAATACACAGCAATGCATAGAATAGTGTGCAATATTGTGCTTGTAAAGAGCTGAAGTTTATATGAGGAGTCATTTGTGGCGGGGTGCGGAGGATGAGGAGGAGTTGAGGAGTCTCGCAGCCCGAGGAAAGAGGCTGGTGGTACGGCAGCGGATACTTCTGTATCGCTTGGCAGAGGGCAGCAGGTTGAAGACGATGCTGCAGAAGTATGGGCTCTGCGGAGATGCTTGGTAAATATCACTAGTGATGTGGGTTGTTTTAACCACATCACACGTGATGGTGATACTGTGTGACTGATGAGAACCACAGTTATGGTGGGCTTTCCTTTCACAATGGAGTGACAATTAGCTCATTCTATACTAGAAAACAAACTTCGACAAGCAACAAATTAGAGAAATTAATGTTCTGTCAGAAGTATAGAAGTATGGAATCAAACAGCATTTTTAATTTTTGCAAGAGAAAAATAAGATTAGAAAAAGATGAGGACAAAGTAGATTTTATAGATGTATGTCCAGTAATGATGTTAAGTGCAATGTAAGGCTGGAGCTTCTGGTTAACAAAGGAAGACTGAGATATACATACAGTATGTACATACATACATCTGCACAGAAACAGCAAAGCGTGTTATTAAAAGGCAGCAGGACTTTTTTCTTTTTTTTAATGAAAACCTTTCTGCCTGCTTGTGTTACTGAATCCTGCACTGCAGTGCCTCCACTTCCTGTGGAGTCAAGCAAGTGGAAAGAGAATTTCACCTTTATGGATCAATAATATTATATAATCAGCTGTGTTCCCTCAGTTATGTGATGCTATCTTGAACCACCAGACTCTCGGGCTTTGTGCCCCACACTGCACCACTTTTTATTTCCACCGCGGCGTCATCTGATATTCAGCGTGCCGCCCGCTAATTGTACCGACTCAGATGAGCGTTATTAATCAGCGAGTGATCGTTCCTTTTTAATCCATCCTGTGCTTTGTTGGAAGAGACAAACCTCTCTTGTACTGGTGGTTTGTCTTGATAAGTTGGGGCCTACTGATCTTGGCTGCCTTTCCCTGAGCTCAATAGGATTTGGTGTAATCCCACAGAGCGAAGCAGAGCAGATGGACACACAAGTAAGATCACAGTGGTATAGGGGCTATAATTGGCCTGGCCCTCTGCCCGAAAACCCCTTTTACTGGTAGTAATTTCAATCCTTTGATTATATAATCAGATTTCCAATTAGAGTAATTCTGTAACAGCTACAATTGTATTGATACGTTTATAACCAACAGGCACATTTCATTTGGAAATCCTTTCAGTTGTGTCTTTTTTTTGTTGTTGTTGTTGTTTTTTCAGTTATTGCTGATCTAACCATCACGTACAGTCACTATGCTGTAATCCCACAGAGCAGATGGACAGACAGGTAGGTCACGCAGGAAAGCGAACTGGCTGCGTCTCTCTGCCTCCATCCATCATATCTGAGCATTGTCATCAGATTACACAATCAAGAAAGTAATTACAAGATGCACGGTAATATCACTCAGCAGATGGCAGTCTCGCAGCAATCTCTCTTCCCCCGAATGAGAACACTTGTGGCTGAGCTGCCTTATTATGGCCACGGAGATCTGCCCTGTGACTGCTGCAGAGCACTTTGGGATTGTGCATCATTTTGAACCTTTCACGCTGGGAATTTCTCGCGGTAATAATAAGGGGAGCATCGCCGTGCATTTGCAGATGACTTCAGTTAAAGAAGAGGAATGGGAACAGCATTGTGTTTTCTGCATAGCATAGTCTGCACGCCTCCAAAGCACCACTTAGCAGCACTTACCGCCATTTTAAGCTAACTCCTGGGATCGGAAATGTAACCCCCTTTCACCAAAACAATTTGGTGCCAGGCCTTTTAACGAGTGGCAATAAACTACTCTTATTTATATTTTGTGGTACAGTACGACATCAAAATGCAACTCTTGCAGTTAACAGGAGGCACCAACATACAGCGGGTTTTATCTCCCTTAAAGCACACCCATCTAGGTTAAAGCTGTTTATTTGCAGGATTAGCCAATTTCAATCAATTTACGTTGAGAGTTTGAACACCTGCATATGTCTTAAACGAGGCCTCATAGTTGGCATTTATTCTAGTTTACTGAATTACATGAAAATCGAACAAAAGAAGGTGACAGTTTGCTCAAAGAGCTTTCTAACTAGATGAGTCAACAGTTCAAGTCTGCTTTGGGTCACTGTGCGATAAAGCCAAATAGACGTGGAAGTAAAGCTGGATGATTCCAAGCCAATTGAGGAAGGAGTTACTCTGTTCTAGATCCTCTTCCTCCAACTTAGCATACTTTTCTGTCCAGACGGGCTAACAGAGTAGAGGCTGAGTAAATCAAACCAGTGTTTGCTGTTCTTGCCTTCTAGTGGCCTATTTATATCGCCATGTTGATATATTATCTTTTTTAAGTGCCAATATCTGGTTTGTGGAAGTACAGTGGCTCACCAAATAAATAAGCCTTTGCAATTGCCTGGAAAGCAAATCTCTTTTCAAAACAAACAATGAACAGATCAGAAGGGGGGGGGCGGTGAGAGCTCCAAAGCAAGACTGCTAAGAAAAAAAAAAAAAAAGTTCTCAGCTGAGACTTGAGGGGTTCATCAACCCACAGTAAAGACGCGCAATCAACTTTGTGTAGCGTCTTTGCAGGAGTTCAGTTTTTCTTTTCAAATCTACATAGTAAACGTAATTATTTGGAAAAAAAGCTGCTTATTTAGCCTGCGTGTATTCTGCTGCTCCCTCTGTGCCAAATGACTGATTACAGCATTTAAGTTATTTGTAGGAACAACATATTTTATATAGGCTACCACAATTTATGAGACCTCAATTCAGAGTTATTAGGAGAAGCATTCTGAAATAAATGTTGTATCATTATGTGAATGTGCACAGTGGCAGCATGTGGTATCGTTCCCGAGTTTCTTTTTTTTTCTGCTGCGAGGATTAAACACAGATGACTGCCCAACCAGACTGTTAACGTAGGCATTGTGTCTTTGCAATGAAGGAGACGTTGACATCTTTGGTTTTGTTGCCTCAAACAATGTTAAAGTAATTTTGACGCAGTTTTTACACATTTATTTCGATGTTCTGCTACTTAACACACCTACCTCACTATTTTTCAGAGGGAACTATTCTGCTGACGGCACAAGTATTGATACTGAAAGTACTTTTAAATACTGTACTTTCCCTCGGGGTGTTTTTATATGTGCTATTACTTCAGGGTCAGAGTACATCTGTTTATCCACTGACCCTGCTGAGAGCCTGGTTTCAGAGCTCTGGATGTTACCCTCATGTTCATGCAACTGAACAGCAAACGTGTTGTGAGCTACATGTAAACACTCAGGGTTTATCTATTTCTGAGTTCATGTTCAAGGTCTGCATGGTCGTCCAAAAGGTTTGGATCGTGGCACAGTCGAGTTGCACTTTTAGCAGTGGAAGAACTATTAAGTAATCAAGACAATACCGATGAAGACAGGTGACATAAACAACTCAGGGTCTTCAGGAAATATACCTTCTAACTTCCTCAGAGGTGGAATTAGCAGGCGGGGAACTGTTCATCCCAAATAAACAGAGCCGCTTTACAGCTCCAAAGAGGCGTGAAATGCAAGTGATAATTGCAGTGTGTCCAAATCCCAAACACCAACCCAGCAGGGTGGAAGTGAAGATGCACTTAAGAACACACCTGTGGCAATATTCAAGAGAAAAAGAAAAAAAAAAACACTTTGAGATTGAGAAGTTGCCTTTTTGGATGCAAAGAGGGCAGTTTCATTGGAAGTCATGTTAAGATCTCTGATAACTTTCTTTTTCTCCTTCTTCTTCTCCAGTGTGGATACTGATGAGTTAAACGGCAGACAGTGCACCTATGTACTCCCCTCTCCGCCATGGGGCGCAAAGAGCAGAAGCAGGAGCAGGAACGGGAGCAGGAACCCGGTAATCCGTGCGCTTTTTACCGTGGATGTAATTAGATTACGGCGCAGCACCGACCGACTGCTGCTGCTGCTGCTGTCTGCGGTAAATGCGCGTTTACCTCAGCGAGCAGCGAGAAAACCCTCCCTCTGTCTCTGCATCGCCTCTCTCTCTCTCTCTCTCTCTCTCTCTCAGAGGGGGTAACACTAGAGGAGATATACAGTTACCCTGCCTCCTCTCTCCTACAGAGCTCGCACTTACCTTGCGCGTCCCACACTGGAGGAGACTCCAACTAAGAGCGGACTGGAGGAGAGGAGGGACTATTTTTTTCTACATTCTTTTTTTTTTTTTTTTTTTTTTTTTTACTTTACGCATGTGAGAATAAACTTCTCCCCGTCGAAAAAGAGACAGAGCAGAGAGAGAGAAAAGGACAGAGGAGAGAAAAGTGTTGTGCAGCCGGGCGGGTGGATGAGTTGTGTGGATGTTATTTCCTGGATCTTGCTCTCCGGGCTGTTTCCACCGAGCGGCCCCAGAGACGGCAACAGTGTGCGGGAGGAAAAGTGCCTCTGTGTGTTAGGGAAGAAAAGAAAACCTATGCCTTCAACGGGGATAACGAGGTAAGTGACCCCCCCTTAAACACACACACATACATACACAACCCCCTCCTGGATGTTCACTTGTGTGCATGTATGGTGAGTTCAGGGAACTGCTCGCACCTTTTATTTCCATTTACTCTCATTGCATCTTCCCCTTGGTTGCATTATTCCTGCACTGAGCTCGACTATTACACTGTTACACCCCCCCCCCCCTCCCCCCCCGTTATTCTTGCTCTGCGGGGTCTGCAGAAGTTTGCAGAAAAGCCAAACCTTTCTCCTGATAGTGAGTGTGTATGTGTGTGTGGGCTTCTGTAGTTTGGACTTCTCTGCTTCTGTGTGTTTCATGCATGAGGGTGGAGGACGGGGGGGGGGGGAGGGGGGGGGGGTTGGATGGATGAGGCTGGATGAGGGAGAAGTCGCTGTCCGCGGTGCTGAAGCCGGCTGAGCAGGATTACCGCTGCCGCTCCAGTAAATAGACGTCGCCTTGAATTAATTCGAGACAAGTCAGCGCATTCACATGCGAGCCCGCCGCTCTTAATTGATCGCGGTCCTCCTGAGCTGCCGCGGGATCATAATCATAAAAGGTTGGTTAAGAATGAATTGAAGTGCTTTTTTTCTTTTTCTTTTTTCAATCCAACCTGCACCGTCCCGGCTCCTCCACAGTGCATACCCTGCTCCAAATGTCTCTGTCTCTTGTCACATTAAGGTGGATGGACCCAGTTAAGTTGAGTCTCTGCTGCTGGTGTTTTAATGCCTTAAATGAGCCTGTTTGTAGTTGATCTCCCTGCTCATCTGAGACCTGAGTGTTTTCAACAAGTAGACAGCAGCTACAGCACAGTGGGTGTATACAGATACGTGTGTGTGAGGTGTGTGTGTGTGTGTGGGTGGGTGTGGGTCTTGCAGTGGTCCCATCAGGAGCAGGTAGGTTACCTCACAACAGCCTGTGCGTCTCGGATTATGAAGACAGAGAGAGAGAGAGAGAGGGCGAGAGGAAGAGAGAGTCATCCGATTACCTTGACTTACCGCAAGCTGTCACCTCCTCAATGCAGAGCAGGTAGTAGGAGGGGAAAGTCAAAGGTCATTGGAGGTGGAGGGCAGGTTGAGGGTGGGTGGGGGAGGGATGGACAGTAAAGTTTCCCCTCACTCTGATGCTCGTGTGACCGCCTTTATTGTGAGCTTCAGCCTGCCCTGGGTGCAGACATGTTGTAGATTGGGAGGCCGTGCTCAGATGTGTGTGTGTGTGTGTGTGTGAGAGAGAGAGAGAGAGAGAGAGAGGCTTGTGCTAAATAACCAACACATGGCTAGGTAGTGCTGGTGTGTGTGTGTGTGTGTGTGAGGTAAGATAGAGAGAGGGAGAGAGAGAGAGTATACCTATTGGATTATGTGCCTTTGCTGTTCTATCTGTTTGTGTGTATGTGCGTGCGGGTGTGCGTGGGCGGGTGGGATTGTGTGTGGTCTCTTGTAAGTGGTGTGTGTGTGTGTGTGTGTGTGTGTGTGTGTGTGTGTGTGTGTGTGTGTGAAGAGAGGGGTCAGACGGACAGAATGTGTTTTGTGAACCTGGGACCCGTCCACTCGTCACCATGTCAAATCCTGTTAGTCACGCTGAATGACAGAAGCACCGGGACTTCGATTTAAATAACTGCTGCTAAGTCCCTGCCTTTTGAGTGGGAGACTGTCTGTGAAGTGATGTTTCACTGTGCTACAAAAACATTTATTTAGTTATTAGCTCTAAGCACAGAAGAAATGTCGCCCCTTCCATTTAGAAAGTCACATTTCTGACTTTGCTTCTTTACCTGATCTTGAATAAATAAAACACTTTATGCTTCATCAAATTAATATTTCATTCAGCTGTGTTTTTCGGAGCAGTCTGGCTTTGGTGTTTGCACTCCTTAATGTTACTTACTGATTTTTTTATATCCTTGCATTGATTGGACAAATGCCTGGATAAAATCACCCAAAATGCCAATTATATCAGCTTTCACTGACTCAAAGTTTCTTTCTTGACTCCATGTTCAGCTAATGTTATTCAACACTCATATATTTTTCAAAAATGTTGACGGGACGCTCATCTTTAGACGACGTGGCAATCCGACCGCATTGACTACACTTTTATTCACTAACACTTTGACGCTGTTTGCCCCAAAGCAGAGCGAATCATCATCTCTTCTGAAAATCCCCGGGATGCACATGTTAAATGTCAAAGCAGGGCGGATTAGAAATTATATGTGTTTTGCGAGTTACCACACACACAAAAAAAAAAACAGCTCCTACATTTCCTCTCAAAAGAGCTGTGGTTTTAAGAGCAGGAAATGAGCGACGCAGGGAGTTGTTTGCAGTAATAGCGAGGGATTATTATGTTACTGTAAATGTGCGCAAAAATAAATGTATGCTTTTTATCATCCTTTATTCACAGCGGTTCTGTATTTGGGTGCTTAAGACTCAAAGCCCTGCTGGTTCTTATCAACCCGCTGAGTGATATACACATGGGATTGTAAGTGAACTACCTGGCTGCTTAAGTCACGTAACCTCTTGAGACCCTGCATCCGCATATGAGGACATTACATTTTATTTACAAGTTTATTTATTCTACTTATGAGGTCTTACAAATCTAAAAGAGCACATAAATGCACATCAAATTAAAGCTTGGGTCTCAGGAGGTTTTTCTATTTTCTATCATCTTTTATTTAGAAATAAATGCCAGGTGTTTAATTCTGCAAGATAATCAAAATTCCCGTGTGTATCCTTATGGCTCAAAATGTTTAATTGTTGGGAGTTTCCTGCAGTTTTTATTTTATCTATCACTCCAAATACCGAATATGTATCTCACAGATAACATGCGATTGAAAAGTATAGCAAATGGATCTCAAAGTAATGAATGTACCTACCACCATCTACCTAGAAGGAATGTTGTGTGTGAAAAGCTAATTTCAGATGTTTTCATTGGTGAATAGATAATTAGATAGCGCTTGAGACTCCTCTGTGCTGATGTCATCATGTCGTGCTGTGTTACAGTATCCATTATAAATACAGGGAGTAAAGCCTGAATTCTTATCACAACTGCAGTGAGACTGGAGCGGTGTTATCTCCCCACTGGGGCCAAACAGGGCCATAAGAGGAGCTTACTGACTCGCCTGGTTTCCACAGAGCTTGGCGTGGCTGGTGAAGCTTTACTCAGGTTTCATTACGATCACTCTGGACCGTCCCACTGACAACAGTGGAATAACGGTGACAATGACGACGTACACACTCAGTCCCTCTGGCACTTGCCTGAAGTAATCGCTTCAGCTTCATTTTCGGTTTAAGTTAAAAATTTTGTAACTTCATGATGGAAATAATTTGACACTGCACGACCTTCGCACCTGCACATTGAGCTGCTGGATTCAGAGGAGAGACTTGTGCAAAAACCTAAAATTGGGGAGAAACAATTTAGTTTATTTATTATTTCTTTTCTTTTTAAAGATGGCGTGTCATCTTTTTTTTCATTTATCACTCATATCACACAAGCTTAACGACAGAGATTTTCATTTCATGGGACATTTATTTAGTGATGGTTGACATTGATTTTCAGGTTTTGCATTTCAAGGCGACGACAAATGAAATAGCATTAAGCAGTGACATTGATTCTGTCTTTGCATCTGATTCTCGACCTCCGTGTTAATTATCACACAGATGCATGTTGTTCCATCTATTCCTCTCCACATAAACAGAACAAATAGGACTGTTGTGCGAGACGGTTGCGGTCGCTGGAGCGTGATTTCTACCCTTTTTTTAGATCGCGGTTGCAATAACTGACTGAAAACCCAGCAAGACTTCATAATTTGATGCTGCTGTGGCCGCCCATATGCACACATTACTGCTGCAGATTGTTCTGGGATGTTCTTATTTTATCCTAAGCAGCAATGCTAGCAAATTATTGAAGGTCAAGTCCAGAGGGTCTCTTCTTTTATTACCTCTTTTGAATTTACCAACAGATCCCTCTACACTCACTAAAGTTTTTAAAGGTCTCATTATTGCTTTATTTACATTTTCTATCTACCCACCTCAGATATCTGTACGCTCTCTGTATTTGGTCCTTTCCTCCCAGTGACCAGACTACCTATTAGAAAGATGTCATATTGAATTAGGCACACTCGTGTGAGCAAGGCTAACTATTCCTATTCATGGCAGACAGCAGGCTGGCTTCTTTAACTTATATCTAAGATCTAGCTGAGATTAGAAGTGGACATGCTCTCAATCTGATAATATTCTTCGTGTCACTCCTTTGCATTCAAAATGTAGCGGGGCCCATTGTTCATTTCTAATAAAATACTGTTTTTCTTGTATGCATTTATGAATATGCCCCCCCAATCCTCTCTAAATTACAATGTCTGGCAGCTTTGTTCTTTTTGTTCAGCTAAATTCATAATTTTGAATGCTTCTTTCAAAGCTGTCCAGACAGTGTTGTTG
Source organism: Amniataba percoides (assembly GCA_037176925.1). Classification (NCBI taxonomy): domain Eukaryota; kingdom Metazoa; phylum Chordata; class Actinopteri; order Centrarchiformes; family Terapontidae; genus Amniataba; species Amniataba percoides. Next base: position 8,707,985 of record JBAJHX010000024.1, on the reverse strand, counting down.
CACCTGTGCTCGGAGGTATATATTTGGCTTAATGCTCACAACGAGCTGTCACAGACACGTCTTATTGAGTTAGTCAGGCCCTTGTGAACAACACTAGCTGCTTCGTAACTAAAGACACACTCTGTGGGTTTATGAAATTTCCTGTCAGATGAAAGGAGATGAAAAGGTGAGAATCAGACGCATGAATTCAGGTTGTGTTAGGATACTTTCAACTAAAAGACATCAGGTAATACTGGCTTTGAGGGTAGCTTATTTGACACCCAAACAATAGGGCTGCAATTCATTTGTATTTCCGACAAAGCTCTGATGGTTTCAGCTGAGATGGGCTTCTTCATACAGAGCTACAAGTATTAATGGGTGTGTGTCATTACAGTGTGTGCTACCTGTGTAGATGATAGAAGGGACACTCGGATGAAGATGCCTTCTTGTCTGTCTTATCCCAGATGTATTTCTATTGCTAGAGAGTCCAAAGATATTGATGCTCTTTGACACTGTCTTTCCTTCCCCCTGGGAAATGATCAAATACTATGTTAGAGTTATTTTTTATATGGATTTATGGATTCACAGTCCCCAGACGATTAATCCCATTGATTCAGATGATCTCTCTACTTTTCCTCTACCACCACAAGCAGGTCAAAATTTCTGGCATTTGAAATATTTCGACAACAAATAGTTGGATTGCCATGACATTCGCTTCAGACATTCATGTTCACCTCGCAATGAGTTTTAGTAATTTTGGTGGTCTCGTAACTTCCCAACCAACGTCATCAGGTCAAGGTCAAAACCTTTTGACCACACACCAGCCTCAGTTTTTTTAGTTTTCTCTAAGCATGCTAACTTGCTAAATGAACATGTGAAAGACTTGCATGTTAAAATAATTCCTGTGAGCATGTTAACATTAGCACCACATTGCGAGAAATCCCTCCTGAATCTTGTTTGCTGAGCTTCACGGTGAGTTTCAGCTCGCCGCTTAGCTGTCCGATCTCAGTCGGCAACTAGCTGGTGAATGTAGTGGCGCATTTTGAAGGTAAACAGATATTTCCCTTGGGAGCTTTTGTGACAGCTGGAAGAACGGCGTCCTCTTCCTGCCTGATGCCGCACAGCTATCCAACAGGTTTACCAAGAAAACCAGACTGGTGCCCAGTATTTTAAAGTGTTTACTGGATCCCATTCTCCTGTGTGATTGTTTTATTTCTTCAGAGCAATAAACTCTGAAGAGATGACTTACGCCATCTGTGATGCAGAAGAGCGATAGTTTTCTTTATTTGCTTTATTCTTTGGTATTGCGTTCACAGTGGGTGAAGGTTTGGAGGACTTTGGCAGTTACGTTCCAGCTTCAGTGAGGAAGTGTTGATCCTCCGTGACACTTTGTTAGAGTTTTTTGGCTTCGGTGCCAGGTGCTGTTTTGAATACTTCTGTGTGAGGGATTGACTTTACATTCAACAATGCAACCCAGTTAATTGTTCCTAACAAGATTATCTGCCTCCTGGCCAAAACACTGTCTGGAATCTGCATATCTGGCAACCCAGGCAGAAGAAACAAAGAAGCCAATTAGCAAGAGCTGCCTAACTTATTTTCTTTGTGACCAAATTTTCATTGTGTGTATTACTCATGAAGAGCATTGCAAATTTTATTGAATTGTTCACAGGGAATATACACTTTATATAATTCTAACAGAGAAAATAACAACGAATAACAGAGAAGGCCAATCAATGGAAAATAAAGAAAGTATAAAAAGCAATTAATAAAGTTTATTTACAAAAGGAAATAAACGCTCAGTGTGAACTCAACAACACACTAACTTTCCAATTTATACCTCACCCCACCCTTGATTTCCATTTCCCCAGACCCAGAGTTTCTAAAACTGGGTTGAAAATGAGTTTTTGGTTGTTTGTGGTGGGTCCCTTCACAAGAAGGAGTTTACTAGTGTGCCTGTGTCCCAGGGTGAGATTAAATTAACTCAATTTTAATCCTGTGTGGTAAAAGTTCTGAGAACCCTCTGCCCCAGTTTAATACCCTAAGTAGCTTTCTATCTGATCAGGGGCTCCTAAACCTCTTCAGTTCTGGACCCGAATGAGAAAGAATTAGTCAATGAGCCTTCGACATATTATAACATGGTAGATTCGCCATCTCCGCTGTGGATGCTTACTCATAATTTTACATATTGAGGTAATGATACGTGGCCAACAACAGTTGGTGCAATGGCAATCTCTTTAGTGTGAGTGGGAATGTGAAAGTGGGACATAACCAGTGGGCAATGAGGTAATGAAGTAGCAGGCTTTCACCCATGTTGCAGCCACCTAAGGCGCCCTCCGTCTCTGGGAAACTGTCAACCCAGCTGCAGCGGTTATTTAGGGTCTGAAATGTGTTGTTATTTTATAATCCACCAAGTGATAATGGCGTGTTACAGGGTGCATGAATAATGGCTTTCATCTGTCTGTATGAACTGCGTGTCAGGAATAAAATACATTTTTTGCATTGTGGGGTGACAGGGCTCTAAGAATTCATTTACTGATACGGACGTCTTGGTAAATATTAGCGCAAGGTTCAGCAGACATAGAAGTGCGAGACCAATCATAACCACGATGAAAAGAGTCAAACATACACCAACCTCTGACCGAGGAGTAGACATTGCTCCTAACAGTACTTAGTTATGTTGAATCGTGAGTTCCCCACTATGGAATATGCTTATTCTCTTTAATCCTGATAACCACTACACCACTGTGCCGCCCTTAATTTAAAGCTGTTAGTAATAAATATTTTGATATGAACCTGAGGTCAAGTGACTAGATGCAACTTGAAAGGTGTCGCTTGTAGTGATGAGAATTATCCTTTAACTCTCCTCTACGCTACAGAGCTGTGTTGGCATCAGCTAATTGTTTTGGGTTTTCTGACGTCTCATCAACCTAATTTCCAGCCACAGCTGACGGCTGTTTTCAGGAAGAAAAACCCATCATGTTGCCCAGCACCAGTCGGTAGACAGACAAAGTCAAAGACTAGCTGGTTGACACGGGAACATTCAGCAGCTACAGAGATGGATGTTTTTTTCTCGGAAATTTGTGGAGACCAAAACAAAACAAAAAGCAGAGTGAAGATTGTACTTGAATTTGACAGATCTCCAGAAACACAACTGTTGGCTCTGTAATTGAAAAAAAACGAGCTAAGAAATTAGCCATCGTAAAAAAAAAAAAAGCAATAATATGTCAAATGTAAGGGATTTTTTTTTTCATATTTCTTAGTATTCCCCCCCCCACGTTACCACAAATATATTCACACAGCATTAAAAAATTCAGCAGAAACATCGCTTTTCAGAACAATGAAGATTTTTTCCCCCTCTAGATGATCCATGTTGCAATTTTCATAGGAACTTTCTTAAATTTTGTATTTTTGGTGAGCCAACCCTTTAAAGATTGTCCGTGGGCATAAGAAATGCTTTCTTTTACCTCTGAGCACAAGGTAGCCAGAAAACCCTTATAATTCATCAAGGGTGCATCGCCTTCAAGGTTAACCCTCCGACGTGCATGCCATGCTGTCTCAACCGTTCTGCCCGGCGAGGACACACACACACACACACACACACAAAAATGACATGCAAACATCTCTGTTTCAAAAGCGAGGCATCACTTGTTGACATGACGCAGTGTGTCTGGATGCATGCTATTCATCTCTCAACGTACGCACAAACTGCATGTATGCAAAGTCTGACTATCACAGAGAATTTGACGCGTTTGGACAGTCGCAGATGATCGTGCCGGGAAGTGAGCGCGACTGATTTAAAACCTGGAGACGCTCCAAGGCCTTGGCGATACACACTCCAGAGCGGCAGGCATTTTTAGCGAAACACACACTCACGCCTAACTGTCAGCAGAAATTCCCATTATAGGCGGCGTAAACAAAAGAAAATAAAGGGTTATGCGAGTGAGAGAGTTTTTGTGCATTTGAGTGTGAGGGTTTTATCTCCCTGTGTGGGAGACAGAGGATGCTACTGTCTTTGACAATGCAAAAGTGTGTGTGTGTGTGTGTGTGCATGCAGGAATCTGTGTGTTAGTGGCCACATGCTAAGCCACAGAAGGTTGCCAGTGTTAAGTCTCGCCTCTGGCTCATTGTGTGTGTGTGTGTGTGTGTGTG
>JBAJHX010000024.1:8671653-8689462 GCA_037176925.1 Amniataba percoides | reverse complement strand
CTTCACGTCATTACGGATGGATTGAAGCACCAGAGTTTAATATATTAAATTCAATTAAGGGCAGTTAAAGAGCGTCGCTGTAGCATCGTGAGACTAAAGTGTGTCCCTAAAATGAAGCTGCCACCGAGCTCCTGTGACTGTTGGATTTCACCTCTGGGGTTCGGAAGAATATCACAATTACATTTCCGTTGTCAGCCAACTCCATCTCCATTCAGCGGGCAGGGCAACTCTGTCACGGTAATCTGTGCCACGGGAACTTCATAAATCACTCCTAATTAAACAGGCGGTAGATTTTTGCGTGACAGGAAGCGGTTAATGTTGTTCTTACTGAATAAGAGCAGCTGAGCCTCATTTCCGAGTCCGATACAGAATAATCTCTAAGAATAAAGAATATTCTCATTATGACCACGAACACCGGAACAAAATTAAGCTAAAGATGTTAAGATGTTTATACGCTGCGCCTTGACTAATTTTCAAAGTAATCATACAGTAAGAAAATTGTATACATGTTATTTTGAACAGGATATAATGATGCTACTTAAAAGACATCTAAAGACTTTCCAATTTGCATGCTTGTAAATGACGAGTTACTAAGATACTGTTGCTAGGCCTATCAACTTTACAATTCTCACATGGCAATTATGCAGTATAATTTGCAGTGTTACCGCACATGACTTGATCTATTAGATGTATTAAGTGACTTGGTCTTGTGTCTAGTTTTTTCCAGTTGCCACTTGTGGTATTGCAACAAAAAAATCCAAAAGCTTCTGTTGCTAAACTTTGATTGTGCTGTTTGCTCATAGTAATACCACTGGATCAGTGCGCTGTTATGCTCATTTTGCAAAACAGTGCAGGTTAAAGATGCAAATGTGAACCCAAATGTCAATTTAAATCCCAGACGTGCTGGGAAGATGGTGGACGGGGCGTGTGTGTGACTGCCCCCCCTCTCCCGCCTATCATACACATTATCCCCTGGGTGTGCGCGTTATAGAGCCCATAGATGTTTTCTCTTGTAGGTCATCTAAACTCGCTTTGTTTGTGGGAGTAAGTGGGCAGTATTGATGCGAGATGGGATTTGCGCTGCATTAGCTCAAAGCAATCAAAGCCCAATTTAAAGACACGTACACATACAGACTCACACAGTACCCAAATGTCTCTTTGACTGAGAACTTCAAAAGAAACCTTATTTTCCCTTCAGCTGTACATGTTCTCCCTATAAAATGTAATTATTCTCAACCTAAGCGATACACACACTCACACAGACACAAGTTGCGCACGTACACACAAATCAGCTTAATGTTTTTTCTCTCTCACTCTTTCGTCTGTGCTGCATCTTTCCGTATTACGAGCTGTGTCAATTTCTTCCGCTGTGAGATCTGAGATGTTGTTTCCCCTGCTGGCATTTTACATTGCACAAAATATTTCCGTCTCTATCGTCATCCACAGGTTTCTATATCTTCCATTGTGCTGCTGGTAATCCCTGTGAAACAATCATCGACTTTGATGCACGGGAACAAAGATTGATCAAAGATTTCGGATGCCACAAAGTGCAGCCACAAAATGAATATTAAGAGCCACCTGAGGTTTGGATTGTGAGGGCATCTAACCTTAAGGGTGTACTGGAAGCATATTTTCACTCAAGGTTTACTTCTGTAAGGATGGGGCGACAAATGCAGCCCCGTTACGCCAAACTGCGCATGATTGCCGCTGCCTCTTTCACTGCCAGATTTCATCTTGCGAGCGTGCTTACACATTTACAGAAAGAAAGAGCTTAGGTGGCGTAGCGCGAAAAAAAAAAAAACAAAAGGAAGTACCTGAAAATGGCCACTTTTAATGTTGCACGCTGCGCGGCTTAAAATGAGGTGAGCGATTGGGACTGACCTCTGTTTATGTGTTCCTGTCTCCTCCTCTCTCTCTCCGCAGCTGGATGCTTGGTGAAGCATGGTGGTGAAGATGGTTAGAACGCACTTAATGGGGCCACTGTCATGGGGCCGGGTCAAATGGCCGAGCATAATGGGACCAGGAGTTCTTTATCTGCTGCTGCTGCTATCAACCTGTCTGGGACAAGACACAGAAGGTAAAGGGAGTCTCTCTTTGTGTCCCCTCTATCCATTTCCTTTTTCATTTTTCTCTTGTCTCTCCTCTTTGTCTTCATCTGTGTTTTATCATTCAGAGTCCGCTCAGCTGGGACTGAATATCAGGACTGTGCGCGTAACTTTTCTGACTTCAGGCTTAAGTGCTGAGCACATCGAAGTCAGACGTTCCTGACTCATTATTGATCCTTTTTGATGGGTGATATCTGTTGATGACAGAAGATGAGTTTTACCTTGTTTAAACAATCTAGTTTTTCAAAGTTTATATTAAGTTTTACCAGTATTGATATAATTTACTGTGCTACTTTTCTTGTTCTTCTTCCAATTTCTGTCTATTTTTTTCTCCACACATGTGCCATTAATATGTCTTGCTTGGGCCTTAGCTTGGGGTTTTGTTGGTTGCTGTTTGTTTTGTTGGTTGCACACCAGGTCAACATTTTTCTTTGTCGATTACTTTGAATTCTGTCTTGCAAAACTAAAGACGTTCCCATCAGTCACAGCTGTGCTTTGTGTTTATTGCTTATTAGTACATGTAAGCATGCTAAAAGGCATAACTCATATGATGAACATGATAACATTATAAACTGCTAAACATCAGTATGTTGATGTTGGCATGTTTGTGTTTGTGCCTCCAGTAGAGCCTCACAGAGCTGTTAGCGTGGCTGTAGACATTTAGGCTGTGTTTGAAATTGCTTTATACCACACTAATATACTATTCATGCTAAGTATATGACATGAAATTGGGTATGTAGTCCGCTCCATCTGCATAATATTTGTATCTTAATTATGCTAGAAATGCCTGTATGCAGAGTAGATGCTACATGAGCTTACTTGACATTTAAATAACTATTAAACTATTAAAATAATTACAAATGATGATAAATGACATTAAAGTGCAATTAGGAGGAAAATTGTTGGAGCTTACATATGCAAAGTACTGTACAAAAATATGTCACAAAACAAATTGTATCTATTTATTTACCTGAAAATAACAGAGGAAGCTATTACATTGAGTGGAAGAGATAATGTTGAGTTAGAATTACAGTTTTCATTCAAGGGTGTTTTGGGCTGGTTATGTCATGATTTATATGGTAATATGATGCAGTTAAGATGTAGTGCTGGGATATATTTTAGTTACAGTGCAAACAGTCGTGGGTAATGGCCTACAGCTCTCAATCATTCATTTAGTATATAATATGTGCTGACTGAGTATGTAGCATGGTGGTATCTAATTTTGAACACAATATTCAGTTATATTGTTGTGGCAAACCAGAAGAGCCAACTTGACCATTTGCCATCACAGTCCCACAACAACTCATTAAAGAGTTTTAAGATAATTCCTCCATGTTTTGAGATGATTAAAATGTGTATGTTTAAGTCCCAAATTCCTGCATCTTGTTCACAGACGAGGAATGAAACAAAATAATGTTCTGAATGTAACTTTAGTGTGTTAGCTTATGTACATGCTTGGGGTGGGTGATAATGTAAATATTAAGTTGGATGTTACAGCTCAGTTAGCATCACTGCCCTGGAAGGATTGTCCCACTCCAGTTCATTTCATAATATCAATAATTAAGGAGAAAAATCATGGATACTTTCACGTTAAAGAAAAAAATAGTCCCTGAACTGAGAGCAAGCCGAAGCAAGGTAAGTCATAAATGAAGTCGTCACCGGTGGGAGAGCTCAACATAATACTCTCTTGACTTTCTGCTCGATTTGTCAGAATATTAATATTCCATTTAACTCTTAGTCCTTGAGATTTATTTGGTTGGCATTTAGCTGACAGGGGCTGCAGCCAAAGGTGAACGTCTGCGAGTGTGTACGCGTCTGTGCGGAGGGAGATGTGTAACCGCCAAGTGCGTACATGTCGGCTTTTAGTGAATCCAGTGACGTAATGCCAAACATCCGTTCACTTCAGATCTCCCCGGACCTAGTGGGCCTCTCGTCTTTTCTCCTCATTACACATGTCCACATGCATTCAATTACACTGGTAAAAGTGTGTTTCCTAAACTGTTGGCAGGGTCTCAAAAACAGGATTGCGGGTGTTATTCTTGTGGATCTGCGCGTAGCAAGAATAGTATGTTTTAATGAGCCTGGATTTTTGGGTTGACAGACAATATATTGCTCAGTTCGGGCCCCCCTCGTGACACGAGTGCTAGTGTGTTTTTAATGAGCTCTGGTCCCAGGATGAGGGGTTGATTTCAGCTGTTTGGACTCCCAAATGACAAGAGTGCTGGTATATTTTAATTAGCCTGGGTCCCAACAGTAAGAGACTATATTTACTCACTTTTGGTTTTCCGAGTGACAAGAGAACCGGTATATTTTTAATGAGGCCCAATTCCAGGGTGAGAGTCCACGCTATGTGTCAAATCTGCCTTTTGGGCTGAAATTTGAACAGCTCCAAACCTTTTTACCTCTGTTCGCCCCCCTTTCCCTCCACAAAAAAATAACAAAAAACTGATTCATCCACCTGATTAAGGTCAATGTTTTAGTGCTCATTTCAGCTTGACTTGTGGCACACAAATGGCTTACCCCGGCTATTGTTGTTGGCTTCTTACTCAGTGCGTTCTAGCACTGAAAATAGACAGACTGAAATGCAAACCCTCTGTTCTGGCGAATTCCCGTACTTGACTTGACTCCGATTATGAATTCAATTGAAGCCTGCGGTGTGTAGGCGGTGCTTCACTGGTTGTTTTAATTGAATGTGACTTATCTGCGGATGTGAACAAGACACAACAGGAGGCATGAAAAGAGTTGTGCTAGAGTTGTCATGTATTGAGTGTGATGTGCGGGTATCTCTCTGTTCATGCTGCTTTTTTTTTTTCCCCACACCTAAATGCGAGTGAATGCATTCCTTTGCACCTGTGTGATTGCCTACAAGCGCGCCTGCATGACAATGAAACTGTGTGCTGGCATGCGTGTGTGTGTGTGTGTGACTGATAGCATGCCTGTGATTATGTGGCACAGCTGCAGCTTGGTAAATGATAAGAACGGTGGCCAAAAAGAGAAGGGTACTGCACTACATTAACCCGATATGACCAGATAGCCCCCCTCTGTCGTTTTCTTAATCACTCCTCTAGCCGCGACACTCTCAGGCGGGCCAGCTTTCTGCAAGATGCGCTCTATGTAAATGTCAGTCGCTAGCGTGACTGTGACCCAAACCGATTCGCACTCGCTAGCCCTTCATCATGGGGTGCCACTCTGAATGAACTCACAGCCGCGCAGGGGTGCTCTGCATGAAGCAGGAGGGTATAAACAAAAACGGGTAAATTGCAGGTCGCACTCGCCATCTAGCATGAACAGGAAGCATCCATCACTGTAGATACTGACAGATGGTGCGCTTACTCGGCCATCGTTGCAACCTGCTGCATAGCGCCTGTTTGACAAAGTGGCACCAACAATCAAAATGTTCTTCTTCATTAATTAGTTAAAAAAAAAAAACCTTTTCAAAAACAGTATTCTCGAGCTTGCTTTATTTCGCATCTGTTCTTACCAGTCACAACCTTTTCTTAAAGAGCCAGTTGAAAATGATATTTTAAAAATTAGAGCAAGTATATGTTCCAGATCTCTTCTACGGTGCACACCCAAAACACAAAACCCCTCCCTGCAGCATCGTTAGGTCTTATTCTTTCCTTTTAACTAAGTGATTTAAGCAGATACTCTCCTCTGATTGGCTGCTTTGACCCAGGCGTGGTAGAGTCTTGTCAAATGGCCTAAGAGGCAGCAGTTTTTTTTTTTTTTAAACAGACTATCTACTATACTGCTTTCATTGCACAGTTTTAGCAAATATGACTAAAAGTAATTTTAAATGTTACTTCTGCCTTAATTAACTGTCTTTTGTTTGAGTGCTGCTGTTTTGTTTTAGTGCTAGCAGCTACATGAATGTGCGTGCAAGTAGAGAACAAGATGTAAATCAGATGAGACTCTCTCTCATGGAAACATTGCTACAAAGCACTGCTGGTGAGGAAAGAACGGTAAGGGTATCTTTCATTCATGTGATTAAACATGAATCTAGCGTGGGGGAAAAAGATACATTGATACATTCATGCATCACTTTAGTGCAGATAATGCACGCTGAAAGGGCAAAGTTAGAACAGTGTGTGAAAGGTTTATGTGCATAAACAAAGCATTGGCAATGATGTAGCATGTCAGAATTTAGGTTTATAGGCTGTTTCCTCCATTATTCAGCACTCACCTGGCATTGAGCCTATACTGTATGCACTCATTGCACATCAGTTGCCATATAGCACTAGATCAAATGTTACTTTGCTCTAAACACTCCAGTCTGAACCAGGATCATTGCCTACATTTCTTTTTCTGCAATCCAAATAGTGGGAAACAAAGACCCGGGGGGCCCATATTGAAGTTTTAATTACCACTTGCTAATGACTTTGCAATTAATTGTAATCTGAAGTGACGTCAGCGTTGGGGTTGGTATCTTCTGGTTGGCGAATCACAACCTTTTCAACATCAGTCATCCTCCATATGAAAACAGAATATTTATGGAACCAGAAAGACATAATGTTTCTAACGCTCAATAATACCAAAGACGGTGCCAAGTAGGTATTAATTTCATTCTTGCATTAGATACTGTTAGACTGCGCGGGTGTTCGTGCTATTGTGTCCACCCCTTGTACTTCGGCGTGATGGAGGAGGACAGTATATGTTCGCTCATGACAAATGTGCTGCGCCGCTAATGTCAATTGTGCCACTATGGTGGGCTGGTGCTGCAGATTTATGGTACATTTTGTGCGTGTGTCAGCGCGTGTGAGTGTATGTGTGTGTCGGTGGGTGGAGTTGGCGTTTTTCAAGGTGATTTTAATATTTATTACCGCTTTTCTTTGTTGTGAGACGTTTCATTCCGAGGTGAACATCTCTCGATCAGCCCTCCCTTCTTCTACCACCTCTTTTTTCCTGTCTTTTTCTTTCTTTCTTTTTTATCAACTGCTGTCATCTCCCTGTTATACCCCTTGTTGCTGTTCCTCCACCTCTCCTTTTGCTTCTGGAACTTTTTGCTTCTTCCATTTATTGCTGCCTTCGCTTACTCTGCTTCTCTTTCTGTGTACCTCTTCTCTCTCTCTCTCCATCTCTGTATACTCCTGTCACAAAAAACATCTTATTTATTTTGCATAAAGTAAATAAATTGTACTTTGTCCTTGAAACACGCGCATCAAAAAAACTTCGGCCTGCATTTGAAAACAGATACTTAGAAATATACTACATTATTTTTCTCAATAAACTCTCACTGTGTGCGTCCTTGAGGTTTTCTGTGATATTTCTTAATACTGTTGGCTAATGTTTTCTAGCCTTTCAGTCGTCTCCCTCTTCACCTCCGTTGGAACACCGTGATGTTTTGCAGGAGCTCATCAGCAGACATGAGAGATGAAAATAAGTTTATTCTTTCAAGGCAAACAAAAGTTAAAAGTCTCTCAAGCATCCGCACTGAGACGCGTTTCTCAGCAAAGGAGAATAGTTAGACGGGATGAGGTTACTGGAGCGATTAGAATCAAACCCCTTCAGATGTCACTGGATTTCTCAAAAGTTTGGATTGGATTTATTTAACTGCCGTCTGAGATGAAGATGAATCATCCAATTTTTTATTTTATTTTTTTTACATTTTACAAGAGGAGAAAATACAGATTTTGTTCTAAAAGTATTCAAAGCTGCTTTTTATTTAAACTTAACTTTAAAATACAGACAGGATATTAACATTGATCTTCTCATCTCGAAAACAAATAAACGTATAAATGTCAGACATAAACATGCTCCCTTTTAAATCTACTCTGATCACTTCGAAATCCGTTCTGCGCCCGCAGACGCTGCCTGATCCTACAGCTGCTGGCTACCGTGAGAGCATTTGGGGTTACCGGAGGGGTGTTTATATATTTCCACCATGTGCCCCAGAACAACTAGCGTCTGATTACCACCACTGCCGCTGTCAGCTGCGTTCAGCCCTTCACCGGCTGGGAGCGGACCTGACACACTGAGACAGAGACGGAGAGAGAGAGGGGGAGAGAGAGTAAGGATAATGGATAAGCCAGCACAGTGACAAAGTGGTGATCCCTACAGCAGTAGGCCAGTGTGTGTGTGTGTGTCTTAGTGTGCATGTTTTTTTTTTTTTGCGTGTGTGTGTGTGAGCCAGTCTACAATCCGTTTTCTCCCGAGATACATCAATCTAACACAAGGTCACACCGTGTCTCCTCTACAATCCTCTCCTTTTATTCTTCTTTTCTCCCCTCTTCTGTCAGTCTCTCCATTTCCAGTCCTCTCCTTCTCTTCCCCCCCCCCCCGCTCCCCACTTCCCCGAATTCTCCCATTTCCCTCTCCCTCTCTCTCTCTCTCTCCTCGCCAATTTCGTCCCCTCTGCTCCTCCTCTGTCCTCCATGGATGAATGGATAGAGGAGAGGATGGGGTGGGTGGCGGATGGATAGATGAATGGGTGATGGATGAACGGCTGGCTGGTTGGGTAGGGGAGGAAAGACGGAGAGGAATGGGACCCCGGGGAGAGGTGTAGATTGGTGTACCTGCTGATGGAGGCTTAAAAAGGACATGACACATGAGAACTTTTAGAGGAAAAAAACACCCTTTCCCCTGTCCGTCTCCTCCAGTATTTCAACCCTTTTACGACCATATCTCTCAACACTCTTGTTTGAAAGATTGCGTACTGTATTTTTAGAAGTCACGCCTGTCAAGCCAGTCAATTCTGTGTCAAAACTTTCTTTTTTTTGGTGTGTGTGCTAAAACGTATTGTGGGCCATGCTGCAGGGAATCGGACCAGGATGAATGAAAGGAATTACTAGTGTGGCTTCCTGTTTTAACACTTTCATTTACACAATTTTAATAATGCGCTTTTAATAAGTAAATTATCTCAAAGGGGCTCTTTGCATATTAATTAAGTTACATCAAAAAAGGCCCAGTTTGTAATTAACTTACAAACCCTGTGGAACACTATTAATGGCTCCACGCCCCCACATACTGTGGCAATGCTACACACTTATTCACATATTGTTCACAATATTACCCTGCTGCCATTAATCCTCATTAATTGCATTGTGTGCATGTGTAAGAGACACCCAAAAGACCTTTCCCTGCAGCTTTTCTCCCTGCGTTGTTTCAAAGTGTATTCTGAACGACTAAAATGATTTTATTTTTAAGTGGCGTCTCTACAGATCTCACTTGATGCGACTGCATATTGAGTGGCAGACTCCTCCATCTCCTCTCTTGTTTTATTATCCATTTCACCTCGATCTTGCTCATGCGAGCGGACAGTTTCATCATAAAATGTTTACTTTGCCATTTTTTGGAGTGTGCCACATCCAAATCCTGTGGCCATCAATCAGCGGCGCAAACAGCCTTTTCAGACTCTCCTCTCTCCTTTGAGAGCGAAAGTCCCCGCAGAAAGACCTGAACGCAGACGTCTCTCGGGATGATTTCCGCTTGCCTTTTATTTAATTATTTATTTAATCTTTTTTCTTTCTTTTTTTTGGTGCTCACATATTACTCCAGCATATTTTTGGAGTTCGCCATCGCTGGGTTTCCCCATTCACAACGTAGACTCCAGGCTAGGTAGCCAAGCGAGCATTTTAACAGATGGTAACAAGCAGAAGGCAGTGGAGTACGACTTCAGCTCAAATGAGCACAAATATGGCACGGTGGAAAATTTGATTAGAAAGCACAGAAAGTACATTGAACTCATATTAGAAAGAAAGTTGAGACTGAAACAAGAAGGTTATCAGCCACAGCACTAGAGTTCATCTCCACTTAACTTTTGCCACTAAGTTGAGCAAATGTTTAACATTGTTTCTGCATATTGTGTGAACATATATTCAGAATGTACAATATTTTCCATTCAGCTAATATGAAATTAATATGTTGAATGAATGTGCTCTTTTAAGTGTTTCCAGTGTTAATGTTGAAACTAAACTGGCTGTCACTTCATGTTTACCGCACAGACACAGGAGCAATATCAACCCTCTCATCTCAATCTCAGCAGGACAGCGAATAAACCTATTTCCCAAAATGTCAAAACTATCGCTTTAAGATTGTTTGTTACACTTGACTCAAACAAACATTCAACCCATTCCCCACGGGATATATATAAAAAAAACAAAAGGAGCACAGAGAACATTATAATCTTCAGACGACTGCCTGCTACTTTTCTGTGCCTTGCGAAATGGGCCCACAGTGCATCACTCTCGGGCCCCGTCTGAAACATCATCAGATGAAATGAGTCAATTATTTCAGTGGAAGCAGGCCAGCGCGATGGCTCCGATGCCTGTGGTATTCTTTACTGTCATTCGGGAACAAAGCATCCTCGGGCCTGCCAATGCACTCTGCCGGTCCGTGTCGTCTGATCCTGTGCCACAGAGTTAACATAGCATACACACTGCTAATCTCTCATCGGATTATGTCGTACTGAAGTTGTGATTAGTATTCTGATTTTTCCCTCTCAGCATGTGCTTCAGGTTTTCCCTCAGCTCCCTGGGCATTTTATAGACTTTATTTCCTCCACCATTACTGTACCCAGATACATGTAAATGCTTTTAGAGATACACTCCGGTGGGTTATGATAGAAAAGCGTAGACACGTTTACAGAGATGAGATTATGACATAATTTTTTTGTTAAATGTCAGACTAAAACAAGCATCAGATTATCAAAGTTTAGCATAAAAACTGGAAAAAAGATGGAAACAGCTGGCCTGCTTCAGTCTGAGGCCCAGCTACAAACATTTTATCTTGTTTGTTTTATCCCTGTAAAAACAGCAATTTATGACTCAAGACTCAAGCATGTTGAACCATTAATTTAATATTGTGACAGTAAGGCGACATTAAAGCCAGTAGTAATGTCTTGTGGGCAAAGTCGCCGCATTTCCTCTGTGGAGTGACTCAGCTTACGCATCCAACGGACTCAACACACACTCGGCCATGTCCAGGTGCCTCACTGAGTCACAGCCTCAGCATGTATATTTAATGGTAACTCTAGCATGTGATGGCCTAAACTGTGTAAACTGCTGCGAAGGTGCACGCGAAGCAACGGTTCCTAAGCAGCCGTGTGTGTGTGTGTGTGTGTGTGTGTGTGTGTGTGTGTGTGTGTGTGTGTGTGTCATGGAGACAGTTGCCTAGCTGTGTGTCTGTGCGTGTGCCGGACAACAATAGTTGTTTTCAACCAGCTGAAGCCTTTTTGGACTCTCTCTCTGTCTCTCCTTCTCTCTCTTCTTCTCTCTCTTCTTCCTTAGTCGACCGTTCGTAATGGGGACTTTTTATGCTGCCTCCCTTGGCAACCCGTACCTGTTTATCCTGCCAGCCAAATTTAGATGGACCGCATTTGAATAGTAAATAAAGAGGTTATTGATTGAAACACTCCAGGTTTGAATGCAGAGGCGTTTGGTGGATGATAAATCTGAAACGGAGCGAGCTCTTTTCATGGACTGCCTGTGATATTGTCAGAATGGAGAGGTCTATTTCAAAGTTTGAAGCCCTTTTTTCTTTCTTTCTCTCTTTTTTTATGTGGTCTGCACCTTGAACGCCCACAAACCCCCCCACCATTCCCCTCACACAGCTCCCCACGGAGCTTTTCATCACCTTGACAGAAACCTGGCATTAGATGGATTTATTCACTTGCTCATGCACAAAGTCATGTCAGTGATTATTTTTTTTTCTTCCGGAAAACTTTGAAGGAGGAGAGCGCAAAGTGTGTGCTTACGGGAGAATAAGTGTGTGCTTACAGGAAGACAAGTACGTATCAATGAAGGAAGAAATGCGCAAGTAAACTTTTGAGGGTGAGCCTGAGTGGACACTTAACGGCGATAAGTACCCGCATACAAGAGAAGACTAACTGTGCTATAGGAGCCCTTTTATTGGATATCTCATACAAGGAAGTGTGCCTTTGAGAGGAAATATGCCCATGACCTATGTCTAAGAAGAGACGGCAATTTGAATTTCAATGCAATTGACTCTTCATTTTGAATTTCCTCCCTGGTGTGGTTTTCCGTGGAAGGATCATCAGCCTTGAGTTAACTGTCATGCACAGAGAAAGGGAATTACTCTAACGTGTGATTAAATTTAGGACCTGCTGACAATATGTGGCAGCTTAATTGATTTCCTCCTCATTGTTAAACTTCTCCGCAAACACACGGCAGCGTTTGTTCTAATGATGCTTTAACTTGAAAGAATTGCCGGAAAATTTATCACAGACGGAGAGAAATTGGACTTTGAATTAGCATTACCTGTCCGTTCGGGGATATGCAGATTTTAAAAGATTTGGCTCACTTCATTTGGACGTCTCATCATGCTCATCCGTCACTTTAACTTACAACCAGGACTGTTTACTGTTTCATCCCATTTAATTTTTAGTATTTGAGGTGGGGGGGACGGAGCAGACTGACAACGAGAGAGGGAGGGAGGCAGATGAGAAGAGATAGAGGAGGGAAGAGAGCGATGGGGAGAGAAAGAGACGGAGATGCCCCATAGAGAACAAATGGCTGGTTAGTAATAGATGAGGGGCATCAGCTTACACTGAAGGATAAAAAGGCAGTCAAGCAGGGGATACACATCTGTCATCTGCTGTTTGCACACACACACACACACACACACACACAGGCCAGCTGGTAGAGTGTGATGTAACTAGTGACTGTTGTTCCATGGCTCATGCATCTTTCTGCATTGCCAACCTGAGATGCTCCCTTAAAAAGCTTCGGTCAAATCATCGCTCTCCTCCACCGAGACCGTCAGCTTGCTCATACTTGTGTGCTTTCCAAGAGTCAGACGAGCAGATAAGCAGCACTCCCATGACTCTTCATTAAATATGGCGTTTGTCTCGGCAGCCCCCCAAAGTTCAAAAGCTCACCAATTAACACGTTGTTTTTTGTGTTCGCTGAATCCGTACAAACAGTGATGTAAAAATGACAATTTGTGGTTGCGTGATGTACCTATTTCTTGATGAGCAACAGTTTGTGTCCGGCGCTTCGTTGCAGCATCCTCGGCGGTTGCCTGGCAACCTCACTGTCACAACAAGACACTGCTGTTGTTCAGCAAGGAATAGTTTCAGTGACACTTTATTGAGGCTGACGCGATACAAGTTATCACCAGTATGACAAAAGTGAACAATGGTTTTCCAACATACAGACAAGTAACAAGCATTCAAGAAGCCGCAAGTAAACTATAAGGTGTGTTAAGTATTGATGTAAAGATTTTCCAAAAAAGGTCAGTTGACTGTCAGTATACAGGAGTTCTTCCAGACATCTTCATCATCATTTTTTCATCATCATATTCTTTCCCCTGAAATACCTGATGTATACAGTCAAAATGCCAGAAAATACAAAGTAACAGGTTAACCCAAATGGTAATCTTTGTTGCATAAAATAAGTGGATGAATGTGCATGTTCTGCTATCTGTAAAAAAGCTCAGTCTTTTCTAAGAGTTAGAGGAAAGTCAACTGGACTTGCTTGAGGTTCTTGAAGATATTTCACACACACCAAGCAAGTTATGTTTTTTTTTAAATGTTTTAGACTTCCTACTGTTCTCAGCTGTTTTTCACTCTAATTGGATAGTCTTAACATGTGTCTACAAATGCTTTGTGCAGAATACCCTCGAATATTCTCCTGATAGTCAGCTATAGATTAGTTCTAAGACTAATCTATAGATTAGACCATCAACAAATAAGCCACTAATCCTCTGTTGGTATTTGTTGATTGTTAACTGATCTAATCTTTAGTCATGATCAGCAGATTATCAACAAAGTCAACAACAAGATTTTGTTGTTTCAGTGTCACTGAATGTCAGTCGACACACTGTTGACATGTTACTGAATACCTCCCGAGCGTCAACAGATGCACTATTAAAATAAAGCGTTACCATAGTTTCTGCTTGTACCTCCTTTTTAAATGTGTATATTATCTTTTTATCTGTACACACTCAACAACAAAGAAAAAAGTATAATTCCCAATATGCTAAATTATTCCTTTGATATTTAACTAAAACTACAAGTCAAAGTCAGAACTCAGTATTTATTCATCTAAGCCAAAAAAGACATGTGGGAAACAGAAGACAAATCCCCGTCTTCAGTGCCAAACTGTGCTTTGTACAACCAAATTTCCACCCCAACCTCCATACCATGACTTTGGTGCAGACACTTCCTGATTTCAGATGCAGACGCATGATCAGAACATCTTAAAAAGTATATGTTTCAAAACGTGGACATCTATAACAATCGAGTATACCGCTGCAGATGCCGTTCGAACTTACTCCCGGACAAGATAATCATCTCAGAACGGTCGCTGGAACAACCGCTGGCTTTCAAGGAAATCTGTGGACAAGCTAGCCGATATGACTGTAGTTAATGTTTCTGCATTCATGCAGCTCAGTCGTTTTAAGTCAGTACAGTTACAGTACGAGCAAAGAACACATTCCTTGCCTCCGTCTCGGCGCGACAAATTGAAGAACCAATAGTTTTCTGCACCTAGATGAGCTAATTCGGAGTGCAAGAGTGGTTTAATCTTTATCTGGGAACATTCAATACCGTCCCATCGCAAGACAGAAGACCAATGAATGTTGATATAATCTATGATGACACACAGTTGTAATGCTTAATCATTGAGGGAAGGAGAGAGAGAGCGAAAAGGAGAGAGAGTGTGATCATTGTTCCATGAAGTTTATTTTCTAGGTGAGCAGATATCCGTCTTCCAGTGGGATTATTCCCAACCATCCTCCCGCACAGTGATGTCGCTGCTCTGTCTGCTGGATGTGTGTGTCCTGGCGAGGACGGAGGGATAGAGGGGCCATTTTTAGCCTCCAGCTTGGGTGAAAATGATTTCCGGTCAGGGTAATACAGTAGGTTGGGTGGCGGCTGTGAATGGAGGCGGAAAAGCTCATGGAGGTGTTGGTTTTTGTGTGCCGTACATGCAAACACACACATTTCTACACACTGATTGTGCTCTATTCATCTACTTGTCTTTTTTTTAATATTTCATGTTTGACCTCACCCTTTTCTTTTTGTGGTTTTGTTGCCTTTGCTTTGCTCTGAAAGTTAATTACTTTTCTTTCCTGATTTTTCTTCTTCTTTTACCTCTTCCTCTTCTTCCCACGGCCGCTACCTTTCTTCCCCCTTTCCTTCCTGGTGGGACGTGGCTGTCTCAAACTTCAGACTGGCAGTATGAGGGTAAGAACCATCTCCTCCCTCTTCCTCTGCTAACTTTGTGTTCAGTCACGGCGCTGGTTTATTAACCCCCGCTAACCCTGCGTGGATGGCTTAAGGGCGTCGTGCCCGTCGTTACCGGTGAAAGAAGTGGGCATTAGTCTCTCCTCACTGTCAAGTCCTGCCTCCCTCACCTCACCTCTTTTTCTACTACATTTCATTACAATTATATGATTCCTCTGCTCTTCCTATCCAAACCATTTCCTCTCACTGTGGAGAGAGCGTAGAGGTTAATAAGCTCTATAGGTTTAGCCTCTATTTATGTCTATGGATGTAATGCTGTTGTCCTTATAGTGTTTCATAGTCATAGTTTTTACTTTATGATTTTTTTTTACTTTTTCTATTTGTCTTTGTAATCTTTTTTTTACTTCTCTCTGCTCATCCTGTAACACCTTAGTCAGTTTCTCCATTCCTCCTCTATTTTCACATTCACTCCTTTCAGTACCCTGCTGTTGCCATTCATAACCACGCTCTCTTTCTGTTAGTCCAGTTCAATTTCAAAGAGACACTCTGACAGATTTATCGCACCAGGCATTTAAAAACTTTTTTTCCCTCCAAGCGAAATAGTCCTCATGCTTCGGAGTTGAGCTTTACACTTTTTAAGCTCTTTGTAAAACACATATAAAGCAGAAATTAAATTAATGTTCCCGTTTTCCTTGTCACCCTCACAGAATGTAAACTGTCTCGGTCGGGTCCTCCTGCTACCATCGTTGCCATCGATGAAGAAAGCCCCAACGGTAAGTAATTCTTCTTCATCCTGTGCTTGAAAGTGGATTTAAATGAAACAATTTAACTTTTGTTGTGACAGTGAGAAGTTTTTCGTGTAATCATCACCTTTTGCCGTATGTTAAACAAACACTGTTAGATGATCTTGACCTTTTCAGCAGATGCTGATTGGCATGGCGTGTAACCTGCACTCATTAATATTCATTAGGTCGGCGCCAACTGAGTCATAGTTGGAGCCTGATCCCTGTCCCTGATGATAAGACATGAAGTCATCCAGTTTGAGCCGAATCTCTGTGTTTGAGAGTAAATGACGTAAAAGATTCGAGTGTTGTTTTGTCTCCCTGTGTGTGCATGCTTGTGCTATTGAACTGGTGTGTAAGAATGTGAGCTTTAAGTACGAATTTGGTATTTTGGGTCAATACAGCCAACAGTACAAACCCATATACAATCTAAGAGTATGGCAACAGTTGCACACAATAAAAATGTTTCACCTTTAATCCCTGACAACTTTCTGTACACTGGTGCCTATTTAATCTTTTTTTTTTTTTGTTCACTTGAGAAAATTGGCCACTTATTTAGATGGGGTGAAGAGTTGATTGTAGTTTGTGCCCCTGGTTTCTTTCCCATTTCTCTTTAAAAAATCTGAAAAGAGGAATATTTCTTGGTGATGGTTTGCTATCATGATAGAAATTATAAGGTATTCAGTGACTTCTTATTATTGTATGTCCCGCTGCACGTATGCAACATGTCCCTGGAAACTGGAAAAAGACATTCAGCCACTCTGAACATAATGAAAAATAGACATTATAAATTATGCATCACATTTCATTTCAATAAAGTGTTGATAACCTTGGGAAAGCAGTGGACTACTTGGAACTTTAAAAGATCAACAAGACTCATACAGAACTACATGTGGCTGTGGAAAAAGACCAGATCGTTACAAAGACTGGTCATGGATACAGACTATGAAATGGGGCAACCATCAGCCACCTCCTCTATAGGAACAACATCAAGCTGTATGCCAAGAGCGAGTGAGACATCAACTCACTGATCCACACTACCAGGATCTACAGATTTCAGACTGTCATTCTTCACTTGTCACTCGACAAATGTGGATGAATGTTAACCAAGAGAGGGACGGTCGTCAGAACTGAAGGAGTCAGACTGTCAGATGGGAACAATGCAGATATTGAGGACGGCGTCAAATAACCTGGGAGCCCACAGGCCAATGGGAACCATGATGAGACCACAAGGAAGTTACTGGTGTAATAATCTGTCCAAAGAAGACATAGGGGCCACTAATTACAATCGCAATGTTTCACAATTTATGGGGGATTCAACCCCAAGTCCAGCACCCTGAGGCTGTACACCGAGTCTAAAGAGGGAGGGAGTTGCTAAGCAAGTGCCTTAGGCAGCAGAAAATCGGTGGGGAAGAATGGCTGAAAGCATGCTGGAAGGGCAAACCCCTGCATGACACGTGCCACTGCCAAAACTGAGGAAGTGGCTGATATATAAAAAATCCTACCACTGGCTGGAAAGGGCTGGACTGAAAGACAGTGATGATCGTGGCCGCACGAGAGCTATAGAAGCTGAAGTCCACCGCACCAGGCAAGATCCAAGGTGCTAGAAACAGCTAAGATACTGCGCAGAGCCCTCAAGCTCCCCAGCTTCTGATACAGGACTCGAGCTTGAAGGTGGAACAGACCCCCCGGGGAAAATAGGCGAGTGGGGGATTTTTTTTTCTTTTTTTATCTCTCTGTATATATATATATACATATATATATCCATATACATATAT
>JBAJHX010000024.1:8652263-8666165 GCA_037176925.1 Amniataba percoides | reverse complement strand
GAACAGTAGAGTACTGTATTTTAAGAATACAGTAAAGTTTAAAAAACATTGTCTGGACTGTAATTTAACAGAATTTCCTGTGTTTTGACAGTAACACTCTGTATTTCAAAATAACAGATTAATACTGTTGAAATTCTGCTGTAAATTTACAGCAATTGTTTACAGTGCACCTAATAATTTGTTGAAGGGCGATTTTGCGCTCACACACAAACACACAAGTTATTTTGGGTGAGTAATGCAGTGTGTCAGCCTCTGTAATGAGTCTCTCATGATTTGGAGCTGTACAGTGTCAAGCGGTTAAACTTTTTACTTCTCTTCTCATTTGTTTTTTTTGTTTTTTCTCCTCCCTCTTATACTGAAATGACTCTTGACAGGTATTGGCTGCGGATTTTCATCTTGACAACCACTCGCTGGTTTGTGAAACTGATTAAACGTGCGAATTAGCTCAAATTAAAATGCTTAAGAGCGGCACCGAAGTTGTTGCTCCAAAATCCGGCGGCCCGTTTAATCACGCCTGTGTGGCCTGTATGGGAGTTTTAGCGTGGAGGTATCCATGCAAACAACCTTACAGCCCTGCAAAGTTTGGCAAAGTTTTGGTTTTTTGTGGACGCTGTCAATCACCAATAAAGTCTGGTGGAAGGTCGGGCGTCAGTTTGATCCTCCATCTGCCTCTTCTGTCATCTTGTGACCTTCCCTGACATCTTATGCTGACTGAGAGATAGTGTGCATCGCTCGATGTCCACGGCAAACAGTTTCCATTTAAATCGCGCCCTGTCTCGCTGTTTGTACGTCGCTGACTCACTCCTTCTTCCAATATTCCCCTCTCTCTCAAATCATTTCGCCGCCCTCAGTTGACTGCGTTAAATGAATGAATTTGTATTCCGTCTTTGCCATCTGCCTCATTAGAAATGTTAGCTTTTATTTATTTTGAGGGTGCAGATGAAAGCGTTAGTCGTTAGCTGCGTCTCGTCGGACCAGCTTTCTGTCCGTCACTGAAATGTTTGAGATGAGGGATTTTATTTTTTCTTCCACTCGGCCCGTAAGTATCCCAGGTACTGGTGTGCAGCGCGCGGTGGAGAGAGAGCAAACAGAGGCCTCCCTGCCTGGTTCGCCTCGCTTAATTTAATTAGAGCTCCACATGCTTTTTACTCCGTCTCTCCTTCTGTTTGTGTGCTTCTCCATCTCACTGCCCCTGACCTTGGCTCCAGCCTAAATATAATTTCCAGGTGTATGAGTAATTGAGAACATGAAGAAAAGGACCGTTCTCTTCTGACTCTCTCTTTCGCTAATAAAGTTCCATCTAGGACTATTTCTCCACAGAACTTATTTTAATCTATTTGCAGGAGCTCTCTGGTCTCTCTCTCTTTCTCTGCAGCTTACGGGTTAATGCAACTGCTTTTACTGTATCCGCAGGAACCTTATTGGTGGAGAACATGCAGATAAATGGCGTGGCTGAAGGTCCGGATCGTACCATCTCCCTGTCCCTGCGAGATAACTACGACCACTGGGTGATCCTCGACCCTTCCAAACAAGCCCTTTACCTCAACAGCACCGGACGGGTTCTGGATAGAGATGTAAGTCATCTGGATCCATTTTCCAGTTGGTCCAGTTCTTAATCTGCACACCCCATTTTCTTAGCTCTTCAGTATCAGAGAAATGGAAATCTTAATGGACACGCAGGAGCTGCTACTGTTCCTCTAATTAGGTGAACATTAACCGGCCTTTCAGCAGATGGAGATAATACCTCCTTCTTTCCTTGTTTCTGTTTCTTTTTCTTGGGACATTGGTTAAATATGTTAGAGCCAGAGTTTTTCACGACACTCTCACTTTTTCCTTCATTTGCAAATGTGAGGAAAAAGTTTTTAGCTCCGTCTCAACTGGAGAGCGACCAGCCTCCCGCTGCTTTTCCTCTGTTAAGTAATCCAGCAGATGTTTTTGAAAGTCTGATTTGGCCCCCCAAAAAAAGTATAATTCAAGAGGCTGGCAGTCTTCTGTGCCATGTTTTTTATTCATTTTCTGTTTTATTTTCTGCTGCTGAACAATTGTAGTCTTTAACCATGCATCCATCCTGCTGTTTTGTTTCTGCCCTCCCTTCCAGCCCCCCTCGTACATTCATTCCATCGTGGTCCAGGTTCAGTGTACCAATGAGCTGGTGGGCACGGTGATTTTACACGAAGTCCGCATCGTCGTCCGAGACCGCAACGACAACGCGCCGCACTTCCAGCAGCCGAGATACTATGTCGCCGTCAGTGAGGTAAAACACACACACACACCCTAAAAGTGACAGCACATGCACATAAACGCACCCGACCTCTGTTTCTCACAGAGATGCAGTGGAGTTTAAAAAAAAGAAATTCCATTAAACTGTGTGTGGTGGAAATACTTTACTGTCTTTCACCTAAATCAGGAGCCGTTTATTGCACTTATCCTGCAGCGCTGCTGTCCGTCATGATGGCAGATACGGGGCTCGTGGGAGGGAGGGGGGGGGGGCAGTGACAGTCCTGTCCGGCATGAAGCTCAGTAACGCTGTACCGAGCCCTTCCCATGCTGCTCTGGGAGTGGGGGTGACGCGTGGTGCAAAGAGCGCCAGTGTCAGAGGCTGCTGATGATCTGCGCTCAGAGAATGTAGCCTGGCACGGGCGCACACACACCGCAGTGCGTTTTAGATAAGAAAAAACCTCCCCCAAATAGTATCGTACATGGCGTTTTGCTGTCAGGCGAAAGTAGACGGGCAGCGCTGCAAGCAGGGAAAAAGCCGAGATTTTTGGGGGGCAGCCGTGGAAAGGAAATAAATCTGTTATTCTGAGGCTTCCAGAATAGTCTTTCAGATGCCAATCCCGCAGATAGCGTGTCCTCCAGAGTCTGGGGTAGCAGAATTTAACTAGAGGAGGTTCAAACTTAAACTGGACAAGGATACATGTAGCCTGCTGCCAGCACAGACCTAGGCGGACCCAGTAGACTATCTCATTATACAGTCTTCCACAGCCTGTCCAACTCAATCTGTCTTCTCAACCTCTCTCTTTCTCTCTCTTGGCCTCTCTTCTCTTGTTTTCGCAGCTCCCCTCCTCCTCCTCCTCCTCCCCTCTCCGCTCTTCCACCTCCAACTCCCCGTGCCCCCTCACCACTCCCGGCTCTTCATTATGTCACCTTTTCTCAACCTCCCCACCTTTCCTCTGCCACCCTCCATATATTCCCGGTCGCCTCTCCTCCGCCCCTCACAGCTCTCCGGTTTCTCATTACTCCCGCTAAAATAATTTCCTCCGCTCACTTCAACGGCCACCGCGCAATTTAGGAGATGCATCATAAAAATAAAAAAAAAAATCCCTAAAATATGATCCCTGTGCCAGGCCAAGGTAAATGTGGTGGTAATAATTTAGTGGTAAAAATAGTGGATAGATTTATCCCGATGTGGGCAATAATTAACATCTGAGTGCAAGTGTGCTCATTAGGCAGACAGCTATTGTCCAATTCACTTCTGTCACCCTACAACTCCAGCCACCTAATGCAGTAAATTTAATATGGAGAGAGCGACTCAGGAGTTCATTCAGCTTTATCTACATTAAACCCCGCTTTCACTTGTCTATTACTACCAATTATTGAGTGCAAGAAAGTGAGGCAGAGAGATTAGGAGAGGCAATGTGGTTATTTATAAGAACGTTTGGGACACAATTTATGAGTTCACCGGGAAAGTTTCTGGGTACAAGGTGATCCTTGTGGCTGATTTCACGAGCTGGCACCGGCGGCCCTGAGTCTGGAGTAGTTTCATTAGAGCCGCATCCAAAAGTGGCAAAGTGACAGCATGAGATGTTCTGAAGACCATTGTTGGATCAGTGGGAGGCAGAGATATCCCCGTTGAGGGAAATGATGTAACAAATCATCGGCGCGGCAGCTAAATTAAACTTGGTCGCAAATGTTTCTCATGCTGTCTGAAGATTAGACTTCTGTTTTGACACTCAATCAGAGAAAATACAGCGCGATTTATGGCTGCTCCTCCCCGCGCGTGCTGCGGGGAGCGCTCAGATTTTGGGGTCAAGAGCTTCTTGGCAAAAAAACTAATTGGTTATCTTTCTGAATATCTTGCTTTGATTTTTTTTCTGTATTAGTTTAAAGTTTAAATACAACCTGAAGTGTTTGTTTGCTTTTGAAATTTCAAGTTTTTTTCAGCAATACACTTGTAAATACAAGGTTGGTGTGAAATAAAAAGAAAGGAATAGATATATTTGTCTAGATTTCAGGATGTAATTTCATCATCTAGCTGTTTTTTTTTTAAATGCATGCACTTAATGAGACGGCTGTGGTCTTTGTCTTCACTGTCCCACATATGGTGTTGCTGATGTGACACTTGCAGTCTAGACGCGTGGGTTCCTGTCCTCAGACTACCGATATTCATACATTTCGCAGCTAAACTAATTTGGACTGTGCTCAAAGTGAGATTGAATCAGAGCGCTTGCAGCCCATTATGTCTTATTGGATTGAATTGTTTGAAGTTAGTTCATTAATGTTGTCAGTCGTATGCTGTGAAAAGGGTGGGTGTGATAAAATATGCGTCTACCTACAAACTTCTGCTGATTTGCTGTAACCTTTGCTGACAATGGCCTTATTATTTTCTAACAAGATTTTGCGTCCCATCGGTCTCCGTTTTTCTCTTTTTTTCTTTTTTAAAAAACAGATATTAAGGGGCAAAGTAGATACTCACTCTTTGCTTTTGAAATTGAGCACTCTTAAGAAACATACATGATTTTTATCGCATGTGTCGTACTTTTATCTAAACGTTTCTGTGTGTCACATCCCGAGTCGTGATGGAGAAAAAACACTGATGCACACGTAGACAGACAGAAAGTCAAATAAAACACACTGCCTGTGTGTTTTTTTTATTCCAGAGCAAATCAAAGTGCACAAACAGCTGCAAGCCGATGTACCTCCTCAAGCCCCATTTGAGCACAATAAACATAAAACTGCAAGTAATTCTCTCTGTTTGTTTTGCGGAGATGGCGGGGTATCAAGATCCCTTATGGCCATGTGAAGAGTTTTTTAATGTATCGCTCCCGCGTCCCTGCCGCATACAGACAGCAGATATCTGCAAGATACAACGATACAGAGCAGAAACTATCACGTCACTGGCACTGAGGATGAAAGTGTTTTACATCATGTAGTGTGAGCTCATAGGCAAAGATGCTGAATTTGTTTTCATGTCATGTTTTCAGCTGACACCGGTCGGAACCACCATCTTTTCTGGTTTCTGGGGGAACAACGGAGCCGCAGACATTGATGACGGCCCCAACGGACAGATTGAGTACACCATCCAGTACAACCCCAAAGACCCGGTAGGTTACGTGTATGTGACGTAGTCTGTTCATAAACACGATTTGCTGCTGCTGTATCTCCTTTTGAATCACTTTTTAAATCAGATTTTTATCAAAAGACATTCTTATCAATTTTTTACATTTTGTCCTTGGTGTTTTATTTATCATTCTATGGTTTTCAATCACGCATTGCTTTCATCGTGCTTCTCTTTTCGTTATATCTGCCAGTTTGTTCACATGTGATTTTCATTTTAACGTGTTATGTGTTTTTCTTTGCAATGCTGGGTTTGAGCGCTTTAGAAATGTAATATTATATTCTTATCATTCAGCTGGTTTGGCACCAAGGGCATGGTAACATTTAGAATCTGGTTTCATGAAAGTTATTTTATTGTTCAAAAGGAACAAACTCAAAGCTGCCTGACTAGCTGCATAGCCAGGGGTGGTTGTGAGCTTTGTCTATTAGTCAGCATCGTGAGATGTAAAGAGACACCATAAGCTCTCATTTAATATTGAATATTTGGGGGAATAATAGAATAGATCTCATGCAAGATCTCTTAGCTTATCTTAGCTTGCTTTTCTTGTTCGGTCCTTGTACAAGTCCATCGGATTAGTGTCAGCAAATACACCTAATATTAAGTATCCCACATAAACCTGATGAACTTGTTTAATAATTATAATACCATAAACTGTAAGGCTGCATGTCCAAAATATGAGAAAAGTGGGGAATTACTCGTATAAGCCACTTTTTGAATAAATCTGTTCATTCCTGCGGCCCTTGCATGAGGCCCATTGTTACAGTATGAAAGCAGAGGGATTTTTAGCCCTTAAGTATCTGTACAAATATTGAGCCAAGTTAATATCTGAATCTCAGCTCTCTCAGTACTTCTGCCTGTCTTTTTCTTTTTACCTCTTTGCTTTGTTTTACAGCAGATTCCTCTTGACTCCTTAATATCTCCCTTCTGTTCTTTGTTCCGGTATCACAAAACACATTAATCAGTCTTTGTGTGAAGAAGTGAAATTTCTTTATTCATTGTGGCCGAGCACGATATTAAATTAATATCATACAGCCTGATAAAGTCCTTTCTACTACTACACTTTCACCGCCGGAGCTTCTACTGCTACTGTTCACGTGTGTGTGAAACTGTTGACTCTGTGCTGTGATTCAGTGAGTTTGTGTGCGTGTTTCAGACAACAAACAGGACCTTCGACATCCCCCTGACACTGTTTGGCGCCGTCGTTCTCAGAGAAAGACTCAACTATGAGGAGATAACACGCTACCTGGTGATCATACAGGCAAATGTAAGTATTTCTATGTGTTTGCATGTTTGATATTTTCGATTTGGAATATAAGTTTAAACACTTGAAAGTTTGACTTTCCATCTGAGACCTGCTATAAAATATGTCTGAAGACAATAAAATGATCTCCTGACTGAGTGGGAGTGAAGTTTGTCTAGGGTGCTGTTTTGTTTTTTATGAAAATGTTTGTTATCAAAGTAACATTTCTGTTACACAACTGTAGACTTTTTTTTTGCTATATTGATTCAGCCTTAAGAGAATGTCTAGGCACATTGCTAATTATCACTAATGTCTTTGTTAAGATAATTGTTTTCCTCTTCTTATTTCATGACACTGTTTTATTTATAAGTGTGGTCCTTACTTAATTTAACTTAATGCACACAAACAGACGCGTGGGGAACGGCGGGGGGATGTAAACTGAGGTAGACAGGAAATTATTTAAGGTGCTGATTGTGCCATTAAGGCTTTTGTTGTGACAGGAAAACCTTGCTTACAAAACCTTTAGTTCTCAACAAAGTATTCAGGTAAGTGTTTGTATGTCTCAAGGCCCATTTGTCCTGAAAGCGTTATTAAAAGTCAACAGTACACTGAAAGATTAATGTGTTTCTGAATGCTTGAAAGCCTGACGTATTCACTGTTCATCTGAATACAATATGAAGAGCGTTTCCAGTGGCAGTGAATTTGCTGAATATAAATTCTTAGCAAAGACTAAAGGAACCTGCGCAAACCCTCATCCGATGTTAAAAATGAAGCAGTGGTCGATTGATCCGTAGTAAAAATCTGAATTATGATACAGCTTTACTATCATTATTATTAATATTTTAACATATACCTTAGATTTTACAGTACATACATACATAACTATGTAGATCCTTAGTAACTAAAAAAATACACCAAGTTAAGCTAACTGTTTCCTGGCCTTAGCCTCACATGTAACATGCATGTCTTTGAGAATTTTATTCATCCTGAGCAAGAGAGCAAATAATAGTGTTTCCCAAAATGTCCAACAACACAAATAAGTAATCAAATAATTTGATTAAACGATTCAATTTTGACTTGATTACGTTCTTATTGCTTCAGTGGCAAACAACATATGTTCAGGTGAAACAATGTAAAGCCTGCAATGTGGGCAGAGTTTGAATAATTACAGAAAAACAATAAAATGCCAGTGATATTTAAAGTCACTGTGGAGGCTGGTCTCCGCCGTCACAGTCTAGTTTATATCTCCTCACTTATTTTACAATATACGTCGTGTATAATTAGATGCTTTATGCTGTTTGAATATTAACTGCTGTTCTGGTTATAAGAGGTGCCCCACAAACACATGGATGTTATAATAATCTGCGCAGGGTACCATATTTTGAGGTTATTCCCTTCATTTCTTTCTTTTCCTCTCAGGCCACTGACACTAAGTAGAGCGTTATGTAAGCAACAGAGAAACACTCAAGTCAGGTGTAGTTAAATAACAGTTAAACAGGAAGTTTAACTAAACTTAATTAAGTTTTTTATGCCTCTCATCTTGTTGGCCAATTTTCAAGCGCGTGGAACAAGAGAGTGCAAAAAGAGTTTCATGGTGCTTCTGTTGAAAAGAGACGCAGACAAACTGATATCCCCAACGATGCGACACAAACACAAGTAGATTGCACTCAAGATGCCTTGCAAAAAGTTGAAATAGCAGATATTATCTTTAGAAGTGTTCTTTTCTTAAGTAAATGTGGATACATAATGGTTGCATTGATTATTCCGCTGCAGAGAGTTTTAGTTTCCTGTACGTGGCTATTCTTTACTAAATAAAAAAGACTTGCATAATTATCTTGAAATAAAAAGTGAACACGTAGCAGTTGAATTGAACATTCAGATGAATAGGTCTGTGAAGTGTTTTTCTGTGAATTTGCAGAGCAGCTACCTTTGTACGTAATTGGATGGCAGATACTTCACAACGCAGACAAATAAGTACACAGTAGCACCGCGTTTAAAAAATGTGTACATAAAAGGCTGATTGCACATTCATGCCTCAACAGAAATCCAAGACTGAGAAAAACTGCGATTTTGTGTTTCCTGTGAACTGACGCACTGATACTGAGGGCCACACTAAAACACAGTTATTTCAGCCAAAGGTCTCCTGAAGGTTTTCTTCTGATTAAGAATTTAACAGTGTGTAAGTGTATCCATCTGTCATTGTGTGTCAAGGACATGCATTTTGGCGTGAGGTTTTTCAAACGCCTGAGACCTTTCACACGATACAATCATTACTACTGGAAGGTGCTACAAGGATTAAATAGACTTTTTTCTTAATAAAATGTAATAAGCCAGCAGGTGTGCCCTTCGTTCAGATAAAAGATCCGGTAATAGTTTGAATACGCCTTTTTTTAAAATACAAAGAGTTTGGTTACACAATAAAAGCAGTTTGAATTTAGTGAATTAGTGGAATCGAGATTGGAAACACTTTTCACATGAATGTACTACCTCATCAATTAAACAATGATCTATTACACAGTGTTATTGGTAATTTGATGTATTAGAAAAGTGCAGAACTTTTGCTTGGCTCATCAGACTGGCTAGTGAGTAGTTGAGCACTTTTAAGAATGGTTGTGGTAAAATGTGTGGAAGTGCTTCAGTCACCCTTGTCATGTAGACAATTAAGATATATTTTATCCTTAAATGACACCAAGATGTAGCTGTTGGTTGATTGGCTTTTTTTTTTTTTTTTTTGCATATTTGCCATTTAGGGCCAGAAAAATGGTTTAGTACTTTGTTTGAAGTCTTGTGCTGAACCAGTTATAAACGCATTCGAAGTCTGTTTATCTGCTCTTGATGAGGTATAAATAGAAATG
The DNA here is from genome assembly GCA_037176925.1 of Amniataba percoides. Lineage (NCBI taxonomy): Eukaryota > Metazoa > Chordata > Actinopteri > Centrarchiformes > Terapontidae > Amniataba > Amniataba percoides. The sequence goes on along the minus strand of JBAJHX010000024.1, from coordinate 8,656,732 downwards.
AAGACAGTGAGTAAAGTAGACTCCAGCCTTTGAAGGCATCAAGAGTTCCCTGCAGCTTTCTTGATTTGATTTTCTAAAAAAATATTCAGCAGGACTACGTTGTGATCAATTTCTATGCAAGACATGAAGATAACGATGTGCAAATGTCTGAATCAGAAAGTGCCGTATCATTGAAAGCAAAATAAAATCTCTCTCTCTGTCTCTCTTTAGGACCGAGCGCCCAATCCCAGTGAGCGCCGCACGGCCACCACCACTCTGACTGTGGATGTGCTGGATGGTGATGACTTGGGTCCCATGTTTCTCCCATGTACGCTTGTGGGAAAGACCCGTGACTGCAGTCCCATCACATACAGGGCAAATGTCCTGGAGCTGACAGAGCCGGTAAGCGTGTGCCTGCTACGTATGTTATGTACTGTATTGTATCTGTGTGCATGGTGCAGGGGGCATGTTTCCGCCAGCGTCCGTGTGATGGTGTGCACTGCTGCATTACTCAATGTCTACAGGGGACAATGGTGGTGGTAGTGTGTGTGTATGCATGTGTGTTGGTTTTAAATGCACACCTCAGTGTAGTGTGCTTTTTTGACACAAGTTTTTTGTTCTGGTGTTTTTTTTTCATCAGTCTTTACTACTTCAGGCTTACACTGAGGTTAACGGAGAAAATTAGACCTTGTTTGGCCTCCCTTTTTTTCAAACCTCCGTGCGTTAAAAAAAAATGGCATGGAGCGTCTGTTTCACACCTGCAGTTAAAGTAAAAAATATGAGTTATTTTATCCTGCTTGACATTTAAAACTTTTAAACAATTAGAACAATGGGTGAAATCATCCGCGAGGCCACAAATTCCTGTGCTGCATGTGAACTATGGGAGGACTTCACAAGCAATTAGCATAAGTCAAAACAAGAACACTTATATTTTCATGGTAAAAATAGTCACGCAGCGTAGCCTGTAGAGATATAAACTTATATTATATATATTTTTTTTTGTAGATTATACATGTCCTAACACAGATCTAAGATATATTATATTTTACCTTAAGTTTGTAATTTAAAATGGGTCACATTGTTATTTTGGACAGCTCTGTAATTCATGCAAAAGCTTGCTCGTTAAATGACCCTAAGAGACTGATTTGGACCAAAATCCTAGGTTGTACTACGCTCTGACAGTTCATACTCTAAATCTGTCGTGTATGAACAAGCGTGCTATTTAATAGTGAGTCTACACCACTGTGGCATGTATTTATGCTTACACAGCTGTATATATCACTCTGCATTTGTATCTCGGGCATTTAGCTGATGCTGTTATCCAGAGCGACTTACAATACCACTTTGTAAATGAGACAAAGTTGCTGCAGGCAAAATCCTCAACTCTGACAAGTCAGCAGAGCATTCATCCCTTACCACACACACACACACACACACACACACACACACACACACACACACACACACACACACACACACACACACCCTTGATGGTGACAAGCTAGTAGTGCGTTCATGCCTTAACACCCCCCACGCCCCCTCCCCCCACCTCTCTCCGCCCACCCTCTCCCATCCACCTACACACACATAACCATAACAGTGTCAAGCCAGCAGAGCAGTCATGCCTAACTGGACATTGTCTACTTCATCTCTTTGTTTATACTGAGATCTTTGTCACACGTGCACACACACACACACACACACACGAATGCTCACTTTACTCCAGACACACTGAGCGAACATTTTCTCTGCCTCCCTCTCTTTCTTTCTTATCTCTCCGCACTCTCGCAGGCTCACACACACAATTTTCCCCCAAGCCGGGGAGAGACGCGGCGAGGAACAACAGGAGTAAATCAACTTTACACCTTGTGGTTTTGAGAAGGAGCAAGTGTACGCAGACAAGGACAGGGTTTATGATAGAGCGCGAGGGAGGGTGGAGGGAGGTTGGTGATGGTGTCCATGTGGGGGAGGGAATCAAAGAAGGAGGGAGAGAGAGAAGGGTAAAGGCAGATGCACAGAAAAGTTATCTTGGGAAAAATACTTGAGGGTGTTTTAATGTATGAAACACGTTGCATCAAACACAAATATTGTTTCTCTCCTGTCAATTTGCCCCCAATATGCAACTGCTGCTGGCTCCAGATGCTTTCAGTCGTTATAATCTTACAACAGAAAAATGTTACAATTCTCCTTTCTGTTGGTGATTTTCTGCCTCTGAATGACCCCTGTTTGTTAGTTTGGAGCTCTTCTGCAGGACACCTGATGACCTTTTCCACAGCAGATATTTTCACATTGCTGAAAATGTTCTCTATTTTAATTTAAAGCAACTACAGAGAACTTTACTTTTATATTGATTTTGAAGGTGCTTGTGGACGAAAGAGACAAAACCGCTGCCTCATGCGGTAAAGATTTTGATCTGGTTAGCGCATGCTTTTAAAAGGCAAACCAAAGAAAGACAGCATATTTTTAATATTATTTTTCTTTTTCAAACACAGCTGTTTGCAGGCTACATAGTAGTGAGTGTGGCTATGTGGCTGTATAAGATCAGTAACGGTAATATGGTGAGGGTGAAGCAAAATAAACTTAACTACTAAACTTGTTTTAGTATCACTCAGTCACCAAATCTTACGTTGCTTGTTCCCTTCCTGTCACTATTCGTTGCTAAGAGACGGGTTTCCAGTTAGCGGTTGTAGCAACTCATGTTCAGCCGGTGAAAAACCACCAGCCCATTGTGAAAATGAGAATTTGTATTTTATCTACCTGGGCAGGCCGTCTAAGTTGAGCCTCTGTCTGTGAAACGATGTTTTCGTAATAAGAGGCCAACAGCAAGACATGGCGTGGCAGCAAAGCCGACATAACATGTTGTGTTATAATCCGGTGGTATTACAGTAATGTCCACGGTGACCTGACGTCATACCTCCGCGAACTGTAAAACCACATCTCTCAATGTATTTCATAAATAAAAGAGCCCTATTACATATCTGCCAAGAAGGAAGAGGGCCCATTCAGGGTCATGTCTAAATCCTTTCTAATCTCTCAGTTCTCTCCATCTGTTTAATGACCAACCAAGGTTCAGTCTTGTTTTTGCACGTCGCGGTCCCTTTTAGCTGTTTTTTGTTTGTTATCAATTCTTTTCTTTTTCTCGTTTCTGATCCTGCACCAGTATTGGCCATGACGTCAAAGTGATGTCTTCAGGGTTTTGTTGGGTTGAGCTGGAAGACTGCAAATTAAGAACGGAAAGCCCAAAGAGAAACAGTGTGGGGCACGTGCTGTGAAGGACATTAACCAGGCAAGGAGGGTCTGACAAGAGCTGAGTTGCATTATAGGAAGTGAAGGATCTACTGTGTTCGGAATTTGATCCATGCCAAGGGGTTGAAATTCAGTTTCAATTTTGATCTTTTTTCTCTTCCTGCACATTGTGGGTAGTATCCATCCCTTCATTATATATGCTGCTTATTCTCACAGAGGGTCGCAGAGGTGCTAGAGCCAATCCCAGCAGGCAATGGGGCGAGAGGCAGGGTGCACCATAGAGTCAGTCACAGGGCCGATACAGAAAGAGAGGCAACCACTCACTCACATTCACACCTGTGGGCAATTTTAGAGTCACTAGTTAAACTATCCTGCATGTCTTTGGATTTCTGTATGAAGCTGGAGCACCCAAAGAAAACTCTGCTCAGAGAGAACATGCAAACTGATGATGACACGGTTACTAATTTTAGTTTTATTCTTTGAACCCTGATCAGTATCAATGCATTTTATGGGAATGTGAATGTGCAACATGAGAAAATGAACCACGTGGAGGAATTTCAACTTCTTATGAAGGATCTTGACTCTTAACTCTTGAAATGTATCAGCACTAATTGTTCTCTTCATACACAGTATTCGACCTGGACTGTGCACTGAGCACGCTCTTGGCTGACAAACAGAAGACAGGGGTGACTCTGCGGCGGTCTCATTGAAATGAATAAGAATGCTGCATTTTTCAAGTGTGAGTTGGTCTGCATACATTTCAGCTCCACAAGAAGCAGCAGCGGTTTAGATGATAAAAGACCTTAAGAGCTAACACAAGCTGCAATGTCCACCAACGCTCAAGAGGACTACATACAGATAATCAGACACCCAAGTAAACAAAAAGGGGGAAAGCAATTCCAATTAAAAAGAAAAAAAACACCAAAGCTTTTTTTTTCATAAACAAACTTTAACTAAACTGTTGCAGGTCATTTGAATACATTCGTGTTTATGCCACCAGCATGATCTCTCTCATTAACTTCGCTTGAATGCACCTCCCTCTATTCAAAGCAGCTGTCTCTCAGGGGCCCCGTTTGATTGATTAAGACGAGACTTTGAAGCCATTCAACATGAGCACTCTGATGCATTCAGCTTGAATGAACCCCAGTGTAGTGTTGTTGGAGGGGAAAAAGGATAGATAGATAGATAGATAGATAGATAGATAGATAGATAGATAGATAGATAGATAGATAGATAGATAGATA
>JBAJHX010000024.1:8593349-8631872 GCA_037176925.1 Amniataba percoides | reverse complement strand
TCACACTTTCTCTGCTGCACATACCCACACACAGTCTCACACACACACACACACACACACACACACACACACACACAGTATATACACTAATAGTCAAAAGTTTGGACACACGCAAGACATCAAAACTATGATAGAACACACATGGAATTATGTAATAAAGAAAAAAGTGATAAACAAACCAGAACGTGTTTTATATTTTGGATTCTTCACAGAAGCCACCTTCTGATATAGGTGATATATTGATATATATTTCAATGTGCAACGTAAGAAAGCAGATTTTGATAATGGAAATGAGAATTTACGTGTGCAAATGTGTTTGTTTACTACTTCAGGCAGTGGATCGTGAGAAGGACCCCATCACCTACAAAATCCACAGTGGAGACAGCCATGGACATTTTGCACTGCAGCAGAAGTGAGTGTTTTTTCAGAGCAGTGCCCGTGTTTTCATTTGTGTGAACGCCTGTGAACGAAATTCAATTGTGTATGTGTCCTATCTGAGTTTGTGCATATTGTACAAATATGCCAATATATGAGCATGTAATAAAGTCTATACGTAGTATATTATGCGTGTGTGTGTGTGTGTGTGTGTGTGTGGTTGAAAGCACTCTAACTCATAGTATTCAGGACTTGGGCTCTGCCAAGGGCTTCACATCAACACACCCATACTTTTTCCCACATCCACATACACACCACACACACACACATACAAGCTCTGAGGGCTTTTGTTGTATTTATTCATTTATTGCTCATTAAAAATGCATTTCTTATGCCGGGGAAAGATCCTATCTACATTTCTTGAGGGAGGAGAAGAGAAACAAAGGAAAGTATGGTGAAAGACTGCGAGAGAGGCGGCAGAATTTATAAGGCTGGAGAGAGGGAAGAGAGAGGCAGAAAGAGAGTAAAGCGTTGGACAAAGAGATAAGAGAGCAGGGCAGGGACAGAGTGAAAGATGAGGGGAAGAAATGTTAGAGAGAGCTGGGAAGGTGGACATTGAGCAAAAGTGACAGTGACAGATGAGAATTTAAAAGCAGAAAAAGGTGAAGTAAAGGAATCTGCTACTCATAACAGCAGAGACTGAAATGAAGTGAGGAGCTTTCATTTCTGCATTCTAGGAATATTTGATGGGCAGCGTTGGATATTATGAAATCCTCCGATACAAGTATTCAAGTGCCGCAGCTGTGTTTTCTGCATGGTGCCACCATGAGAACAGGCCAAGCTGGTCGTCTTCTTCTGCACAAGTGCAACATGCCATGGGGTTCACACTGGCACAGGATGGAGAGAGAGTTTTTTTTTCCATTGCTTTTGTGCAGAATTTGGCTCGGTTAAATGCCACAGAAGTGCATCGGGGGAGCATCTGAATGGCTCTGGTATTGGCCCATTTTGCAAGGTAGTCTGGCTTCGCTGGGGCGCGTGCTCTTGGACGAAATACTCACATTACTTCACTGCAGAAATAAAAGAGCCAGCATCAGTTCTCATCAAAAGTCATCCCGTGCATCCGTTGGATGAGCTTTTGAGGGGGTTAATCACCATTAGCTTTTGAATGAATTTCAATTATCCCGAGTTCATCCTGAACAGTGGGATTTGCTGTTGGCCCTCCACACATGTTGCAGCAGATGTTTCAGAGCGGTGGCCATGTGAAGAAAATGTTTTTAAAAGATAGTGGTGTAAATGAGAAAATACGACTTATCTGTGTGTGCGTGCATGCCTAGGAATATGTGCATTCGCAGACTTTGTTTTTCATGAATCATCTATAAATATACATGAACCGTCTTTTAGCTTGTTTAAAGAAAAAAAAACAGCTTCACATCTTCACATATCTGCACACACATATACACATATTTACTTGTGCACACACGCTGTCAATACTTGGAGAACGTGCATTTCAAATGGTTTTTAATTCATGAAAGAAACTTAAATTAAAAACACTTCAATCATTATGTAAATCTACACTTGGAAAATTAAAAAAAATCTAATCAATCATGGCCAACATCAAAGATTTCTGCTGGTTTTGATTGGTCAGAAGTCTCAGACAGGCTGCTCTGAAGCTGCTGGTTTTCTGGAGTGCTTTATTTAATTTGCACTCGTACAGTAATCATTTACCCTTATAACTCCACTTTTATCTCCTTGCTTCTTTTTGGACATTTTTGATTGCCGAATTGTGTTCAATGCGTAACTTGAGAGTGAGATCATATCACTAGAGAACCATAATAATGATTCACACCCTGAGGTTCATGAAAAACTAATTTGTGGAGCTGGTTAGTGGATTTTCAAGCATTCTCCTTGATATGTATCATTTACAAAGTCTGTGTCTGTGGTGCATATTATCTACCACTAAACCCGTATATTGATCTTTTTGTAAACATCATTGGCCAGTGAAGTATAGTAACAGTCTATAGATCATGATCCACAACTATGATAGTCTATATACAATAGTCTAATAAGATAATAGTATATAAAGTGTGTAATTCAGAGTATGTTTAAATCTTGTTTCTGATCAGTGTGTTTTGATGACACATCAGTGTCTGAGCCATTACAGCAATGGCACCCAGAGGGGCCCTTCCTTAATATTACTGTGGGTGAATTGATTGGTTTGAGGCATCTCCTGCCATCACCATAATGACAGTAAAAATACACTTCTGGGTTTTAAGGATTTTATGCATTAGCTATCCATGCTTGCCAACTGTCTTCTCCAAAGTCGTGCACACAAAGAGGAGTGTACAGATTTAGAGAGGACGAGACAGGCTTCCAAATTTTCCAATGTTACAGTCCCAGAGTTAGCACAGAGACCATCAGCGTGATCAGCAGTCGTCTGTTCTGCTGTGTTTGCACCTCTTTTTTTTTCTCATGTCCACAGGGTTAACGGGACTCTTTTTGTGTGTGTCTTTCTTCCAGTTCAGGGTATTTGGTTCTGGACAAGGCTCTGGACAGGGAGTCTCTGGATTATTACACCCTCGTGGTCACAGCCTCAGATGGACACCCAGATGGGGTAAGAAACCAACTACCACACAGATATTAACCGGTTGTCTTTACTTGAGTCATCTCACTTCCCCAATGGAATTAAACTGAGTGGCTGCCGAGAGAAAAACAAAATCCTTCACGATGAAATGCCACGAACAACAGCTGTGGCATTATGTGAAAGGAAGGATATTAAAGGCAATTTTTGGAAATACTCATTCAGTGACTATAATAATCATAATAACTGTCATTATTCAACAACAAAAAAGCCTAAATCTATTTGTAGCCTTGTATTTTAGGCGAATATGGACACTTAAATAAATTAATATGATGAATTATTTGTAATCAAGGCTGCAGCTCTGCAACTTTGAACAGAATAAGCAGAAGAAAAGAAAATGGATGGGTGGGGGAAAAACATACAGTAAATTACTATTGCAGCCTTCAGATGGTCAGATGGCACCTTGTAGTATGAAAGTGTGAACTCCACACACACATATATAAATATTCCCTGCAGGGATGGTGGTGGTGTGTCTTCCATTCTGACCAGGGGACGTCAGCCTGTGTTCCTGTACATTATGGTGCCTGATTCTGGTGTCTCATGTACATTATTCTTGCTTCTTACACCCTGCTATTGTGTGCTGGACTATCTTTTGCACGGCCTGCACCTGGGGTCCCGTCCTGTCCTGTAGACCCACCACCTCTATTGTCATCACTGATTCAGTGATCACCCTGAAGTGCATCTTTTTGCCTGGCATGCTTTTTTTTTTTAAGGAGCTCTTCTGGGGCACCCTGAGAACATAAATCCAAAAACAGCAGCTTGATTATATTATTGTAGGTGAAAAGAGTGACGTGGGCTTCCTCAGGCACTGTTGGGGATCTGCGGAGGAGTTAAGTCAAGAGAAAAGTATTTTGCTTCCCGTAAAGCAATATCTGTCATTTTCAGCATCAGTATAGCTGATCACAGAATTCAGGCGCTGCCATCAAAGGGTGACTTCAGCGCATCCTTAAAATCTATCCAAGGTTATATTGGCTAAACAGATGCCAAGTACGATTATCTTATTTGTCAGCTGTGAAAGAACAAAACAGACTCTTCAAACTCACTCACGTCTTGTACGACATGTAAGTGCTCGGTCCTTCATCAGATAAAATTCTTCTTCAACTGTTAATTCGTGATCTGACTCATCTGGGTGCAACCTTGTAGTATCAAAGGAAAGAAGAAGATAGTTAAATGGTTGATTTAATTGTTGTGGCATTTGAATGCAGGCAGAGCACTTGAGGAGCCTGAAAACGCGACCTTGAATGCCTGTCATTATCACTATAAACTGTATCTACAGATCCAACTGGCTTGGTGTGGATGCAGTTTGCATAAACAAGCAATTACATATAAGAAGGCTTAAAAATGTCTTATCAGCGGAAGACTCGTCTCAGCAACATCAATTTGCCACACTAGTACGACAAATTAAAATTTTTCCAACTTCCCCGACTAAATCACAGAATTCATTATGTCAAATAGGAGGAGATGAATTGCCACAATTCATATTCACAACCAGCCCAACGCGTCCTGGGGTAAGTCGTAACAATAAGAGTGAAGAATAAAAAATCGAGAGCACGCCACAAATTTGCAAGCGAGTTGCCTCTGCGCCTCTCATGGACAAGTTAAGATTTCCTTTCAAGCCTGAGAGCCAATCTTGACCTGCTGTGTTCTTATCCCATGACTCCGCCATCACCTTCAAACACACACAAAACTATGCAAAAGAACTAAAATACTCTCATAACCTATTTCTACCTCACACGGAGTGAGTCCAAATTAAAAGTGTGATACTTCAGTCAAGAAACCAATCAAGACTTCAGTGCTCTAACTGTGCATTGAAGATTTTTTTTTGACTGCTGTGATAGCCCATGTGGGGCAGCTGTGTTGATGCTTGCCCTCTGAGGTGTTGTAATTTCTTGTATCAGTGTGTAACCTCTTCTGGTAAACAGATATTAAGTGTGCACACGACCGTCTGCCCATTTTCAATCACCGTCTAAAGGAGGAAAGAGAAACTGTGTCTGCACAGGATTAGTTGTCACACTTATAAACAGGCGTTACAACCGTCCCCACCTCTGTCAGACACTTTTGAGAGCGCAACAGCTGCAAGGTGGTTTGAAATGAGCATAGATTGAATGCTTCAGATTGGACCAGAGAGGCTGCTCTCTAATCTAATACGAGTGAATTAATTCTGACTTCAAAAGTATTGAAAATCCGTGTTTTGGCTGTAAAAGTCTGCATACTTCTTAACGTAACTGCGAAATGTCACGTGCAGGGTCGGGAAGAACGCGACCTCACGTGAAAATGATCACTGGTGAAAGTGGCGCTGTCACAATCGCCCCTTTGTTACGAGCGACCACGGCCCCCCCCAAACACATACACTCTGCCGGAAGAGCTACTTTGCAAAGATAAAGGAGTGGGCACCCTTCCTTACTTTCTCACTTACCTAATTGATCACAGGTCATTAGAGTCCCCCTCTCTCTCTCTCTCTCTCTCTCTCTGTCTGTCTCTCTCTCTCTCTCTTTCCCTCAAATCTTCAGTCGCTCTCACATGAAAGTCAAATGAAGACCCTCCCCTCTCCTTTCCACTCCTCTGGCTTTCATCGGCCTCTCCTCTCTTCCCTTCTCTGCCCTCCCTCATCATCCATCTGTTAGTATAGCATTAGGAGAAGTTTGCACGCCCTCCTCCTCCTCCTCCTCCTCACTGACCCCCCTCCCCCACTTGTCAATTAAAACAAAAGGTAAAGTTTAAGGTCCCTTTGAGGCGAGAAAATGCTGATTTGAATACTCTGACCTTCTCTCTCTCTCTCACTCACACACACACACACACACACACACACACCCTCGCACACAACGTGATGTTAGAGTGGGAGGAGAGTGCAGAAGGGAGAGAGATGTGAGAGGTGTTCACGGGGCTCTTATTACCTTAACAATTGTAGTGTGTGTTCGCAGAAAAACTCTATAAAGGGAGTCTTGACACATACACACCCACAGACATGCACACATACACTTAGTCAATTGCTCTCTGGACTTTGACAATTAGTGTATTATCTTTGTGCCCCAAAGGTCTTTTAGTCAGAAAATGGCTAAAAGTAGTTTGGACATTTTTCTGCTTGACACTCCATTATATTTTGAACAAGAGGGGGGAAAATATAGTCTGGAATTGTGAATAGGGAGAGAGAAGGTGTGAGAGAGAGGAATGGTGTGAACTCCGCTGAAAGACAGAAGGGGAGACGGGGAGAGAAAGAAGTAGAAAAAGGAGAAGAGAAGATTGGGGTGTAGTTCCCTTATACGGGCCCATTAATCAGCATCACTCGAAAGGCCTTGGGTTGTCTTCATATGCGCGCGCACACACACACACAAACACGGCTGTGTGCCCTATTATTAAATGTCCCGTTGTGAGAGTGTCAGACTACAAAGTGCCTAATTGGCTATTTGGCCAGTGAATCCATCATACTGCCACAGATTGAGGACCCAACAAGCCGGTGCAGTAAACTGGCCCCGCTGTACGGACGCTGAGCATTATAGTGTGCAGCTTAAACTTTGGTGCAGGACAGTTTCCTGTTATCAAACGGACTGGAGAATACTGTAAGGTGACATGTGAATCAGCTCATGTTTCCACTGTTGAATTCTGTGTGAGTTTTATTTGCCATAGCTGCACAAATGAAGGTAAATATGACTTCATTCAGTTTCTCGAAGACGAAACCGATCTTTTTCTTGATGTGAACAAATTTCCAAAAAGAAAAGCAACAACAGTGTGTTCGCTCTTCTTACACTACTGTAACTATAACACTTTGCAGAACCACTACTGTATGTGGCACCCAGCCCCAGGCCCATTCATCTCTACTGAATTACTATATGGTTCAACTTAAAGTGAAGGCTATGACAGCGGGATAAAGCCATTTTTAGTAAACGTCACTCAGTCAGGACTAAAAAGTGCATTTATTAGGGAGTCTTTGCCATGAGCGTACCAGCAGGGTAATGGTGAGATGTGTCTGCTTGTAATGGCCGCACTTGACACCTACATGAATGTGACAGAACGTTAGCAATCAGCTGGCGCCATTCAGCTATGAGCCAGTGATTGGAAAGCATGAATGAAACCGATGATGCCAATCAGCTTATGCAGTTGCATTTTATATACTGCATTGTTATACTCCGTATATGGTGAACTACTGAGCGCGTGTATGTGACTTCAAATAAACTACATTGCATACATCAGGTGTAATGAAGGAACTTGTCACGCGCAGCAAAAATGTAGCTTACACATGTGTTTGTAAGAATTTTTGGACAACAATGGACATTTATGGCGCGAAGGAATAAGTTGGATCAGGCTATGGCTGCACAAGCAATCCGCTGGTGGGATTTGGTCTTTTCACAGGATTTGTAGACAGCGTGAAAAATATAAAATATTGTCAGAAATATCTTTTAGGTGCAACGACATAGTGTTGAGCAAGCAAAGCAGTTTGGTGTTTAGGGTTTGTGATGCTGGTTTTAAAGCTGGCAGACATCAGCGGCTTCCCATCTATCAAAGGTGGTCACTGAGCAATTGTCAAGACAGGAAGGAATTACCCTGCAGAAAGTGAGACACGAACAAAGCCAAAATCGCATTTTACTCAAAAGGGGGATGAATCCGCAGCACTGACATTTTAACCTTTCGCCGCCCACGGTTGTACCACAGGATGCTGGCAAAATGCAGAACTTTGAACCGCCAGTGCTATGAAAAGAATCCGAATATGCGCTGTATGTATTTATAGACTTGATTCTCATCTTTTACTCGCATTGGTCAAATAGGATCCGACCTCATAAATGCATTTTTTTCTCGAAGTGTGGTTGTACGCTGACAAACTCTCAGGTGTGCGGTTCAATCAAAAGATGATGTGCTTCAAGTCGCCGGATGCAAAATGGAGCTCGCCGCATGCCTGTCCCCCTCTTTGTGTCTGTCTGAGTGCGTTTGCCGGGGCTTTTTCGCAGCCGGCCTTTCCGTTACATCAGAGCGCATTCTGCTTTACATTTATTGGCATTCAGATAAACTGTTTTGTCAACTGCGAGCTCTTAACCTCAAATTACTTGCATCACCGTGCGCCCTGCCAACCCTGTATAGCCCGTTGTCACCTCTGTGATTGTCGCTCTCCCACACACACACGCCCACACACGCTGCTTTTTTCTCTCTCCGTCCTGCTGTTGTGAATCGGTTAGCTCTCCCTCATTTTCCACCTCCTCCCAGTTTCCTTCTTTAAAAGCCAGATCTTCAGTATCTCTCTCCTTTTCTCTCTCTCTCTCTCTCTCTCGTTTGCTCTCATGAAAGTAATATGAAGAAATTGGTGCCCTCCTACCAGATTCTCTCTCGTTTTCCGCTCCTCTGCCGTTATGCGGTTGGCGTTTTTGCTACTTTTGCTGTTGGTTGCGTAACAAACAGGGGATTATTGACCGCTTACAATACCAAAATAGATTTTTAATGAATCCACTCCAAACACTCACAAACCTGCTGTAATGCTTCAGGTGATTGGATGCTTGTTGTTGAATTTCCTGTCTTTGTTGGCGCTGGTTCTCCACTTTACATTGTGTACAACCCCTTCTCGATTTCATAATGGACTTTGAGTGGCCACTTATGGTTTATCCACAACAACTGTTAACATTAAAGACGGTTTAGCTGTCATTTATTTTGCAGGTATTGGCGTTTCCTCACAATTTTTGGTAACAAAACAAAAGTATGTGGCGTTTTTATGTAATTAAATAATCTGAGCTGTCTCTGCTGACAACGTATGATGGATTAGAAAGTGCATCATGTCTATGATTTTATTGATAGATTTTATTATTATTTATTTAAAGTACAACTTATTGTGTTACCATGGAGAATTTTTTTAATTTCTTTAAGTATTCCATAAGCTGGTGATTTTATAAAGTGATTTATCAGAGTTGTGCCTGCCTCCCCTTTTTTGCCAGACAATCCCGAGTTCTCTTTTCACGCAGGGCAGAGGTCTTTCTTTGTTCGTTGGCTTACTCCTGCTTTTCCATGTCTTTCTTAATTATGCGTTTCATTATAACAATGTTCATTTTAACATGGTAAGAAAAGGTGCAAAGTGGAACATCAGAGCGCAGTTTTTAAAAATCTATTTTTGCAGTGACAGTGAACTGTTGTTCGAAGCACAATGAGACGGGGCAGTCAGGAGCAGGGTGCTAATTAAAAAGCAAAATAGGCCTGTTAGTTTGCTACATAAGGGAGCTGTTAATAAGATGGACAAGATGGAGAAATAAAAACAGAACATTTGAAAGTGAATATATACTGGTTACTCTCATAATCCATCACATGAAGTGCAAAACTTTTTGGCGACAGTCAAAAAAGTTCAGATGTCTTCTCAACTGAGCAGAATAGTAACACAAATGTGTGTTTGTGTGCGCGTAGACCTCCACTGCGACGGTGAACATTGTGGTGACAGATGTTAATGACAACGACCCGCTGTTCGATTCTTCACTGCCAGTGAACCTCACCGTCATCGAGGAGCAGGATCACGCCTACGTCGGACAGGTCAAGGTAGGGAGACGCACACACACTCAAACACACCCACACAAACTGTAAAATGTGCACAGAACGGCAGCCGCCATGCATCTTCACAGTTCACAGCCATTTAAAATAAATATAGATGGTTTCGATTGTCACGGGTATTTAGTCCATGTGTGCAAATACAAGTGCAGCATGTTCATATCCGAGCGTGTTTGTATGCTAATGTCTTAATTATGCACACATTCATGGGTGTGCATTTGTTTGTGAGCTTTTTTGTGTGCTTTTCCTCGGACTAATCCTTTGTTATAATGATGTGTCATGAACGAAAAAGCCCATTTAGATTAGAATATATCTCCCTGTGTTAATAATTCCTGACTGCGCATCTGTCATTTTACATGCTCCCCCGCTGTGTTGGGCCCTTTAATTGCAGATTACACTTGTCTCCGTTGTTTCTCTGATTGTATAGATTGGCGTGTTTGATACTAATCGCGCAACTCTTGTTGTCATGGTGGCACAGACCATCATATCCTTTAATTTTAAGTTGTGTTTCTTCTTCAGTCCTGACATAAGGACCTTGAGACAGAGAGAGAGAGATAAGTTACTCACTACTATGCAGGTGCTTTTAAGATCTCATCTACATTTCCCTTTTTCAGTGTCTCACCACACGCACACACACACAGCACGCAAGATTCATAGTGGCTCTAATTAAATTCTGCTCTTATAATCTTTCACAATGGGGACCTGAGCTCGCTAACATAACTTTAGTCGCTTTGTAATTAGGACTGTATGTCATTATACTCAGAAGACCGTGTGTGCATGCGTGTGTGTTGCATATTTGTATGTTGACAGGATACAAATATTATTATTTATATACTGTAATATTAAAAAAAGGCACATGTATTAGTAGCATGATCTCGTCTTAGCACCGTGGCATGCATTTTCACCTGCATCAGCACCCTCGTCTCCACTCACCACTCCTGGACTGGCTCCAGACCTAATAACTGACTCGTGTATCCCCCAGACGGGGGTCATGGGTAAATCTGACACTTTGATAGGCTCTGATCTTTAAAGATGCTCCCCGGGTGGCACGCTTGCTTGGATTGGCTCCAAGCTTAATTCATAGCCTTTATACACCGGTGTCAGGGGGTCTTTGATCAGTCTGACACTTTGCCAGGTTCTAAATGTTAATCATGCTTCTTTGGTTGAACACTAGCACTACTCCTGAGATTAAAATACTGCGTGGCCCTTGTACGCCCAGTATCTAGGATTTTGAGCGAGTCTTGCTTAACAGATTTCAAACTTAAAAGTTCAATACCTTTTCTTATGTGGACAATTGGGCACAGCTCCAAATGCACAAACCCAACCTCATCCTTAAAGAGGACAACGCATACCAAATTTTAACTCTCTCTCAAACCTTTGGGTGCGATCCAAAGTCCAACATCCAAAAACCCGCTCTGATCTTTAGGGAGGGCGCTTGAAAGTATTCCAATCCTGAACTTCCTCCCTTTCAAGGACCCTTGGATATTTTCCAGACCAAAACAGACGGCGTGATCCCTCAGCGGGCTGCGTGAGGCACGACTCTGGGCCTCATTCCAAACTTGGGTCCCTACCTGTAGGCATTAAACAGATTTCCGGAAGAGTGATCGGACCTGACCTTGGTTCGCTGAAGCTGGTATAGTGGAGGGAGATGGAGATGAAGGGAGGAAGTGAGACATGCATGGGTGGCAGAGAGAGATGGCAGAAGGACACTGGGGAGAGGTAAGAGGGATGGCGAGAGAGAAGCGAGGAGACGACAGAGCTGAGGGAGTCATCTGACTTTCATGAGTTTAAGACCTGGTCTCACTGTTTTAAAGAAAGGGAGAAAAATGTGTTTGAAAATGGAAAGACTTGAATTCAGAGAGACCATTAAAGATTATTCAATTATAGCACAGTGATTTTAGTTGTTCTCGATTCTGACTTTTGATTGGTGGCTGCATTTAGTCAGATTAACGCTTCATTAGCGGTATAAAGTAGACGACAAGCAAAAAACTTCCAAAGTCATTTCCCTGATGTTTGGCAGCGTAAAGCCTGGAGAAACGGCGCGGGAGGTGCACTTCGTACTACTTGTCCTTTAAAAAAACAAACATTTTAAGTCAAGCTAGCTGCCTGTCAGTTTACAGTTTGGTTTATCCCTTCACGCAGGACACCAGATGATTTTGCTGATTTGCACGCGTTCAGCCACGGAGAGGAGGAACAGTCAGTGAAATCACATGCTGCAGTTGTTAGCTGAAATAAAGAAAGTCACTGACTGCTGGTCGTTCACGGCGTGATTGCTTGTCCCTATAGCTCGGTTGTTTACTCTCCGCTTGTTACCGTCGGTGGACCGCACGCCGCACAAAACGGCTTGTTTAATCCAAGCTGCAAATATTGTATTCTTTCTTTGAAATGGTTTTAAATTGATTCAGAAGTGAGACATCTTTGAAGGGAAAAAAAAAACTTCTGAAAGTCCACACCGTATCGATCTCTCTCCTCACTCTATTTATACTCTCTTCATACTCATAGTGACGTACCATGTCTCCATTTACCACGATGGCGTTTCACTACAAACAATCCTAGAAAGCCACCATTAAGGCTTGGAAGAACAGTATTGATTGGAAAAAAAAGAAAACAGAAAGGACATATAGTGCATGATGTCTTCTTGATCTTTACCTTAATATATATAGCATTTATATTCGACAGGAAATCTAAAAAAAAAAAAAAGTGTTAACACGTGATAGATTATTTGTGTGTCATTTGGATGTGCATTCACGGTTCCTCCCGCAGCAAACTACATTATTCTGCGCTTAATTCTTGAAGTGAATTTCAGGTGGGAGCACAAAATGTAACTGATGGGAAGCAGAGTTGAAAAGGAGAAATAATAGGGACTCAAATATAGAAGCAACCGCACCAACCACGCACGCACACACAATGAAGGAGAAAGACTACGTGAGTGATGGCTTGTCTGTGTGCTTACCTACTGAGAAGACTCCCACGGTGTTATAATACTGACTACTTGGTTTATTGGCGCAGCAAAAGAAATGTGCTCAGAGACAGATGAAAAAAAAATCCCGGTAATTTAGTTTCAGTTGCAGGTACTTCTCTCACTGAATCTAGGAATGAAATTAGAGGCGGAGGTGAGGAAGTGATGAAAAGAGAAAAGAAAAAAAAAGGGAGGGGGAAATTGGAAGGAAAGAGGTACGAGCACCTGAACACAAAAGGCAGAGCTAGCAAGAGAAGAGATAGAGTGTGTATTTCAGGCCCTAAGCTGCTTTTTTTTCCCTTTTTTTTTTTTTGTGTGTGTGTCACTGTGTGTTGAAAAGCAGCAGACGTAACGCAGCTGAGACATTAATCCTATTGTGTTTCTGGCTTTTAACTGTCTGGCAATGTAATTATGTCAAGAGAGACGGTGAGGGAGGGATAAGACACAAGAGAAGGAGAGAATAGAAGAGGAGGGATAGAGGCAGAGAGAGTCACACACTCACACACGCACACACACTTTGTACAGCACCTAACTCCAGGAACTGCAGACATCAATATGTTTGACATCATGACGATTAATCCAGCCTTCTCTAGAAAGTATTTCATCGAGTGTCTCAAATGCGGCGCTGTGACAACTTTACTGTAGGCAGTTTGAAGGAATATTTTATGGACAGCAATGGTACCTCATCATATATCAAACATCTGCCCTTTTCATAATTCTTTAAATTTTATGTAGGCGGGGGAAATTGCTGTCCATTTATCTTTTTTTCCCCCCTCAATCAGTTCAGTTGGCTGACATCTTGGGTCTAAATCTTTCATGTCAAAGCCCACTGTCATGAAACCAGGCCAGACTGATGTTGTGCACATGGGATTGTGTTACAGATTTTAATTGCTGAACTTCATGGCATATTCATATGACAATTAGGAGTTGTTAAAGGTGTTTACATCAAATAAGTCATTACAACTAGGCCTTATTTATGAATGTGACTTGGCACTCACTGATATAATCTGTTTCAGTGAGTGCCAAGTCATGTAATAACACTTTCTAATGGAAATGAATCTATATTTAAAGGATACGGTGCTGTCAATGCAGTGTTTTAATCCTCACAAAACTATCCAGTGTTAGAGCATACAGACATTAGACAGTGGATCTTCTCCATCAGAGAGGGAGCAAGGTTAACAAGGTCGAAATCTCCAACTTTTAAGTGCTTTGATTCACCATATTATGTACATAACTGCTTTGCATAGATGGTACTCTTATCTCTCCCAAGCCCCTTCCCCTTATCCTCTCTCTTCCTCTCCCTCGTTCCCTCTCTCTTCACTATTGTCCTATTTTATTCTGCTTCCTTGCCTTCTCCAAACAACCCAAGATAATCACCCAAAAGCTGGATGTTCCATTAAATTTATAATAGTTTTACACCCAGATATCGATGAATCACCGAGTACAAATCACATAGAGAGGACTTCATTCTTCTCTCTTACAGTCTGCATAACAATGGCAAGACAGACATAATTTCTATTAATCCTAATAGTCGCTGTGTGAGATAAGATGAAACTTTAATGATCCAAAATTGCAGAAAGAGGGAAAATGGGTCACAGCAACAGCAAGAAGTGACACAGCACAGCAAATAAAATGGAATATAGATATGAGCTGAGTAATGGGGCTTACATAAACATTTTAAACTGACAATTTTGACACTGTTGCTGAAGTTATCATTCATAATGTTCAAGTTACATAAGGAAAAATTACAGCCTGCATGCGTTATATAATATACACACTGTACGTCATAATGCGCTAAGTTGACAACAATATATGAACTCAAAAGTTGACTTATTACCTTTTTATGCAGCTGTCAAATGCATCTCAGTGTTTCATCGTTTCAGTAATCCCATACAATATGTGTATTAATTGTGGATGTCCCGATCTGATGTCAAATATTTGATATCGGGGCCAAATAAGGCTTTTTTTTTTTTTTTTTACTGATTGGTATTGGCTTATATCTTGATTTAAGCTAGATGCCACGCAGGCGTGTTTGTTCATGAAGCTTTCCTGCACAGCAAGTGCATCCATCTTCAACTCTCTCTCTCAACACTCACCACTGGATTTCAGGTGGTAATATCCTTCCCTCTGAGTTGAATCTTTTGCACCTTCCCCTCTATATGCTCACTGTAGTCATCGTTTGAGTGGGTTATAAGGGAGAGGACCCGGGTATCACATCATCTTTTTCCATAACTTGTCGGCATGAGTATTTGATGCCATGCTGAATATAGAAATTCCACTGTGCCCTGACTTGTTTTGAACGGAGGAACTCATACCTGGCAAACAACAGCTTGAATTAAAGGTGCTGTATATAACATTAATATGTTGTTACCAGTGATCCCTGTGGCTGCTGCAGCATCCTGTCGCTCACAGGTATCCTTACACTTCGTATGCACGAGCAAGCATCCTGGGCATCAACCAAAACAGTGATGTGACACCCATGAGAGTTGAGATGATACTTTATTGATCACCATGTTGCCAATGTCAACTTTCTTGCAAAGGATGCTAACATGCTAAACTAAGTTGGTTAACATGGCAACCGTTACCTGCTAAACATCAGCATGTTGGCATTGTGAGCATATTATTATTGTGAAGCTAAAGTACTGGTTGACTCTTGTTTTGCAGTGTTTTTGCTCTCCACAACTTATTCTCAGATCATTTTTATCCTAAGCGATCACTTCACTGACATTAATGTCACGCCATCATCATGGTTACATCTTTTGTCAAGACAATTTATGGTCTGACAAAGGGTTTTTCGGACAAAGTCACTAAAACATGATATATGCAAATACCTAACGGATTATCCTTCATCTGAAAGCAGGCCGTGTTTTTTAACGTTTTATCAACTTCAAAATAATCCTCTTCCTGACCAGTTTTGGTATGCAAAGTCCTGACAGCTTGAACTCTGACTGATAACAGTAAATACACACACACACACACACACACACACACACACACACACAATTTTCTTTCTGTTCGCCATAAGCAAAGCTAAGAAGCAATAATTTTTAACATTTCTAACCTCCAAATTATATTATATACACTTTCAGAGTAAAAAAGCTACATAAGCAATTACCCCAACACACACACACACACACACACACACACACGCCATGTTAATATTGCCTCTGTTCTGCTCTCCTCTGCTCTGCTCTCATCTATTTTAATGCCGCTAGAATGCTGATTGGACAGGATGAACAGTCAGACAGGGTAAAAGGAACACCGGCTGGCAATTTGTCACCTTCTCAACACCTTATTTTATTAGTTGAAAGGGATGATGTGGAGACAGAGTCAGAGTTTGACTGTACTGTAGTTCATGAATATGAAAAGTCAGATGAAAGTGCAACAAAGGCAATAAGACACCCTGTGCCGCTTTTTTATTTTTTATAAGTGAGAATTGAAGCCACCGTCTTGTTAACGCTGGAGAAGTTGAACAATTGCTGCTGTTGGGAAGTTTAATTCCTCTGGACAGGTTACAGTGAGTGGGGGAGGGGTAAAAAGAAAGGGAGCTGGCACTAGGAGAACTGTGAGACGCAGCATCATCAAGGTCTGTCTTTATCAACTTGTCATTGCTCTTCTCGGAAAGTGAGAATTTCTGTGAAAACCCATCAACAGGAGCAGTAACATCAAGGAAGATCAATGAAACCAGAATAAGAGAGCATATAAAAAGAGTGTTGGGTCAGAAGAGCAAGGTCAGAAGGTCATCACCAACTCCGATGAATCCAACATAAATACTATACTCATACATGCATTCATGCAATATAATTTGACAAAGCCTCCTGGAGTACTACTCTAAGCTTTGATCGTAAAGTACTTCTCCCTCCCATGCACACATTCAGTAAAACCTTTTTGCACTTTAAGAAGTTTTGAGCAAGGTTAAGAGTTTTACCACATAAACATTCACAGACATACACACGTACTTCTAGCTGGCAGCCTGATGAATTGCATGTGTTTCATAATGGATGATTTAAGCCTTTAGTTCTCCCCTCTCACCGAGTGTGTGTGTGTGCTATTTCTGTACACCTCTGTTTAGGCCACAGACCCAGATCTGGGGGCAAGCGGCCAGGTCCATTATCGGCTCGTCAACCACCAGAATCTGTTTTCCATCAGCGCCACGGGAGCAATCACGACTGCGGTGCCACTGGACAGAGAGGTCGGGAGGAAGTGATGAATACTTTCAGATTTTAACGTGAAGAAAAAAATAATAAACAGTGGCAGATGACGGCAAAAGATGATGGATACATTTCGTAGCTGTAGTGTTGACGTGATTCTTTGTGTCTTGAAGGTGAAAGGTCACTACTTTCTGATTGTTGAAGCCTGGGACGGCGCAGTGGACCCTCGCCGATCCAGACTGATGCTGTCTGTCACCGTTCTGGACGTAGACGATAACAGCCCGGTATTCACCCAACAAGCTTACAACGTCAGCTTACCGGAGAACAGCCCCAAAGATACAGTCATCCTGCAGTTAAAGGTGAAAATGTGGATCGATGTATGCCTATGTAGCTGCACACTCTTTTATTTCTGCAGCTGATTATAAGTGTTGTGCTGTAAAAAAAAGTATTTATCATCTTAAAAAATTGTCAGGTTCCAGTGTGTAAATGAGCCAAACTTTCTAAACCAATTAGGTGTCCACAGTTACATCTGAATCACCAAGTCATGACAGAAATGATGTTTTTGAAAAAAAAACAGTCTGCATTGCATCATTTGCACACTTACACATCCAACAAGTTCCCCGCTGGTCAAAACCGAGACCTTGCTCGGTTCAATAAAAGCACTGCAAGTCATAAATTGGTTTCATTTAATTTGGCTTCATTTTACATTCCAGACGGCGCTAAAGACGTCTTAAAAAGTCTGAAATTTAATTCGACAACACTTGAAGATGCAATGAGTGGCAGAGAAATGTGAAAATGGAAAAACAACTGTCCCCTGTAGCTACACATTATAATCGTTACAGGAGGAAAAATAAGATATGGACCACCGGCTGGACTATAAAGGTTACTACCAAAGGCGTTTCAGCTCAACACAGACCTAATGAAAACACTACAGTTTGTTACTGGCTCCGGTCCATGTAGATGCTTGTCCTTGTGGCAGACATAAAAAATTCAACTTGCCATAAAATTCACAAGGCAACGAGATCACTTTGTTCACTGCATCCCATCTCTCACTCTCTCTCTCTCTCTCTCTCTCTCTCTCTTTCTGTCATCCTCTGTAGGCGATAGACGCTGACCTCAGCTCCAACCTCACATATCGAATCAAAACCGAAGGCTCGGACCAGGAGATCGCCACCTTGTTCCGCGTCAATCCGACGACGGGAGAGCTGTCGGTTCTCAAAGTTCTGGACTACGAGGCTCTGACTGACTCAGAAGCCACGTACGTGTTCACTGTGGAGGCCACGGACACGGGGGGAACCATGCCTCCCGGACAAGCCTCCGTTACTGTCAGGATCGTGGTGAGTGCGTTGGCGGGCGTTTATGAGCTGGCTTTCAAAGCACGAGGATGAAAAAGATAATAGAGCTCAGGCCGTCTTTCTCCCGGTTCAGTGTCTTTTCACTTTGAGGGAAGCGAACATGAGAATTCACTGTCTCTGATTCATTTGTGTTGGTTTTGGTGATCTCCCAGGGCCATGCCAGGGCTTTTCGCATGCATTTGCACCTTAACCACATTTATTGAAAAGCTACATCCATGCCTCGTCGGGACACTCTGACATCTACTACTTATAATATAATATATAGTAACACCAAAAAACTGCTAATATCTGACCTTTTCACACCGTCTTTGCTTGGTTGTTCTTCTTTCAGTGTCTCAATTTGGCAGCGAAACAAGTCCAACATTTAGCCAGCCTGGGGGAAAAAAAAAACCTTATGTGGTGTCCTCACTTTGAAACTCACTACTATATTCTAGTACCGCTGACATCTGCTGTGATTACAAAAAAAAAACCCTGCAGGTGTTACATCCTGTGTGATCGTTTCCCGTTTAGCTCACTCCTGCATTTATTCTGCTCAGAGATTAATGGATATCATTTTTAAATGTTAGCTGATATAAAACCAAACTTTTAAAGAATGTTTGCATTAGCCTTTGGTCATGTGCTAAAGTCTTATGGTGGCTGGATTTGGTGTTTGTTACTGTAAACAGCTGTTACATTTCCTCACACGCGGGGGCCAGATGTTCTTGATTCCTTATGAAGATTGACTCCACTTTAGCGAGTTAATTGTGGGGACTGCAGAGAAAAAGTGAAAATGGAAGTTTATGTCTATTTAAGGAGGCCGGGAGCGAAAACGAAAAAACACGGCTACAAAGTCAGCCCGCACGTCGTCAAATTCGGGGCACTTACCGGAAAAACAAACACAGCTGGATGTGACTGTATGAATTACAGTGCTAATGCCGTGTGTTTGTGTGTGCCCACCTCTTTCCAGGACATGAACGACTTTTCCCCGGTATTCAGCCAGTCAGTGTACCGAGGCATGGTCGCCCCCAATGCTGTCAAGGGAACCATCGTAACCACAGTGACGGCCAATGACTCTGACCCCGCGGTGAGCATCTCCAGCTGCCGCCATTTAATCAAACTGTTTTTCACAGCCTGTTCCTCAAAATTGTGTACGGGAACGAGATAATGATGCATATATCCAATGTGTGTGTGTGTGTGTGTGTGTGTGTGTCTTTATAATATGTTTGCACAGTGTTTTCCAGTGGAGCGTTGGGGTTTTTTTTTTTGGCGCTTAGCATTACCCCAATTGGATTTTTCACTCTAAACATCTTTGTAATATAGGCTGGGTTATTCTGCTTCCTGTAAAATGAAGGTTAGCTCACTTTAGAGTTCTGTTGTGAGCCATTAAGTGGTGTAGTGCCCTTAACCCCAGGTTTTAAAGATTGTAAAAGGCCCGTACTGGGGGTCTGAGAGCACTGTAAATACAGCTTATGTGGATTTGCAGAGTCATGCAGCTTTTTATTCTGACGCGCATCCGAAACGCAGCGACTCTGTGGGGAAAAACAGCTCATCTTTATTGTTAACAGGAAAAACAACAAACTGGGAAATTTACTATATTATTGTACAGCAAATCACCAAATAAATATTTACCAAAAAAAAGGACACAAAAGTACCTTTACTTTGCATTACTGCTCGAAAAGCCATGATCTCATCTTTCGCAACTCCATCTTCGTGTGAAATCTTCTACACTGGCGACGTTACCCCATAAGCCTCTTTAAAGGCCCCGTGCTCCTTCGACTAATGTGCTCTCTGTCTTCCTACGTCAGCTGAATTGTGTCAGACTTGAGGTTTAAGTATCCAGCCGACTCTCTCGGGCCAAAAAGGCAACATTACACCTCTCTGGCCGTACTCTTTAAAGGCTCCCCGTCCGCAAGCGAGGCACTAAATATCACCATAACAACTCTGGATATATATGTGTACAGTATTTGAGTCCTAATGTCATTTATACCCTTCAGACCTCGAATTTACCTCTCAAGTACAAATCTTTATAAGAATTTGTCACCGTGACGTTTTGCTGACTCACTATGAGCCGTTATTTAATGAGAGCTTATATTGGAACAGACAGCTCTGAAGTACGGCTCAGAGCTGCAGCACTCCTGTAAAACTCAGGTCGGAAGAAATGACAGTGATGACTGTTTGCCTTTTATATAATGTTATAAAAATCTGTATTGTTTCGACTGCAGCTTGTGTTTCTTAAGACACCAAGACAAGAGCGTTGGTTTGTTTTTTTAGCAGAGTTGTGGTAAAAAAATCTGGCAATATGACCTTGGATACCTTCATGTTTACGGGCAATGAAGCCTTGTCACGACTGCCTGTTAAATATATGCATTTGAATATAATCTTATCGCTTTTGAACATCAAATACAGCTATTACACACAGTCATTACTACACCGCGCCTTTTGGTTTGATGCTACTTTGCCTCCAGCGGTGGCAGTCTTCCAGGAAGCATGCAGGAGATATTTCATCCTAATGCCACATTCATCTAAATATGTCATCCTGAGTGTACTTGTTCTCTTCACAGGGGACCCCAGCAGGTCTGGTGCGCTATAAAGTGAACCAGGAGGCGTATCCGTACTCTGCCAGTATATTTGAGGTGGAAGAAAAGACCGGACACGTGGTAACCAGAGTCAACCTCAATGAGGAGCCCAACCTCCAGTTCAGTGTGAGTATGCTGACACTCGCCCACACACAGTTTAACTTACAGGTCACCGGTAATCCATAATGTACGTATGCCAGCAGATCGTTTGTCCTGCATCGTATGCCGCCGGTGATCAGATCTCGACACCTACTGCAGTTGGGTAAAACTTCCTTATACCCCAAGCACAACAAATTTGAATTTCCATTTTTACACTTGCATTATAGACATTATTGAAAAAATAAATCTACGATGGAGTGAAATGCAGTCAAAGGTTCTCTCTCTGGAGCCCATTAAGTGCCATCAGACAGTAATATATTCAATATATTAAGTATAACTATGTGGCAGTAAGTCTGCTGTACATCACAATGTAAATACAGTATGCAGCATCACTTAATGTAATTCCCAATCAATCAAATTGATCTATTCAAACTGTAAACACTGGCTCTGGGCCTGCAATCCAACGGAGACATCATTACTGAGAAGATTTATCGGATGCCTCCCTGATTTGCTGTACTTTTTAAGTGGGTGGAGGATTGAACACATGAACTGAGTCTTTAAAAATGTATTTGATCATCGCTCTCAGATTGTCCTGGCTTGCTTGTAGCATGTGTGTACATAAAGGTGTCTTTGCACAAAGCGCTCTTATAAATCCCTATCCACTGCAACGGAGTGTACCGCAGTAGCTTATTAGTTTCAAAACTGCCTTTTTCCCAGCTGCACTCCTCAATGGGGCTTTGGGCCATGCTAATTTCATCTTTTCATTGGGCTTTAATTAACACAACAAGGATTCAGCGTCCTCTGAAGATGTCACTCTGGGGACTAATTCTACCTCGTTTGCTCCCAGTAACTCAGACAAAATGAATCGGTCCAACGCTGTGTACAGTTTTTGAATTATGACATGAGGTAAACACCGTCAAAGGTATCGTTTTTTTACAAGGACGGTGTCACCGACACGAAGCAAGTAGTTGCCTGATTTCCTTTGCATGACATCACGACGCAGCTTTTAGGTATTTTTGGATTTGTAGTGAAAAAACATCAAATCTTCCCTGCAGATGAAAAAAAAATGGGGTGGATAGTAGCTCAGGCCCTGTGTTCTTGGCTGGGGAACCGAAGCCGCAGCCAAAATCACGTTGGGAAGTGTGGATCGTGCCAGTTCACCTCCTTGGTGCTGCCCAGGTGTCCTTGAGCAAAACACCAAGCCCGAACTGCTCCAGGGGTGCCATTATGCTCCAACCACATCACGCTACTGTCCTTCCTCCAATTGCATGCCCATTCGTCGTGTGTGTGTGCGTGTTTCTGACACCTGCCTGTAATTCATGACTGAAAATTTCTCATTTCTCCCAGGGGATTAATAAATTGAAATTAACCGCCACATGTTCCGACAAAGTCACCTGTTGTAAGCTTCCCGCAGTTAAGGGATTACATATGCATTCAAGCAGGTTCCCGGTGGACGCGTGAGTTACCGTATGAATATTAAGAAGGGAAATCCAGCATCAGTAACAATTTCCTGGCTAAATGAGAGGGAGGAAGCACAAAATTGTCAATGTCTTTATATTTAAGTTTGTCCCTCATTAGGATTCCTCCGGGTCCGGTTAACTGTGGTTACCCCCCAATTAAATAAAGAAGGAAGGCTAAGCAGGAAAAAATAAGCACACCAGTGGGATACACACTCATCCTGTTAGCTAATTCCCATTCAAATATTGTGCTTTTAGAAGACAGGAAACAAAGATGAAGGCATTTATTTTTTACGCATTAGCTGCATCAGTTTATTTGTTTCCACTGTAAAATGGTATGAACTGATATCTCCCCAGTGTTAGAGGCAGTGCTATATTATATATTTACTGTACTGGATGCTCTCTTTATCTATGTGTGCATGTGTTTGATTGACAGCTGGTGGTGGTTGCCTACGACGATGGTGAGCCTGTAAAGGAGAACACAACTCGAGTAGAGATTACAGTCCTTCAGCCCTCTGTCATTCCTGTGTTCACTCAGGAGGAATACAGGTATCCACACACACACTCACACCCACCCACACACACACACACACACACACACACACACAGTACATGCCATTATAATCCATAACATTTCAGTTCGGGTTGACGTGGCAACACTTGCTCTTACTAGTCATAACATTAAGAACATCATAATTAAGAGTGATAATAATTAGAGTCGTGTTCAGAATGGCATTTATGGATTGCCTGGAAATGAAAAAGTTTGTGCAACTACTGAAATTCAACAGAAGAAGCAAGTTGTGGATCTAAAATTTGTTATCTTTTTTATACATGTTCGCTTTTCACATACACACACACAAACTACATGCAGTGTCCTGTGTCATTTCCTGTAAATAACCTTGTGCATGTGCATGCAGATGGAATTCATTACAGGAATGGTGGATTAAAAAACCTGAAATGGGTCATGGATCAAATTCAGAATTGATTGTAATTTAAAATGCAATAGTAGATGTTTGATCTTATTTAGATATTCTCCTACTTACATATTAGTGTATTTGTAGTTAACTGCACATGGAAGGAAGAGATCTTGCAGCTTATTTATAGCTGTTTGATATAGTTTGGTGCAATATGGTGACACAAAGCCTCTTCTTTCTTTGTTAGCCTCAGATATGGAGCGATTTCTTTTAAAAAACGAATGAATAATAGAGCTGCTGTTGCTTTTGTTGTTGATGGGACCTGCTAATGCAGGGGCGTTTCATCGGAGTGACCCACACACACACAGATTTCACAATCGCGGTCTAAATGTGGAAATGCAGCCATTTAGTTGCTGCCAGAGTGGAAATCCTATAAGAGAGACATTAATTTCAATTTCACACGCTCAACCACGAAAAAAAATAAAAAGCACCTGGAGTTTTGGATGGCAACACAGTTGCTCCTCCAGATGAAGACAAATAACTTCTTTTTCCTCTGACAAATTAAAGAATTACATTAATGTGGGCATAATTAAAATACGGAGAAGACGATTTAGCATGCACAGAACAGAATCTGTTATTATTAACTTTTTTCTGATGGTT
The DNA here is from genome assembly GCA_037176925.1 of Amniataba percoides. NCBI lineage: Eukaryota > Metazoa > Chordata > Actinopteri > Centrarchiformes > Terapontidae > Amniataba > Amniataba percoides. The sequence goes on along the minus strand of JBAJHX010000024.1, from coordinate 8,608,199 downwards.
TAAAGCAAAGAGGCCTTAATACGGTTTTATATTTCACAATGAACCATTGAACATACTGGGACACAACAATGCAAAATTACACTAACATGCAGCAGATAAATGTCTAATAACAGTTTTCTCTGATCAGATGCTCTGCACACACACACACACAGACAATAAAACAGAAGGTGCGAAGTCTGAGCAGCATGACTGATGTTTACTCGCTTAATTCACTTTTCATTACAACTCAAATGACGCGCTTTAGTGGTGTAAGGAGACTCCAGAAAGGAATGAAAATAAAAAATGTATGAACTTTGGCACGTCTGTTTTCATTGCACAGATCCAAGAATTCCTCTCGAAACAAACATGTACAGTAACGTAAACTTCGAGGGGCAGCGACGCACTTTTCACAGTCTGCTGGAAACGTATTAAAAGAAGCAGAGGCTCGCTCTGAGCTAATAAAAAACGCATAAAAGGGCACATCGGGCGGTCGCTTCCTCTGTGCTCACCATCCGTCTGTCTGTGACCCACCAGTCAGTGGCTGCTGGTGGGTCGACCGATGCATGCAATTTCCTCTCGGTTCCTTTGCATGCTCCAAAACCATATTTGAATTTTGCAAAAATGGCCAACCGTGCCCCCCGGCAGCGAAGCAGCATATAGAGAGCTGTTTTGCAAAACAACAGTACGTGAAATGCCTGATGCTCAAACGTGCCATGAGGAAATAGTGTGTCATATTGTTCTTTTAATCCAAAGCAAAAGAGGGGAAAAAAGTGTTTTTTTCTTTTCCTCATTCTGTTGCCGCATAAATGTCGGGCTGCAGAACGTAAAAGGATTGATATATTTTTGTCAAATGCACATGCACTGCACGTTTTCTTCACTCTGTGTTGTGAAACACACATGCGCTCTTGCTCTCAAGTGGTCATTATAAGTCTTTCGGTTGGGGCTTGTATTGTGAGGTCCTGGGGTCACGCTGGGTTTTCTCCCCCATGAGTGGCAGCGGTAAACAAGAGGGCCTCGAGTGAGGTCAGATGTGAAACTGGCCAATAATCTACAGTTCATCATCGGTCTCTCCATCTGTCATCCTTTTGTGTCTTATCCCATCTTTCATTTCATATATTAACATTTTTCTTATTTACTTCCACATTACAGCAGCCTCTAATTTCCTGTCTTAATCCTGTCATCCTGGTTTTGTTTTTCTGTTTATTTATTTATTTTTTTTATCAGCCCCTCTCTATACGTCTTGTCGGCCCCCACAAAGAGGTTGGAGGGAATGAATTGGTCTCCTTCCATTTACGAGTGTTAAGTCGTCTGTCAGGCACAATATCGAAGACATCAGACCGGGATGAAAATTGCGGGAGCGGATGCTTTTAAACATCCTATTTTTTTCCAAATGCTTCGAAAATGACAGTTTTGAGCAGAGACGGCGTTCATCCTTGAGTCGATCAAAGTGGGCTTTTTGTGACTGATTGTTTGTTAGAGGGATAGCTTCGGTTTTTGTGTCGTGCTTTTTATTCTCTCTCATAGATTTTGTCTCCATTTTTTATCATTTTTTTGTACGTTTGTCTGTTGTATTCCTTCCTGTTTTCTCTCCTCTTGTCTACCTTCATCACACGTCAAAGCGCCGCACGGTTTCATATGCAGAGCAACGTGTCGTTGAGTCGTTTACCGCGACGCAGCTCGCTTAAACATTGCGTACGCGCCGCCTGTCACGCATCGTGCAAGAACCTCCCCGCTGCCTCTGTGACAACTCAGTATTTAATATTAGATCCAACGAAAAACAAAAAAATCAAACCTTTGAAGCTGATTGAATAGAATAATGTATCTGTATTTACATTTAATTTGCTTTTAGCGCTCTTTATCCAAACACCAGAGCGCCGTGAGCTCTGAGCTGATGAGCTTGTTGCGACTCGAGCGCCAATACAGACATATTCCCCCCACTATTACAGACAGAAATTTCAAGATGTCAAGGTTTGTCTTTCACACGGCGCAGAGTAAAGCTCCTCTCTATTTTTAGGAAAAGGGTTAGAGGCAAGATAGAGAGATGTCAGCCAGCCATATAATACTGCATTTATGAATATGTAACATAGCTTCCGGCTAAAGGTGTGTGTGTTTGTGTCTTTGTGAGCGTGCACTTTTCAGAATCTGCGCGTGTTTGTAATTTATTTGTTAATCAATGATCAGCTCGCATTAGTGCATGCACACATACATGCACACGTTTTTGTATGTGTGCACAGCAGATGTCCCTTTCTGTGAGTATTTCGTCTTTTGTGTGTGCTTTTCATGTCTCCTTGGGAGAATTTGGGACTTATATTCTTTCTTTTTCTTTTTTTTTTGGTGCCTCCATTTTCATGTGCATGTGAATATGAGAGATAGTGTTTTTTTTTTTGTTCTTGTAATTCCGTGTTGTATTCGCGCAGAGTACAGTGTACCAGCTTTGAATTAATTATCCAGGCTTTATTGAATAAAAGCTAACCATTGTACCAGTGTGGTTTTAAGAGCTTACTAATGCAGCTTAATGATTTTGTATGGTTCCTCTAGCCATGGGCAAGGCTGAATTAGTAATATTGATTTCTATATTGAAAAAGAGAGTGATGGTGAAACAAGCCATCTGTTGTCTGTTTTTGGCAAAGTGCATATTTAATGATCAGCGCTACATTAAATTATACAAACTTCAAATGTCTTTAAAAAAAACAAAATTGGTTATCTGCACAAACCTCAAAAAGCATTTTGTATGTGGCTTTGCTTAATAAAGAGCATGTTAGATTAAAGCCACGGTGTTGTGAATTTGAAACTTCCTGACCTTGTGGAAATATCAAAAAACATATTGTTACAATCTCACCATCTGATAGTTAATCAGTGTATTAACACATTTACTACTGGCTGAGTCATACATAATATGTCAAGTATTATACATTTATTTGAGTTATTTTGTACATTTGAAATCTAAGTACCCCACTGGGTATATTCAGTATAAACCAAATATATGAAGAGACAACTATAAGGTGACACAAGTCAATTAGTTTGCTTGTTGACTGCAATACAGCAGTTTTTAGCCTTCAGTTTTGAAGATTTTCGTGTATGACGAGCATAAGCGAAAGAAAAAAATGCGTTAACAAAAGAAATAAAAAACGACTGGAGGACTAGGGAAGACTCAGTGAGCCCTGCAAGAGTATAACATAAGACATGAAAAGGCTTCAGTAGAGGAGGTTGCACAGTCAACCACAAAACTTCAAAACATCCTGGACATTCAGTAACATTTGCAAGGGGAACCCCCCACTGACCCAGCTGCCCCCACTGAGAAAATCTTTCCTTACTCCTGATCGCCAGACCATCCAAATAATCCTTCTAGAGGCTGCCAAGATGTACTTATTTAAAAATAACAGTAGATGAGGAGTAAAGTGCATTGGACGTTGATAAATGGTGGTAAATCAGTCCAGACAGAATGCAGCTGTGATGGACTACTTTACCTACATACTGGCTTTTCAAAGATGTTGGCTTGCCAACTGTGCCCTTCTCCATATATTACTATAATTTGTATTAAGCAGTGGACTCTGAGACAGATTTGTATATTCCTTTTAGCTCTTTGTGTATTGTATGACTATGAGGGTAAGCTGAAGCATGTTTGTTGTTTTGGCTCAGTAATTCAGCGAACTGCATTTCAAATTAAACAGTTCAGTTCAAAGTGCTGACTTTCAGCTTCAAGTGTGTTTTCGGGTTGTTCACATCCATATTGGGCGAGCCGCGTACAACTTGTAGCCACAATTTTTTATTTTTTTACCCTCAGGGGTATGTATAAAAAGGTTTTCAATTTTCTGCACGGTTCATCGAGCGAGGATAACTGAAAGTCAGCACTTTAACCTTTACAGTCAGTGTTAATTCTCAGATCAAATGGAATGAAAACTGTGCTTTTTCTCTCAGCCTGTACACAAGCAGAAGCCCGCAATATTGCAAATTCTTCATCATGCCTTGCAATTATTGTCAAGACTGCACCAGAAGTTGTTGTTTGGCTTTTCTTTTTTCTTTTTTTTCATTTTGATCTACTTATCTAATAATATAAGCAGCGGGATCACACATTCAACAGGGAATTGTATGCAGAGTCGGTTATATTAACATAGCTTAGAAAAGAGATATTTTACGTTTTCTTCATGTTTGCTTGGTCGAAAGAAGATTTGCGTGTGTTTGCTATGAGTTAAAGTTGAATATGTTGCGAAACACACACACACACTCACACACTGACGGGCACACACTGCTCACAGAGACCGAACACCAGCGAAGCGTGACTTTGGCACTGCAACCTGCTGTTTGTGCATTTTCACTCTGTGGGTTTCTAATCTAGTAAAACAGTTAACAAGCCGAAGAGGAAGTTTGTTAAATCGTTGTAGCAACTGTGAGCGTAACCGAATTATCGGCCTGGCCTCCCTCCCCGTCTCTTTCTCTCTGTCTCCCTCTCTCTCTGTTTTCTCACTGTAGGAGCATCCTTGCACCTGCAGAATTAGTATGCAGACAGTATCACATACACATGAATAGTTATCAGCACCCAGTGGCAATTATCAGCATGAGGTTAAGTGAACAGAAAGAAAATATTGGGCTTTTGAAAGATTATTGAAATCTACAAACCCCTCCTGCCACTTTCTTCACTTGTGAGAATATGAATGTATATGTGCGTTGTTTTTAGGTGCTTTTTTTTGTTAGGTTTTTCCCCAATATGTGCCTGTGCTTGTTTGCACGATCACGTATCTGTGAACGCAGGCGCGGGTCCCCCACGCCGCCAAAAACGCCTCACAGCCTGTTACTTTGTTAATGAATCTTAATTAGAAAGTGGCGAGAGAGTTAAGAGCCAAAACACTCCTAAACATCAAAGCTTTATTTTTAATCGAGAAATTGTGTGATCAAAGATGGCAATATGTTGCTTTGTCTTGCGTCATTACAAAGATGGAGATAAAGCGCCGCAACCGTGGCGAGAGATTTAGATAAATCCCGTCGTATCCATCAGCCTCCCCGCGCCCATATACAGTACACGCTCTGTTCAAGAATCACAGGCAGCCTGGCAAGAGGTCAGTTTTTATCACAATCGGCCAGCTAGACAATCGCAAAAGCCAGAGCTGCCTTCGTTTTTTGAGAGACAACGATCCCATTTGTCTGCCATCAAGGTGACGGGGGGAAAAACAAGAACGGCAGCTTTTATAAGAGGATGTAGACTTAACAGATGTGCATGTTCCTTCAGATTGGTCCAGTGTTCAAGCATTGAAACTGCAAAGATTAGTAAAAGAAATCTTTATTCTGGTGTTTGGAACAGATAAAATCGTTTTTTGTCTGCTTGCCTAAGCAATGTTTCATCCCATAATGCACACAGCAGTGAAATCTGAACATTTTATGATTGGTGCGGATCTACTCAATCAGTGGGACTTTATTTGTATTACACTTTTTGTTCAGGTAATGCTGTTCAGAGGGACTTAAAGTGGACTGTTAGATAGTACAAGTATGAAAAGTTAAACTGCTTGAGATGTGAAAGTGCTCATGTTTTTTGGTTTACACCTTTCACACATAATGCTCGAGTCAAACAGTCGGCTTTGGTTAAAATATTTGTCACAGTTCTCACGCTGTCTTGTACTATTCACAGGAAAATAAGATCACATTTCAAGTAGCCTCATCATCTCGTAGCTTGCTAATACTTTTCTGCTCTTTAGATTACGCATTTGAAGCATCGTGATTTGCCATTGCGAAGCCACAGAAAAACCTGAGACCCGTAAACGTCTCGTGATTCATTGGAAAATCCATCACAGCTACAGGAGCGGTGGTCGAAAATGAAGTTTCTCTCGGGCACATGCGGGAATAGTTGTAAATATATATTAGTTACAGTTATACATTTTATGAACCGTGATAAGCGTTGGAAGTTACAGGTCACCTCTGCCCCCCCTTTTGTTACTTCCTCTCTGAGTCTTCGTGAAGTCAAATTAAACCCCCATCTTTGCCAAAACGATTAAAGTCCCACAAGGCCCTCAAACACTTTAACCGGTAGATAAACGCGCTGCACGTCGAAGCGAGCGCCTCCGATCTGCGGCTCCATAAATCCGGTATACGTCTAACCGACTCAGCTGAAGGTTACCTTGTTGTGTTGATGCACTCAAACAGGCGAGCGCTCCCGGCAATGTTACGACTGTGACAACAAATGGCAAACAACCGTGGTGTTGTTATTTATAAGATTGCTCGCAGCTGGGAGACGGGCGAGAAGGGAGAGTAAGAGAGTGAGAGAAAGCGAGTGGGGGGTGCATGTATGGAAAGGAGAGAGTGAAGGAAGCAGAAATGAGAGAGAGAGGGACCGATAGAGGGAGAGATTGTAGGAGAGGATAGTGGAGAGAGAAAGTTCTGTGAGTTTCAGAAAGTAAAAAAGAAAAGAGGGAGAGTGTGTGTGGGTGGGATGTGGTGTGGGAAGTGGTGGGGGGAGGCTACAATAAAAGTTTGAGGAGGAATAAAAAACAAGTGACAGCGCTGCCGTTTCAATAACACGCCGAAGTTGATCGACAGGCAGCGAGGCAGCCACACATGCGCGCAGACAGATCAGTGTACAGTCTTTAAAGTGGCAGACGAGCTGACAGGCTGACAGATTGAAGCAAACAAGCAGACAAGCAGGTAAAGACTCGGAATAGAGGAGCGCCGAGACGCAGATGGACAAGGAGATACGCAGACAGGCAGACTGACACTGTAAATATTCACCTAGCTTCACAGATAAACACGCTCAGAGTCAGTTCCCCCACTTGACTCGTCTTCACAGCCGGCACCCGGCTCCTTTATGTAGCACAGTAGAGCAGTACGAGCTTAAAAGCATCGCAAGCGCTGTTTGAAAAGGTCATCTCAGCCACTAAAAGCACAAAAAAAAGAAACTTAATGCAAATGCATACTATTGGAAAACAAAAGCATCACAAATTGGCGGGTAATTGACATGGATGATGTCTGACAGATGGTGACAGCCTCCTCGCGGCTAAAATCCAGCAGCTCGACAGTTCAAACTAATTTGAATATAAATGCAACCTGTAGCGTAGGTAACTATAGGAACTACGCGGGGAGTGATACTGTACGAGGTGAGACGGGTCTCTCTCTGTCAGATCACGCCGCCTGTCTGCCTGCGTCGGAAAATTCCCAGCCTCCCATCTCAGCGTTTCCGAGCCTGAATAATAGGATCTGTGGCATGAACGTGTGCGACAGTTTCTGCAGGTTTGCGTGACCCTACCCCGCTGCCGGAGGGTCGCATGCGAAACTCGTGAAACAAGTCAGACAGATTCAGCCTCCGTCTCTCTTTTTGAGCAGGTTCATGTTGTTCTGCCGGCAGTTTTACTCTTCTTTTAACAACTACGGAAACTATTTTTTCTTCATGGATTTGACACCCAGATTGCCAAATCAACGAGAGAGAGAGAGAAAAAAAAAATGGACTCACTGTAAACCTCCAAATTCGGACAGTTTCTTGAAAATCCATCACCGAAAGTGTCACGCGGCGCATCTGTGTTGCTCTTAAAGGGCAGCCGCTGTCGAGTCGTGTGATGCAGCCTGAAATTACCTTGATGTCTGCTTACTGAAATACACCCGCAGTGCAGCATGAGCGCAGGGAGGAGAATTATGATTCAAAATGTATTTTAAGCCAAGCACAGAAGGGAGCCTAAATATAGCTATTATTTCCCAGATCCTTCCATAAGGTGTGTTGTTTCGTACCATTTGAGTGCAAAAGGCGCTGTACCACTGCCGTCCAATGGGAATGTGCTGCCACAGATACTCATTCATGAGTTTTCTCTTGGACTACAACCAATTACAGTCTGCGTCCTGTGCACTTAAGCTTTAAACACGCTGTAAATATGGCCCGAAAGAGTGAAATACAGAAGCAATTAATGCATTACGTACGCTTCTGCTTTATTGCATACTTATTTGAATACGGTGAGTTAAATCAGTTTAAGGGGTTAATAATAGTCTCCACCCCCTTATCAGCCTCAAGCACGCAGCAACTGATAGCCACCGCATAACAATCAAGAATTCAAGAGAGACACAGTGAGGATGGCCTGAAGAGTAGAGCAGGCAGCTCGTGAGGAAAAAAAAAATGCTGGCAGCTTTTAAATTAGTTATTTTGTCTGCCCCGGCCAGCTCTGTCGTAGCTTGTTGTTGCATTAAAGCCAACATCACCGCTAACATACAGTATCGGGCAGAGGCTGCAACGTGGAGTGTTTGCTCAGGAAAACAGAGCTTACTCCTCTCGAGCCGCAGAACAGGGGCTGGAGACAATAAAGTTGTGAAGGTGAAAGCAAATTCGCCTGCGCGCACGCTTTGGTTTAACGTACGACGCCACACCGGCGTTTTTCAAGTATCTCTTTTAACACAGTCGTAACGTATTTCAGTCTTTATTTTCTTATTATGAAGTGGCTCCTTTGAACGTCATTAAATGATGCGACTGTCAAGCGTCTAATAAGGAACGGGGACAAAGGATAATGAGAGAGAGAGAGGGAGGGAGATTGATGGGGCGGTTTCAAGAGAACGAGAGAAGATAACCGGGATAGACTTGCTCTTGATTAATGATAATAACAAACAATATCATTAGCATCTCCTGCTTTGTCTTCACTCTCTCTCTCTCTCTCGGTCTCACAAACAAAAAAACAGCTATGCAAATGTTTTTGTTAAAACTACTCAAAATGCAAAATAACAGACACCGCTCACAGTGCAGTCTGCACAGATGAAAGAACAATACGCCACTGATAGGCTATGATAGTATTAGGTATGATTTTGCACTTAAAAGATTATTCAGCTTTAGCTACACATGTCGCTTTGCATCCCTTTTGTTATACTTACAAGCACAGGACCTAAAGATTACTTTCCCAGGTTTCCACCCACACCTGGGCTGGCGCTCAACTGTTTGTTGACAGCATCATGGGAGACTGAGGACTAAAGTTATCGCTGCTGGCCGTTGTAGTTTAAGGATGTGAGCAACAGCCGAGGTAATTTATATTCACGGGGATGAAGGTGTCCACCTTAAAGGCCACTGGGTGTAAGTTGATTTTTTTTTTTTTTTTAGCAGTTTCAAATCTAATTTTGCAGCAGATGTGTGAACTCGTCTGGTTGCGACTGCGAGCTTGTGTGGTATCAACCCACACACACACACAGAAATACAAATATGGTGGACAGATTTTTTTTTTTTTTTTTTAGAAGATATGTGCTATGTTGTCAACATCCCCACTTTTCGCCAGTTTAACTCAAACGCACACACATACACGCAAATGTATTTTTTGTTATTCTCCTCCTCCATTTCTGTCACTGTGACATCCCTTCTTCCTCATTTCCTTTCGCTCTTGTTGCGCCTTTCTTTGTCTCTGTATCACCTTCCCTCCATTTCTATCCTTTTGTCAACAGCCCCTGTATATATTGCCTGGTCCCTTTTCTCTCCCTGCTCTGTCTCACAGATTATGTATCAGTTTTATGTATCAGCGTTTCAACAATGCTCCCCTCCAATTTCAGACGTTTGACTGTCAGTTGACAATTACGACAAGACCATAAAGCAGAAGGCGGAAAAGAGGGAAGGAAAAAAGAAAAAAAAAACTGCTGAGACATTTACCGACAGAACACGGAAAAGAGAGAATCAGTTTGGGGAGCTGTAAAGACCAGAGGGAGTGATTGACAGAGAGAAGGAGTGACAAAAAATGGAAAGGTCGTGTGTGAAACCAGCACAGCAGAGGAGGAAGAGAGAGAGAGAGAGAGAGATGTGGGATTAGAGAAAGGAGGAGAGTGCCAGAGGGTAGAGAAAATGAATTTTGATTATTCAGACAGTGCTGAGCAGAAATAAAAAACAGAAGGGAAAAAGATAAGTTACATGCCCTGGCAACTGCAATATAATCACCAATATTGGCTCGCAACAACAACATTTTAACTGCGACCTACTGAGCTAATGTTGGGTTTTCAGCAGGCCAAAAGCAACAGTTTGAACAACCTGGTTTTAAAGAGTCTGCTTGTGTAAAATTGCAACACCTGCCTTATCAGAAGCTGTTTGGATTGCAGCCAGCATGTCTCTACAAGCTCCTGAAAATTGTAGGGACATGTGAAGTACTGAAAATTGAAGATTTTCAGTATTGGAGGTTAGAAAAAAAAACAGCAGGAGAAGAAGTGACTTACAGAACTCCAGCCAGCCTGTAAAGGTTATAACTGCAGGCAGCTCAGACTCTTTGCTCAACAGCGTCTTAATGACAATCCCACGGTCAATTAGCGCGGGGAGAGAGGGAGGCGGCGCGAAGGTCCAGCGGAAGACCAGGCGACTGTAGGAGAGAACAGCGCATCGTCATTTTAGGTCGTTGCTTGTTAGCTCGGGCTGCTGACTGCTCTTTGTTTTCTTTTTTTAAATTCTCTTTCTCCAAGCAAAAGAGCACAGTGGTCTCATTGGCAAACAGACTTTCTGTACTATACTTGAGGCATCCTACTGATATAATATGATATATGAAGAGGTAGAAAGGAGACAAGGAGCCTGTAGATGATATATAATTCTTATTCATCCATTTGAATTGTTGACAGATGAGGTGATTTGGCAACATCTACAATGAGTGAAAGGTTGCGGCACGGAAGAATAGCTCCAAAATGTTCTAACTTTAGCTTTCGGCCTCTTGGTTTCTTATAACCAACGTGGTCTGATATTCCTGACGTTCAGTGTGGCCAACCAGATGCATCTCACCTTCGGATCTCATCGAGCGACCCGTCATTCGAGCTTCTTCTTTTGCTTCGCCCCTAAACGCCGCGCTGTCTAGACACATAAAGCCACATTTCAACCCTGAATTCATCGCCCGTGACTCACTTCAGAACTCTTCTGCCAGATCGGCTGTCTTGTTTGCTAATTGCCTGAGCAATAAGCAATCCGTTTGAACAGCTCCACAACCCCACGTGGCTGTTATCAAAAGATCTGTTACAAACTATAATGAGCTTGGTTGGATACAATTATAGTGATATTTTTAAGTGTTTTGGCTGATACTGCAAGGTGGATCAAAACATAAAGTGCAGGAAGTGGCTTATTTTTGGTGATTTTATGTTTAAAGTTGCGTAAACTCAATAGAGTTTTGAGTTTATGCGTTTTTGTTAAAGAGAGAAACAGAAAGGCTGATAATGTTGGCTAATAAGATTCGACCTACTTGAGTTTGCCTCGCTGTTTTCCAGGCGCGGCCTCCCACGCCGAGTACAGTATGTCGTACGGTAGATCAAACATGACTGTTGTGTGGAAATAAAAAAACAAAAAAAAAACAAAAAGGAGGCATTGCCTGAGCGTGATAGAACTGCTCAGCACAGAGGATATTGTAGTTTGGGGTGGACAAAGACACAGAGAGAGAGAGAGAGAGAGAGAGGAGATTAAAAGAAGTGACAGAACCAGGAATTGCGGTGGAGAAAGGGAGAAATGAAAGGGAGCAGCGTGAGGAGGGACGGAGAGAATAATGACAGGAGGGGAGGATGATGAATCATGCATGTCTGAGAGAGACGGGGCTAAAAAGCTAAATAACATCGTGTGTGAGACAAACGAATGACAGAGGCTATGAGAGAAAGACCCACAGAGAGGAGGGTGCCAACATCTGTCACTGCCCTCATAATTCTGTCGATCCCCGCGCACCGCTGAAACGCTCTCACTGCTCTTAAGGTTTATGTCCTATAGCCCACATTCATTTGGAATTTGTGTGTGTGTGTGTTTACATGTTGTGTTTACAATGCTCACAATGGTCTCCGAATTTTCATCGCCACGAGGTGAAGCTTTCATTCAAGGGTTAATACGGCGGAGTTGGTCCTCGGACACTCCAGGGAATTAATAAAAAGCGCTGCAGTGTCCCCACAAGTGTGGTAAGATAAGTTGTGTGTGTGTGTGTGTGTGTGTGCGTGTGTGTGTGTGTGTGTTTCTGTTGTTATCAGTATCAGCCCAGCTTGCTGTAGTTAGGACAGCAATGATTACAGAGCGCAGGAGGGGGGCAGGGGCTTGATATTGAGTTCTGCAAGTGTGTGTATGAGAGTGTGTGTGTGTGTGCAGGTGTGTGTGTACTTCACATGTGCACATGTGAGTCATGTGTGCATCTTTATACTCTTGCACTGCATTCTGACGCATGCACAAGTAGCTGTATGTGCTGGTACGATTGTATTGTACATTTGTGTGTGTGTGTTTGCATATCTGTGTGTGTGTGTGTGTGTGTGTGTGGGCGTCCTCTCCATTGTGCTCCTTCACCCCTGTCAAATAGCCATTGTGGAGTGGGAGGGATGGAGGAATGGATAACAATTGTGGCTGAGGTCTGCTGGGATGTTGGCTGGAGGCAGCAGCCCAAGGGAGGGAGGAGAGAGGGATGCTGGGAAAGATGGAGAAAGGAGCGGATATGGATGCAGAAGGAGAAATGTAGATGGGTATGAATGGAGTGGGTGAAAGTGGGATTATTTTAGTGGGGAAAAAGTGGGAGGGAGGAATAAGAAAGAGAAAAACAGAGCGAAAAGAATGAAATAGCTTCATTTTTTAAGTTACTGTACAACCAGAACACAAACCCAAATCTATCAATGGACAGGGTTTTTTTTTTTTTTTTTTGTGCTGCAGCATCTAAACTACATAACTGCAGACTTTTTGTACCGACTGTACAGTGTGGAAAAAATACCAGTCATTTACATGTGGGGTGAGTTCATAAAGCTTCTCTTCCTGAATAATCCCATTACAGGCCCGCTCAGAATAATTTGAAAATAACGGACCTGAGAGAAAACATTTCTTTTATTATGGCATCAAGGATACTCTTTATCCGCAGACGTACATGGGGCGCTGGTTCAGATTTCAGCCGCTGCTGCATGAACAGGAGTCCAGTGTACAGTGGACAAATCTTTTTCGCAGAACACATTTTCACACGTCACAGTAGGAAAAGCGCAGGTGTAAATAATAAAATTACAGACGGCTATTCAGCTCCTTCGGCTTCAGGGTCTTTTTATTGTCGATGCCGGCTCATTGTCTGCCACGGCTCACCAAGACGTTTAGAGCGGAGGCATCATCAGTGTTATCAGTAACACCTGCGCCTTTTCACCACCACGACGAGCCAAAATGCACGCCGTGAAAATGGCCTACAGTCCTCCTCTGTGCATAAAGAAGATTAACTTCAGGTGCTGAAAATTAAACATCTCAAAGTCCCCCCTCCCACCTCCCCCCCAAATACAATAAATTTGTTTCACCATTTAAATCTATAGTCATTCGATAAACTTCAGGTTTATTGCATATTTGCTTGGAGGGGTGTTTGGTAGAGCAGGTGGTTAGAGAGGCAATTGACTGAGCCTCAAGTCAACACAAACACAAACACACACACACACACACACACTCTCTCTCTCTCTCTCTCTCTCTCTCTCTCTCTCTCTCTCTCTCTCTCTCTCCCATTTATCACGTTGTGATTACTTGATAGCTTAGCCAGTTGGTAGCCCATGTTATAATGTTTAGCCAGCTGTGACGGTTGGCCTAATGACTGGACTGGGTTTATTTAATGGAGCGAAATCTGCAGGAAGTTTGAGAGTTGCCAGATTTCGAAAGAAAATCTGTCAGGGTTGTAAGCAGGGGAAAAAAAACTGCACACCACATGCAATGAGAGGCAGGTGGATGAAAAACACAAGGCCGCGTCTGGGTTCGCTTTTAAAGCAGGCTGATGGATTAATTTCGCCGTCTGACTTCAGGACGCTAATAGAGCCTGTCAGGCACCGTGTTCCAGACGTACCGGATCAGACCGTGTTTTATCCAAGCGCAGGGCTCGCCACACTGAAGGACCATGCAGGAGGCTTGTACATTAAATTAAGTCATATATGGTTTATGTTGAATACCAGGGGTCAAAGCAATTAGTCCATTAATCCACTAGTCAATCAGCAGAGAATCAATTACCAGCTTCTTTTTATAATCAATGTTTTCATTTTTCTATCAAACAAATGTCAGAAATTCTCAGCTCCTTGTGAACATTTTCTGCAAGTCTCCAGTAAACTGAAAATCTTTTTCACTATTATCTGACTTTTGATGGTTGACAGATGAAACAGTTGCAGCTCTAATCCTTTTTTTTTCCAAAGCATATCCTATATTCATGAAATAATTTAAAATGCGTTGTGAGAATCGGCTTGCAGAAACGAGACAGAACTCCATCTTGCTCGCTGCCTTTTTCATGTTTGCGTCCAACTTACAAGTGTGTAGTTGTTGCGGGACACTGCTTTGAATTGCTTTTATACCAGAAATAAAGGAAATTTGTTCAGTGCCTGTCCAGTGCCAAAAACAGTTTTTCTAACAGTAGCTCTTTAAATGTGAAAGCAGCTCAGATGTACTTTTATTTTTGGGGTAAAGTCAAGGTGGAGAAAACTGACGGCAGGAAGGAGTAAAAAAAAAAAGGATGCGTTTGACAGATTTAACTCTCAGCCGTACTTAACTTGCCAAATTGCGCTCGACCCCTGAGAGCATGTAGGCCCACAGTCTACATATACATATTTAATTTTCTTATCGGTTGATACTGATTGACTGATCCATTCCCAGGTTTCCACCAGTGAGTGAGGAGGCTGCCGTTGGGACCCCGGTGGGAGCCATCATGGCAGCTGCTGTCAATCAAACCATCGTCTACTCCATCATCGAAGGCAACGAGGGAGGTGAGTGCACTCGGAGCTTTTTATACGCCGGGCGTGGCTTTCAGTTGTGGAGCTTCGCTGCACTGGTGTGACCGCTGATTAAGTTATGTTCTGTGGCTTATTGACCTTTATTAACCTTAAAGAGAATTTCTGCTGTGGGGAGACAGAGGGTGTGAACAGTGCAGCTAATTTGTTATGTTTTGGCTCTCTAGTTACACATTAGTCACATGCAGCATTAGTCTTATCCCTCATCAGTGCAGCCGTCAAATAATC
>JBAJHX010000024.1:8578036-8593249 GCA_037176925.1 Amniataba percoides | reverse complement strand
GCAACGAGGGAGGTGAGTGCACTCGGAGCTTTTTATACGCCGGGCGTGGCTTTCAGTTGTGGAGCTTCGCTGCACTGTTGTGACCGCTGATTAAGTTATGTTCTGTGGCTTATTGACCTTTATTAACCTTAAAGAGAATGTGGGAGGGACAGAGGGTGTGAACAGTGGTCTGTGGGAGACAGAGGGTGTGAACAGTGCAGCTAATTTGTTGTGTTTTGGCTCTCTAGTTACACATTAGTCACATGCAGCATTAGTCTTATCCCTCATCAGTGCAGCCGTCAAATAATCTGTAAAATAATCTGTGAACCGAGAGTCCGAGAAGTTGAGAAAACTTTTTTTTTTAAGATAACAAGCTCCACAACTTTTCCAGTTGGAGTGTTTTTTTACCGCCACGATCTGGACCGCAGTAGGGCTTAACTTGACTCCCCTGTCTGTCAAAACAAGGCCAGATCTCAGATTCAGATGTTGCTGACTCAAGCAAAAGAAACCTCTATCCCTCCGTGTCCCTTTGTGACCTTTCTCTCCTATGCTTTGCTGTCTGATTCTTTTATCCCACCTCACGTCGCTCTCGCTGTCTTTCCTTCATCTCTCTGTGTCTTTTTCTCCCCAGGTGTGTTCGCGCTGAACGAAACGACGGGGCTGATTTCCACAGCCAAGCCCCTGGACTACGAGGCCAACTCCAGCTACGTCCTCAAGGTGGAAGCCGACTCCATGCGCGTGGTGTCCTCCAACCTCCGAGCTCCCTCCAAGAGTGAGTCTCGTTCGCGAGCTTTTGTCGCCGGGTTGCATCATTTCACAGATTTTCCTCTCTCTAATTACACTCAAGGATTTAAAAAAAAAAAAACAAAGATTACCCACTACGTGATATTGTTAAGATAACTGCCGGGGGGCTGCAGCTTTCTTTCTCTTGCACATACAGTTATCTCTCTCTCTCTGGCTCAGTCGCTTACACTGTCGTTCCCTCTGGAGCTTTCCCCACTTCTACGAGTTCCCTCCGACATGAGCATGTACTGGGCTGTTGTCGTTACCTTTCGCACAACTTATTTCCTCTCTCTCGGCTGTCTGTCAAACCTGCAGGCGATGCTGTTTTCTGAAAACGCTCGCCCTTCCTCCTCCCAATAATTTGCTGTCACAGGCCTTTCGCCGATATGCAATTACGTAACAGCAACCAAGTCGAACTCTCAGATGTCGCACATCATCAAAGTGGCCAAATAAAGCCGGCTCGCAGTTTTGGATTGGAGATTGGAGATTTTTTTCTTCGTCAAGAACTTTTCTTTTTTTTTTTTTTTTCCCGACGCTCTGTCCCAGACGTCGACACAGAGCGATCCGTCCCCGGGTCAGGCCGGTGTCAGAACGCACCAAACCTGCTGGAAATCCGAGCACAGCCTTAAGGTCTTTTCTCAGCCTCTCACCCTGTCTCTGTTTTCTTTCATTCCTGACCTCGCTTCAGTCCATCCAAAAACTAAAGTCTCACTCAGGTTGCGTGTGAGAGGAGCGACATCCTGAAACAACTTTTCCCTCTTTTAATTGAAATGATAGCTGCAGTAAAAACGACTCAAATTAGTCTCTCTCTCTCTTCTCTTTTTCCTTCCTGCTCCTTCTGTCTATCTCTCTTCCGTCTTTTCAAAACATATCTGCATTCTTCTTAATTGACACTCAGCTCCCCGGGTTTCTCCTTTCTTCTTTAATTATAGTGTTTACCGCACGCTGTTCTCATTTCGCCCAACTATTTGAATTTCAGCATTCTGCAGAGATTAAAACTACAAATCATTGTAGTCATTAGCAAATCTCCTTCGGTTCTTTTTCGGCGCACATTTTAATCAGGCAACAAATCAATAGGATTCTAACAATGTGTTAATCCGGTTCTCTCACTCAAGTGAAGGTTGGAATCGCAAGCAGACATTTTGGTGTGGCTTCTCATCGGGTGTTTTAGCTAAGAAGATTAATGTTTGCATCTGCTTGTTTGTTTGTTTGCATTTTTCTTTTTACTTGCCAAAGTTTTTATGCAATTTTTTTTTTAATGGCCTCTCTTTTGGAGTAAAACTTTAACTGCTATTTGTTTTCCCTTTTCCAACACGTGGTTCACCCTTTCACAGAGTCTGGTTCGGGGTATTGTGTCGCAGCTTTACGTGGGTGTGCAACGCAACTCTCTGTTTTTGGCCAGATAAGACCGAGCATAAGTCATTCCGAGCTGCAGCCGCTGAATATGAATGACAGAGGAGTGCTCGCTGGCACAAAGTTTTGCCTTACACTGAAAATGTAGTCTGTTAAAAATACAGTAATACATTTTTGGTCATTTAGAATAGACGTCTCTGTGCTTACCTTATTTATGTGCGTAATTGAGAACAGCTCCTACGCTGATGCAAACCTCGAGTGTGCATATCAGTGCCAACGTTACTTTCCAAGACTTTTGACTCGTTGAGGCTGCTGCGTCAGCTGCAGCATTGTCAGTCGTCACGAGAAGTGAGGGGTTTTTTCGATGCATATATCTTAAAAAAATGCGATCAGATGGATCACAGCGAGGTCACCTCAGCGTCCCCAGACAATCGGCCGCTCCTCATATTCCTCCAAGCACATTATTAGAATTTGTAAATATCATCTGTCAGCTCTGGAAGCGAATCTAAGAATCTCTCATTCCTTACTCCCTCTGTTGTCCCACTTTTTGATCACTATGTAAGCATTTAAATGTCCTGAAAACCTATTTAGTTTAACAGCATCTACTTTCAATTAATGGGGAACTATTACACAACACTTTTGGTTCTTTATCATGAAGTTATCTATCTGAATGTGTGTATTTCACATGTATTTGAAGTGGACATGGCTCAGCTGGAAGTATATGATGTGACGTCCATCCATCCGTGCACCAATCGCAGTTCAGACCAAAGACCAAATTCTGCTGATCACCTCGAGGAAATGTTGAAGCTGTGGGTGCAGATTTTCCAATGTTCAATCATTAGACAAATTATACACTTGTCAACCTGCACAGACTATAGAGGGGGAAAAAAACAGCTGCACCAGTTTAGACCCACAGTGTGCTTACAAGCAAAGAGAGTAAAGCCTGCTGTAATTTTAATACCTGTGATGCCTGCAAGCTTTGACTTTCCTCGTATGTCTACATCTGCCGGTCTGAACTGCTGTTCTTGCCATTACATGGTACATTTCAGACCAGTACTGCAGGTTCAGAACTGCAGGCCTGAAACTGTTGGAGCCGCTCCGTTTTCCAATACTGCCAGGCGTTGCTTATGTGTGATTTACATCAAGCTGCTTATCACTCTAACACAGAAAAAAAACACACAGTTTGCATGTCTCTTGTCAAAACTGCAAAAGAAATTCTACTCAGTTCATCAAGCAGCTCCACACAGGCTATTTACCCCTTTTTTCTTCTTTTTGTAGTGTCAAAAGTGGATCGTAATATGGAAATTTTGTTTGTGTTTTCTCAGCAAACACGGCAAAAGTGATAATCGACATCCAGGACGAGAACGACCACCCACCGGTGTTCACCAGATCTCTCTACATCGGAGGAGTCGCAGAGGACGCGAAAACGTTCACCTCCGTCTTGCAAGTTCAGGTACAGACACCGTTAAGTGTCGTGCGCAGTCAAACCGCAGGGGAGAGACAAAACGCAGGAACACATGACAATATAATGTAAGAGGCCTACGTGACAGTTCAGCCCGAGTCTCTCTCGCGCTTCTCCCGCGCGTATCCAGCAAATGCTTTTAATCACGGCAGAGTACTTAAGCTGTCAGTGCTCCGCTCGCTCTTTGGCAAAATGCCCGCTGCCAACTTTACCTGAAAGCCACGCTCCCGCCGCCGCCACTGCTGTCAGCATAGCGTTTTCAAAAGCCTCACTACCCAGCATCCACCTGTAGGCACCTGTAGGTACGGAGAGGGAAGTTAATATCATCGCTCGTCCCTTTTATATGCCCCTTCTGTTCCCCGTTTTTATTTTTGAGACTCAGAATATTGAGACTTGGACACAACCATGATTCTGTTTCCTTGCGTGGATTTATGTTCTTGTATTTGCATTGTTTATCTCAAATGAAGATGTTATCCAGTCCGGTCGGTAACCAGATTAAGTAGCTAAGATTTTTCTCCGCCTCTTTGCGTCTCCCTCAACATCCACCTCCATCTCCCTGTTAATTGGTTCATCCCTTTGTTCACCCTTTTTTTTTTTTTTTTTAACCTAACTCAGGGGAGAATTTCATATCACTGTAAACAACTCAAACGACTCTCGTGTTATTAAAATGCCTTTCAGGACTCAAAATGGGTCACAGACTCTGTCTCTTTCAGCCTCAATCTGAGAAGCAGCAATATGTTTTAATGAGCCTGGATGCCACGAGAGACTCGGGCAGGGTCTCTGACAGGAAAGTATGCGCTTTAATATTTCATTGCGGTTTTTAAGATCATTCTTAGATATTCCTGCTTCATTAGATCATACACGGCGAGAGTGACGGGGGAGGATTAGAGAGTGAGGAGAAGAAGAGAAGAGAATGGTACCCGGCATCTCCAGTTATTATTACAGCGCTGCAGCCAGGACCCGAGGTGCTGGTTTGGCAGATGGGTTTTAAGCATTAAGACTGTCTCTGGCCGAGGCCGGTTTACAGTAACCGGCTCTGCAGTCATCTGACCTCTTTAAATACTTGAGCAGACTGACAGGAAGAACTAATAGCCTGCTAGTATGTTCGATCACCACAGGCAGACGCAGTAGATCTGGAGAGGGAGGATTGATGGTTGGATAAAGATAACTGGCACCCCGCTGAGAGACAAACTGGCTGGACGGAAGGAGGCAGGGAGGACATGCATGATTCATGGGCAGACGAATGGACGGAGTCGGGGAGTGACGGGGGGAAAGACGGACAGGGATGCCGGCGGCGTGCTCGCCGACATCCAGATGAAAGACACAAGCGAGACATAGGCAAAAGACGGAGAGAAAGTTTTCGACGCGTGCGTTCCCTCGATCTCGGCGGTTTCACTCAAGTATAACTAATTCCGTCGCATCTGTCTGAAGCGCACACATTGTCTTAACGAGTTTCTTTGTTTGGGTGTGAGTGTGTGTGCATGCCAGGCCACAATGCCTTATCATTGTGTATTTCTTCGTGCTGGGCCGTCTTGCCTCCAGAGTGTACGTGTTTTGTCTTTTTTTTTTTTTTTGTCCCTCAGAGGATGCGCACACAAAGATTGGATTGCAAATCAGTAACACATTAGCAGTATACTCCAAATACACACCACTCCTCACCTCCCAAGATTCTTTTATTCTTCTAATTCAATTTATGTCGCTTTTTGTCTTCTCGAGACTTTTTTTTTTTTGTTGCCACTTTTCGCATCCCAACCTTCCCTTTTAAGTGGGTGTTCATACCAAAAATAGCCCCACGTGAAAAGAATTTAAAAAAGCTGCATTGGTAGTAGTAGATGAGAAGAATCCAGGAAATCCAGGAAGTGAAGTTTAGACAATGCATTTAAGAGATAACTTCTTACCTTACCTTCTTACCTTCGCACAATGTGGCCGTCTGCCTGAATATGGCCTAATTTACCGGAGCCATTCACTCATCTTGTAAATACGCTTTTGAATGAGGCTCAGGTGTGCAGGGGACCGAGAGTGGTTGCTTTTATTTTGGCATCCAAAGTGATGATTTCTTGTTGAAAAAGATATTGGTTACTGAGTGTGAAATGATTAAGGTTTTAGAATTCATATGGAGGTTTTCAGCTAAAATCTTTCTGGGTGCAAGAGAAGATACTCAACTCTGTACTCCACACTTGTGCTATTGCAGTTTAACAGGTGGTTGATATTACTGCAGGTATTAACGTATTGCTGAAGGTTATCCCTAACTGAGCACCTCTGCCAGCAGGAATACAAAAAAATAAATAAATAAAGAGATCGGTAAATCTTTTCTTCCCTCCTTTCTCCCTTAGTCCCTCAGATTTCTATATATGTGCCTCTTTATTTCCTCGCTTCCATCTCCTTATTCCCTGGCCATCAGAAAAATATATATTCTTTGTTTCCTGCTATGATACCGATACCTTTGATGTGACGGCTGTCTCAGAGCTGAATCTGTAGTCTATACTACCAGCCGTTCTCACAAAGACCCGACAATAAATCAATGTCTGTCTGAGTTTCTGTGTGTGTGTGTGTCTGTGTCAGGATGTGACTCTGAGCTTTTGCATGTATGTGTGAGTGAGGGAGAGACTTGATAGTTAGCCAGAGTGACAGAATAGATGAACAGACCTGCACACAGCTCAAAGGACCACTTTACCCCCTACTGCTCATTCAGAGTACTACATCAAACCACACAGGCACTTGGAAAGTTTCCGATCAGGTTTTCCCCACGAGAGGTAAAAAAAAAAAGAAATCCTGAAAAAGGAACATTAAGATGTGGAATTTTGAGTGAGAAATACCAGATGGACAGGATATCAGTCGTGAGCCAATCAGTGGGCTCTACATGACAGCTCTGTGCATCCGTTATCACAGAGATAATCATCACCAAGGATCGATTATTACGATAACAGCAACTTGATGACAGTGTTTTCTTAGCGGGTGACGACGATGACACTCATTATGACAGTGATTATGGTGACGATCTCTCATGTTGCAGGCTCTGGACCAAGACACCGGGAACTACAGCTCTATGATGTACCGGCTCATCATCCCCCCTCCCGCCGGGAAAGACACCAAAGACAGCAAAGACGGCTTCGTCATCGAGCCGTACAGCGGCGTGGTGAAGACGGCCATCATGTACCGCAACATGAGGAGGTCTTACTTTAAGTTTGAGGTGGTCGCTACAGACAACTACGGTCAAGGACACAGCAGCAAGGCGGAGATAGTGGTGAGTATATTTACATTTTTTGGACATTGGTTGGTGGTTTTCTCAAAACAAATTGAAACACACCAACTTAAATTAACTTAACTTAATTGCGATGATGCTTATGTGACTCCAGAAATGTCACAGAGGCAGACAAAAATGTCAAAACAAATTCCTGAACTGTCACAAACGTGAAGCACGGTTGGATCGGAAATGTCATCTTTTCTGATACTGATGTGTTTTGTTCAGCGGCGTGTCTGATAAAGTTTAGTGCTGTTTCCAGCCCAATTTTTAATGCAGCTTTTTGCCATTTTTGTGCTTCGTAGGTGTCAGTGGTGAACCAGCTGGACATGCAGGTGGTCGTGTCGAACGTCCCTCCGACTTACGTGGAGAAAAACAAAAACAAGCTGCTCGGGTATGTCACTCAGCCTCCGGTTAAACATTCATCCATCACTCAACTGATTTTTAAAAATGTGTTTTTCATCATTTTTTGATCACCCATAACATTAAACTACCTATACCCTAGTAATGAGCATCAAACTTTTCTCATCTTTAGAAAATATTCAGATGCTCTTTTTGTTAGAGAGGAGGCAGTTTTGGTTCATCGTTCACCATCAGAATTGCAAACAGCTGTTGATGCACTTGAAGCACTGACCCTCTGCTTACATTATATTTATTCTAAAAAAAAAAAAAAAATGCTGCCTGCTCATCTTGAAGAAAATATCAAAATATGTCATTTCAAAGATCAGTGGAGTTACATCAGTGGAAAACACATCTTGCTGCACCTATGTGCAATGTCACTTCAAGTCTGGAGAGTCAGTTATGCATAAGAGCGGCTGTACGTTCAGTTAACAGTCGCGCAGCACCGAAAGTAAGTTTGATTTGATGCCATTTTAGATTTTGCAGTTAGGCCCGGCAGTGGCTGTGTATTGATTTAGCTATGGCGTGTCTTCATAGGAAGGAGTGAAGCTGTAATTGCTACCATGGGGAAATCAACAAGCCTCCATAAACAGTCTTGCGCGTTCAAAAATAGCATTTTTAATCGTCGGAATGAAGCGTCCTAGTAAGAATGAAGTTCCCACGCTGAACCCACAGTGGGACCAGAACAGGGACAGGCGTCAGACCACAGTCCGACCGAGTTACAGAGAAAAACAATGTCCCCGTTAATGTAATAAAAAGAAAACAGAACAAGCTGTGGTAGCAGTGGCTGTAGTTATTTATATCTCTTAACATGTTTTTTTATTCTTTTTTGTCAGGATTGAAGTTGAGGGCACTTCATATCCAGGGTTTCCTCAGGAATATTCTTTTTTTTTTCCCAGGATAAATCTCCAAAATGTTGAGTGTGGAAATGCTCTGAGTCATTGTAACCTATGCCACCGGTTGGCTCCTTTGTAATCCTCCCCCCTCCACCACCACCACCTTTGGCACCTTGAACGCAAAATATTTCAAATATCCCACACTCCCACTCTTAAAATATTTGGTGCCTGAGCCCTGAAAAAGTGACCTTATCAGCGGCGCAGTGGCAGCTTAAAGGGGAGACGCTCTGGCTTTTCTGCGATGTGGCCCGGCTTGTTTCAGGAATTTGCCTGAATAAAGTAATATTATCTCCTGCTGCAGCCTTCCAAATATATTTTTCTCATTCATCTGAAGGAAGGCGTGATGTTAATCCTAAACACAAACTCATTCAATTCATTATAGGATGTAATGATATCCTGATATCGCTGGCATGTACATGCTCACCAGTGGGCCTTTCTGCACCAACAAACAAACACTATGTAGCAGCTCGGCTCCCTTTTGCCTGACACAAATAACGTGATAATGATGTTTTAAAGTACCTGCCATCTTTTCTCTCTGCCTCACTCGCTTGTTCTCTCACACACACACACACACACAAACACATAAACACACACCTTTAGTGGGGCCATTCCCGCTGTGAGCAGGTGTTTCAGGGGGGACAGAAATCAATATTGCACAGCACGGGTCTGTCTGGCTGACAGGATGGAGCAACATGTGTGTCTGTGTGTGTGGCGTGGCAGGAGTCTGCGGGCTTAAACTTCACATGTGTGAAAGTACATGCTCGTGTTTTCGTAGACGTGTGCTGCTCTGGAGGAATTAAAATAATTTGATCCCATCGGTCTAAATCTTCTGTTTTTCATCCTCAGCATTTTGGAGCAGTACGTCCAGGAACAGATACCTGGAGCAAAGGTTGTCGTGGAAACCATCGGGCCCCATCGCCATGGTGACGGGATGGAGCAGGAAGACTACACCAAGTCGGACCTCATGATTTATGCCATCGACCCGCTGACAAACAGAGCCGTATCGAGACAGGAGCTCTACAAGTGAGAACTTTGCCAACAGATCCACGGAAAGTAATTTGGCGGCCCCCCAAAAGCTTTACATCATAAAATGGGACAGGGCTTAACTTAAATTACATCACAATTAAGTCATTCCTAAATTAATTGGCCTCAATTAGTTTTTTGGAGTGCTGCCATTCACAGTTTTTTTTTTCAGGTATTTTGTTTTGCCAATTTTTTGCTTTTTGGCGGCTTATCCACACATCAAGAAAAGTTCTTCGTAACTTTTTGTGGTTTTTCGTTGACTACTGGAAAACACACATGTTCTCATTTGCACCACTGTTTTTCTCACTCCAAGGTTTCTCGATGGCAAACTCTTGGACATTAATAAAGAGTTCCAACCCTTCCTCCCTCCCGGCGGTCGGATTCTGGAGATCCGGACCCCCGATGTGGTGACGAGCGTGAAGAAGGCCGTGCAGACTGTGGGCTACACAGAGGGGGCGCTGCTGGCTCTGGCAGTCATTATCATCATCTGCTGCGTCCCCGCCATACTGATCGTCATTATCACCTACAGACAGTAAGTCTGAGTTATGTGTTGTATTTTTTTTTTTTTTTTTTGGGAATAAAAATTGCACTTCAATCTGGGACAGCTTAGACTGAATAAGGCTTGTGGGAGCTTACTGTCCCTCTGATGGGCTCATGCTTAAAGGATCTTCGCTACTTTCTTTTTTTTTTTTTTAAATCAACAAATCCCTTGAAGAGACCAAAACCAATGGTAAACTGATCCCCCTAAAATTATTGCCTGTGTAGTCAGAGCCTGAGAGCTTCTTTCCTCTGCCCAATAGACATAAAAATAAAATGAAAACTTTTATTTTATTTTTTTAACACCTTTGCACTGGCTTATCAGGTTATCAGGTGAAGCCTACAAGCACAAGCACGTCTTCCTGGTGTCATAAATACTCACTAGTGCACCAAGTGCGTATTGATCCACGGCTTAAAAAATAGTGCCCAACAAATGCACTATTTTGAGTAGCATTTTCTTAAAACAACAATGTGCAGCCATCCCAGGTAATAATCGTGCCTTTATAGGGTTAGGGTTAAAAAAAAAATTGCTCACAAAAGTGTTGAGAAACGGACCAACAGATGTGTCGGCACTCACCACATCTCAGCCGCTCATCATCACACAAGGCGGAGGATTATTATTGTGTAAACCCCGCAGGCGGCTATTAAATCTATTGCATTCCAACGTAACAGCCCGGCAATAAATCCTATCTTTTGAAACCCTATAAAGTTCTCTGTAATGTACTTTTGGCGTGATTTCTGGGTCAGGCTTTCCAGCGACAAGCGTAATAGCGCTTGAAGTGAAATTGTCTACTTCGACATCAATTTGGCACCACTAAACTTTAAGACAGGAGTTTAGGTTCTTAAAGTCTAAAAAAAGGAGCGTTTGACTTTGTCTTTCTTCCATTACCTCTGATGGAGCTCCTATTTATACATCTCTTAAGTGGCCCGAGAGATTGCAGACAGTCGGAAAAACAGACAAAGCTGGCAGTCTCTCCCACAGGACGTCCTCTCGCTACTATTCGTCATTTTATCACCTGGGCCAGTCGCTTCCCCAGATGATTCAGCACGGCGGCCTTTCCTACAGTGCCAATTCTGATAGTTTGTTTAGCTAACCACCGTGAAAGGCTATTAATTTCATCCGTCTCCTAAACGCACACAAACAAGCACACACACATGTTTAAACTGGATCAGTGCATTTTGAAGAGAGCCACTCATCCTGCTGAGAAGGAGAGACAAATAACAGACCGGGGAGAGGAAATTTGAAGAAAGAGAAACAGAGTGGTAATCATCAGCATAATAATCACTAGTCTCTGTCACTAAATGGCCGTAATGAAGACCAATCGTCCAACCTGCTAACAAATTACAAAAAGTAAACCTGACTAACAAGAGGTGCCGTGTGATTTATTCCTCAAATAAACACTAATCTTTCTCTCTCTTTCCCTGTCTCCCCGTCTGCACCATCTGCCGCCGACAGATTCAAAGAGTGAGTACTGCTTTTTGTTTTCCCATGTTAAAATATTAACGTTACGGCTGTCTTAAGCGCCCGTCATCGTGATTCATCTGTTGATTTTCATTGTACAATAAAATGGATGAGCTCGGGACGGGCGGTGAAACAGAAAGGACAACGAACAATCAAACAAATGAATCCCGGAGAATGTGGAATCAGTAAATGTCCAAGGCTGATGCTTTTATTGTGTGTGTGTGTGTGTGTGTGTGCATGTGATCATATGGGAGTCCAGGTCATGACTGACCAAGAAAATCACTTTTTTTTTTACAAGTAAAGTGAAATTCATAAATAATAAAATTCCACTTCACTCAATCGTGAACACTGTATTTTGCTGCTACAGTTATTTATTTACTTTGTTATGACCAAAAGCTTACAGTGCTTAATGCCTGCAAATATACGCCACATTTAGCTGTTTTACATACATGTGTAGCATGTTTTAGCACTTTGTACATGTCAGTGATTTGGGACATACACGAGTAAAAACATGGAGTTAAATAACTTTATTTTTTTCTAATGTGTCCAGCTTGTGGTCTCATTCTGTCAGAGTTGTGTCAGGTCCTTTTATAATGAATGGAAGGGGATCGCAAAAGTCAGCAGGGTCCATCCTCTATGAAGCATGAACGTCTGTACAAAATTTCATTGTAATTCATCCAGTTTCTTAAGACATTTCTGTCTGGTATAGTGGACCAACAGACACACTAACATGGGGTAAAAGCTTCACACACGCAGGCACACATACATTCATACATTGTGAAATGTGAAACTATACACAGTGAGCATATTTCATGTTGTTACAATATACACAAAGAAACGGGACAGGTTGAAATTTGGACGTAAAGGCTGAAAGACACAGATAGAGATGAACTGGTGGTTGATATCCTGAAAATTGAGACCCTTTGACCAAAAAGTAATAAGTTTCTATGGTCGGGCTTTTAATTTAACTTTAGGTGACTAACTGTGTTTCCTCTCTGCTGTGTCCAGACGCCAGGCCGAGTGTGCCAAAACAGCCCGTATCCAGATGGCCCTGCCAACGGGCAAACCGGGGGGAGGCACTGCCAACAACCTGTACGAGGAGCTGGGTGACAACGCCATGTAAGTGAAGTGTGAAAGTGGCATTTGCATTGATGAGCCAAAGCAGAGGCATTAGCTCACATTTCTATGGCTGTTAAACTTCAGCCTTTGGCAGAGTGCCTTTTTCCCCTCCCGCTTCGAGAGCTTTATGTTATCCACACATGCAGTCGGTGCCACAACATTTCATCTCCCACACTGACACATCACTACCACAATGGAAAATACCTCTGCAAATATACTTGTATCTGTGATTCCCCGCAGACCAAAGATATTATTCATAAGCTAAGGTTAAGCACAAGTGCTGTATTTCTTCTTTTTCAATCTAACATCTTTCATGCATGAAAAATGAGAAGGCAGTCATAAAAAATAACACAAAATAACAAAATGATGGAAAAAATAAGCATAACAACTTATCTGGGTACCATTAACTAAGAATAAATCTCAGTTGTGTGTCAGTTTCAAAACGTGGATAGCGAGCTAAAGCAGTCTGAATGCAATTTACTTGGTAATAAAAGGCAAGCTAATGATATCAAGACCTTTATCTGGGCAAATACTGAATACAAGAAAACACCTGTGCCATGTCATCACTGGCAGCAGATCAAAGGATGTGTAGTTCTTAACATCCAAATTCAAACTGTAGTAATTTGTACAGATACAACATCAACATCACGGAAGTAATGGACAACCATCAGGGGAAATGTCAAAAAGTTACTCCAGCTCTCAAAACAACTAATATACTCAATCTATAGCATCGCACTCATTAACATCCCATCTCTGGAGCACAGAAATGCAGAAAATAAGGGATTGTAACATGAAGCCATTTGTAGTGGAAAATGCATCAGTGCGAAAGCAATGATTTTAAATTGACATAGACTGATCACGCAAACAACAACTCTTGGATGAGGAAAGCAGACTCTGTTGGTGTTCTTCGGGTCACCGATCGACGCCCGCCCACATCATCGACAGCCTTGTTCGACAACCATATTTAAAGGCCTGCCAACACGGGCTGGCAATTAAACTAATTGCTCAAAGTCTTGAGCCAGTTTCACGTCAGACTGATGAATGATGAGGACGGCTGTGCTCGTGCAAAAAAAAAAAAAGATGGCTGAAGATGGTCCTCAAACATCTCGTAAATATTACGCTGAGCTTCAGACAAAGAGGACCCAAATGCAGGAAGAGGGAAGGTTAGTATTTCAAAATAAAGCAGACTCGCCAGAACAGGAAATAGACACAAGACAGACGTGAAACTTAAACATGACGAGCTTTGACAGAAAAGGTTGTTGCTTTATGTTGTTCCAACTATTTATTGAAACTTTTAAAGTAAGTTGCACATCAGTAGCCGTCTTTGAAGCGTTGATTGGAGGATGCTGAAATTTTTCTTGACTGACCAGTGACAGCTCACCCCCGCAACCCACACACACACACACACACACACACACACACACACACCACACACACACACCAGCACACAAACACATGCTGATTGATCACACTCGAGTTGCTTTGTCGAAAACTTTCCCAAATCACTCCTAAGCTGCGAGCCCTTGCGAGGATTTAACGGCTGAGTTGAAATTTCTCTTAAAGTGGCTTCTGAAGCTGTTTTTTTGTCGTCCGGAGACATTTTTCTTTCCTTCATTTCACATTTTGCAGCCGCCAAAAAAACCTGGCATTATGAAGACACAATCTGGGATTAATCGAGCGAGGCCCCATAACCCCGCATCCAAGCAACGGCAAACAAAGCTCTGATTTTTGAATACATTAACAGTCATGGATAAACCCCTGAAATTTTATCTTTTTACAGAGTTCAGCGACATTCAGCTCGTTCCTTGTCAGTTTCCCTGTTGCAATGCATACCAATGTCCTCACTGTTTCTGAAGATAAAACGAAGGTCAACAATCCGCCCGCAGAACAATATTCGCTTTGAGTGCAGCCTCTCAGGTTCTCTTCAAGACTTTCATTGATCAGTTGCTTTCAATAACATCGTTTAAAAAAAAAAAAAAAAAACTTCCTCCAAAATTATCCTCTAAGAATAACCTTTCCCTTGATCACTTCCAGTGCAGGTTTATTGGATATTCGCTTTGCTCTTGTTTTTGAATTTTCACTGTTGCTAATCACGCATTTGACTCGCCACGGTCCATGATGATATGAATAAGCCATTTGATGATGATAATTGTGAGAGTACTTTTACTTTTTCATTCATTCTGTCCAGCTTCTTAGCTCCCATCGGTGCTGTGGGGCATTATTGCCCGTCCACTCTGCGCCGCCTCAAAAACATGCTTTATTATTGTGCAATTTACTCCCATTCTCTTCACAGCTTCACGAAGCTCCCCTGTTTCTGCACTCCTCTTGCATCTTTTTTTTGTTTAATTTTTCCTCTTGCCAATTTCGACAGCTCTGACACTTATTGGTTTGGTTAAACAAGAGTCTAATAACGACTGTGCGTAGAGCCGCCGTGTTTAACTTTTATCTGAAAGTTTTCACAACCTCGCACGCACATGCTCACTCACGGCAATGCGCAGATAGTTCATTTATAATTCCTTACCAGAGCGTTAAGAGGAAGTTGAGGGGAACTCTTATCAGCATTACATGCATCACCGGTTCCCTGTCTGTCCTTGATATGCCTCCACACTCCTATTAACATGAGAGCAATTCATATGCAAGATGGTGGAAACTATCTCCAAATGACAACAAGGGATTTCCACTGATGTGTGCGTTCCTGTGTGAGAGTGTGTGTGTGTGCGTGTGACTAACCAGCCCAAATGATCCTCTGAAAAATGTGTGCGGAAATGAACTTGGATATGAGATAATTGAAATAAATGCAGCCCGTAATTTATAAAGACCACCCTGGGCGATAATTAATTCTATTGATAAGCCGCAGAGCATGTTTAATTGTGGTGGGGAAGGTCTTTTGTGTGTGTGTGTGTGTGTGTGTGTGTGTGTGTGTGTGTGTGTGTGTGTGTGTGTGTGTGTGTGTGTGTGT
>JBAJHX010000024.1:8547277-8577936 GCA_037176925.1 Amniataba percoides | reverse complement strand
CATACATGCATACATACATACATACACACATATATGTGTATGTGTATGTGTATATATATATATATATATGTATATGTATATGTATATATATGTATGTATGTATGTGCATCTATACATATATATGTATACACACACACACACACACACACACACACACACATAGGTTAGACTAAAAGTTGTTATTTATCGAGAGAACACAGGTGGTTATTGGCACCACTTGTGCCAATAACTAGATTTATAGGATAGATCCTCTTTGCGTTCATGTTTTTAGGCCAGCCCACACTGTTAGAATGTGATAATGCTGTTAATTAGAGCGTTATGCATAAAGAGTATAAAGGTGTTAAGTGAGAAATGCCCTCTTCTCTATACAACTGATATCAGGGTGTTAATGAGCAAAGTTTTTTACGATGGATAGAAGATTAATTTTATTGTGTACTGTGTTCTTGTATCATAAAAGTAGTACCTTTCCAGGACAATCAATACTTATATTATTTCATCTCAGTGTTCCCCTGCTTATGTGCTATGATTTGTTACTGTCAGCGTTTATTGTATAATTTTATTTATGTCTACTGGCTCTTTTCTGTCACGACTATGAACATTTTAACATCATTCTTTGTTATCATTTCATCACTCTGCTTTTCCTGTTCGCATGTCGACCGGCGCGCTCCTCTGCCCACATTCTCTCCTTCTCATCCATCCACCTTTATCCATGACTGGCAGACAAAAGTGAGTAGGACGCTGAAAATCGCCTCCCATCTGGGCCACGTTTGAATCTGTGCTGTGACAGTTTTAATTTTGTGTTTGTGCACGCCCTTGTTTCGTGGTTGCTCGTCGTTTTACGTGCAGGGCGTGTCGTGCTTTGGTTAGACGAGAGAGCAAAGCCGTGTTGCCGAAGGTTGGCTCTGCCTCCGGCTGATCAATGATGAATTAAAACTATGGTTGAGTTGCATCAGTTGCCTCAGCGTAGAAGCAGGCAGGCACGTGCTGTGGAATACCAAGAGTCTGCAGAGTTTCACCCAATGTCTTTTCACATATTAGCGCACCTTCAGCCAGAGAGGAGGGTGTAATCATCATGTCTTTTGTTGGAAGGAAGTCTGCATACTCTTCGACACACAGTTGTGTAACCCAGCCCCAACAGATCTAGCGCTGTTTATAGTCGTGATGCAGTAGCGTCTTTGTAGTCCACCACTTAAAATCTATTTGCATTCTTTCCCTTTGTATTTTGTACTCCTCCTCTTGTCCCTCGGGTAAAAAAAAAAAAAAAAACAGCACCAGAAAAAAAAATGGCTTTACGTCTTCTAAGATCCCTCCTCCATTTCCTCTCATTCCTTTTCCCATTCATCTCTTGACGTGAAGTCTCTTTTCATTCACTGAACATCCCTAGCAGATGTTCTGTTGTTTTATCTGCCTTTCAACCATTCCTTGCGTATCCCTCTGCTGTATGAAACATTTCATTTAACCATTCTGTGCATTGCTGCTCTTTGATTTATATTTCATTCATCCCCATCTCCCTCCTCCACTTCATTTAGCTTTGATTTTTATAATTACATCTTTTCAATTCACTGTACCTTCCTCTCCCTCATATTTTATCTTTGAGTCTTTTATTATTTCTCCCTTCATTCCATCTTTTTTTTCCTCTCTCTCTCATTTTTTTCTTCCATCCATGTACCAGCCGGTCAAACCACGGTGGCAGTGGCGGGAGCGGCGGAAGCTTGGATGAAAGCGACCGCCAGCGTTTGATTTCTGATTTTGCCACAAGAGCGATCGCTGCCCATCGTCAGTGCGTAGCTAACGGAGGGGTGCTCAACAACCTGCCCAAATCGGAGTCCAACATCACATTTCTGTCCGACGAAAACCCCCTGACCACCAAAAATCCCATCTACCACGAGGACGGGACTTTGAGTAGCCCAGAGACTCTTGGAAGAAGCCAGAGGAGAAAAGACCTTCTGGGGAATTTCTCCCCCTCCAGGAAAGGCCTTCGAGAGGCCTGGTTGAGGCTGAGCTCCCCCGGAGGAGACGTGGGGTTCGGTGGGTACAGCGGCAGCGACAGCGGATGGGGATCTGGCGGCGGACACAGCTGGACTCTCCCATCGAGACTGCATCGAAGAGAGATGTACGACGCTCTGAGACGCCAAGTGGTCATGGATCCAGTGCAGTGGGAGCTTGAGCTCCTGAAGGCTGAATTCAAGGAGAGCAAAGACGCCGGCCTGGATTCTGGATTTGACCGTGGCTTGGATTCAGACTTAATGGGAAGCCCGAGCCTGGAGCCCAAGCTGTCAGTCAAAGAACAAGCCCGGCAGTTTGAGCAACAGGCGCTCCAGGAAATGAGGCAAAGGCAAAGCAGAGATTCGCGGGGATCCCTGTCGCCTGATATGCTGCTTTCTGTTTTCCCAGAGTCGCAGACCCCCACCCACAGTGCCTCGATTGCTCACGTCAAAGAGGGTCCACCGAGTATCATCGTCACCCACAGTGATGGAGGGACTCCTCCACCGAGTCACAAGCCGACGCCTCCCGTGCTGCGGCGCTTTGGGGCAAATTTGACAGGAAATCAGGGTGGGGAGGAGAGGCTTCAGGTCCATTTAGAGGTCATCCCCGACCCTCCATCGACTCCTCCGCCGCCACCTCCGCCTGCAACGCCGCCACCTCCTCCGCCTCCCTCATCCCCGCCACCTCCACCTCCCACATCCGCACCTCTCGCTCCTTCATCTCCTCCTCCGCCCCGCCCTCCCTCCTCCCCTCCTCCTCTTCCCTCTCACCCCAACCTTACAGAAAAGGAAACTCCTCCACCTCCTCCTCCACCTCCTCCCCCACCACCCCTACCGCCTCCCCCTCTCCCTCCCCCTCTGTCGCCCTCCATCCTGCGTCCGTCCACCTTCGTCCTCCCATCGCTGTCGGAGGCACCGGCCCTGCGGCCCGTCTCCCTCCGGCCGCCGCCGCCGCCCCTCCCCGTGGAGCCGGAGCCTCCCCGGAAAGAGCTGAAAGGCATCTTAAAGAACATCCACAACATCGCCGACATCGAGAAGTCGGTGGCCAACATGTTCAGCCAGATAGACCAGAAACAGATTCCGCTCAAAAAAGTCATGAAGAGCCGAGCCTCCGTGGACTCTCTCGATTCCCTCGACTCCTTGGATGCATTAACAGCGGCGGCGGCGGCAGCAGGAGGAGGAGGAGGAGGTGGAGGAGGAGGCGGCGAGGAGGGAGGAGAGGGAGGCAGAGAGACAGCGGGGAGAGGAGGAGAGGATCCTCCACCTCCGCAGATTCAGCCCAACCCAAACATGAACTCCATCGTGGAGGAGCTCGAGAAACGTTTCCCCTCTCAGTCCACAATGCTCTAACCTTTGCCTTTTTTAATGCGGGACACGCGCAGAGGGGGATTCCTTAACGTCGTTGCGTAGTTACCGCGGAGCTGTCGAAGGGACAAAATAGCTCAGTGGGATGCTGTGGTGATTTGGGGGATTTTTACCACGCAACGGCCGCACTCTCCCAACACAAATTCCTGTTTTCTACACAAGAACAGAAAGAAAGATGGTACTAATGAGAAGGCGAGAAGGTCACAACGAGCAAAGGCCTAATAAATTCAGTGGTGTCATCGCTGGAAAGGGCTTCCTCTTTCAGTTACTGTATTCTACACTATTTTCTCTGTTTCTTTTTTTGACTATCACAAAACAAAACAATTACCAAAGGAGCGCCGAAGGACGAGGAGGAAATGATAAACGGGTTAGGAGGTTAAGTCCATTTTTTAATTTGTGTCCCCATTTTAGTGAACCGAGTTGGAATTCGAAAGCTTCCCAATCCACGGCCGAGGCAGTCGCTTGGAGGGGCTACCTCATTATCTGCCTCTGCCATTATTTCAGCTTCCCCACAAAACAACATTTCTTGTTTTTTTAATTAACACTCAGGAAAATTGGCTTTAATAGCTGCAGATGGGAGCGGTGAAATCAAATGATTAGAAGTAGCGAAAATGTCTCCCGGTTAACTTTCAGTTTGACTGCTGTCATTAACGTTTTACATCCACGCCAAGTAATTGACATTTTTGTCAAGAACAAATTATAATCAATAAAAGACACATGGTTGTTGATGGGGCCACTTGCTGTTGTGAGAGGCTAATTAAACTCTTGGGGTGGCTTTAACACACACCCTCTGGATGTCTATACCAGCTGATTGTAGATGTGCTGGGCGTGAAATAAAAAATCAAACAGAGGAGGAGAGAACAATGTTAAACCTGCCAACTTGGATTGAACTTTGCTGGACGTGTATTCTCTGTTTTTTCTTGGCATGGATGTAGTTGTGCCGCAGTATTTTCGCTGTTACAATGCAACATTCAGTGACATGATCACTGTCACGTGTAGCTTTTATTCTCCGTTTCACCAATAATCACTGTCACATGGTCATCTAGTGCTGTAACATGTTTTATGAGATTAGGTTATGGCTAGAAAAAAATCTTGGTTGCGGTTAAATGTTAATAACCACATTTTGTTATGTGATTCAAATCACTACAGGCTTTTTTAAACCAACACCATGTTCTTTATCTCAGTCACAATGAGGAGATAAATGTTGAAAGTTCAGATATTTTAGCAGAACTGTACTGATACAATGAGATTATGTAAATTAACATTTCTCATTATGTCACGAGAAAGAAGTTGTCCTGCCAGCATTATGTTTCCTTCAAAACATATTTATTGTTGCAAATTAGTGATTATAAACATCATTTCTCAGAGACAAAGTTGATATTTTATATCAGTACTTCAGTCAACATGTGTTGAAAACTATCTTGCAAACACAGAGTGAAACATACTTTAAGAGGCTGTTATCTTTTGTCTTTTTCTGTCACATACTCATTTAGTTGGTAGATATTCATATAAACAAACTCATTTGTCTCTAGTTCCCCATGTTCATTTTTTTGCTTTAAAGGGTCATCAGTCTGTCACGTATTAACTCATTTTCATTTCTGTAAAATTCATTTTAGTTGTTTTTTTTACATCTGGATCCACATTTCTCAAAGTCATGTGAATTTTTTTTTGTTTGTTTGTTTGCTTTTTTTTCCATGGAGACAGGTGTTAAGTAGGTAGATGCACGGCTACAGTAGAAATATGTCAAAAACATTTATGTAGAGCGATATTACAAAATATCACAAAATGTGCTAAATTTTTATGATTTTTTTTGTTTCCTTTATTTAAGTCATTGTACGGGAACATTAATATGAAAAATACAAAAAGGCCATGAACGTGAGACATTTTTCTCAATAAAACGTGGTGCTAACTAACAGCATTCAAGACCATTTTTGTTTGGCTAAAAGTGGCAAATAAAACAGAAAAGTTCTCCACCCTGCATCTGTCACCTTAGCAGTGGTACAGTAGCCTTGATAAAAATCATGTACATTTCTCCTACATCTTTACAACATTTTTTTCCCCTAATAAATGCCTCAGGGAAGAGCAGTAGCGAAGCAGCAGTGCTACGGGCATGTGCATCGTGCAGCGTCTACCGAGCGACGACGGCATCTGTGCCGTCGCTTCCTCTCGATGGATAGCATGCAGAGGGAGTCATGTACGGAGCCTACTACATTTCTAGCATATTAATGAGGAAATGCATTGTTTCAGTAGCCTCAGATATGAGAATCCGTGTTTTTATGAAGGTCACACAGCCACATCAGGTCAAACTAGAGAATGATCCCAGGTTTTTATCAATTTGAAGATGCCTCCAATAATCCTTGGGGATCTCACTTTAGACAAAATGCTTTTCTACTTTTAAAATCACATAACAAGAAAAGCAAAAAGAATCCCCATGACGGCTGCTTCATGCCTCATGCGTCAGAGGTCTTTGCAAAAGCAGCCAACATCGTTTAAAAGTCCTAAATTACTTATGAAAATAATAATATTACAGGTCAAATGGCAGCACAGACGTTATGTAGAAGTTAAATTTTGCATTCTCAGGCCAAAGCTTATCAGAAAAAACACACATAGACCTCTGCAAAGCATACACAAGTTACTTTCATGCACACTGAGGTTTGCCTGTCTCCTTGATGTACGTTTATTTTTCCACCTCGTACGCAGTTAAATGACATGATAAAGTCAGACCGGGTGAGATTAACAGGTGACTCTTAGCGGGAATGTCATCTTTAAGTGCTTGTCAGACATGTCAGGTGCTTCCCTTTGCCTTTGATAAAATACCTGTAGGTGTTACACAGCAGAAAGGAATGACATGTCCATACAGTTAACCAGAGACGGGAAGAGGTGGCAGCCTTTGAAGCAGTCACATTACCTTAAAAATGTCAAGCTGTTCCGCTCTGTGATGCAAAGGCAAAGGCCCGTGCGCTGTCGGCGGCAGCAGATTTCACCGCCGTCCGCTAACACGGCCTAAACGGAGTGGTCCCCAGACGCATATTGTCATCGTGAAGTGACAGAATTGCTCCGGACCCGCAAGACCGGCATGTCACCGATGATCATATCAGGGCAATTGGATCAAATCATGAGGCACGGCCAAATAAAACAAACCCTGATGGTCACATCTGTGGTTATCAAGTGAGGACATTATGAGAGGATTTATACTGTCAGACACCAAACACACATACTGTATCTTCATGCATATTTTCTCCACTGGTAATCTATAGAGCTGTTATATGAAGGCTGGGTTACACACACGCACACAGCCTTTGCAATTGTTCAGCGACATGCTTGTTTCTCTTATACACACAAAATCACATTAAAGATATAAAACCCTGTGTTGTTAAGTAGTGAATTCATAAAAGGCTTAATCCTGATAGTTAAAGCATTAACATAGACAGACATATACACAAGATCTTGGGCATAAACAGAAACGAGAGCACTTCCAAACACACACACACACACATACAGCTGCATTAAACAGGTTGCAGGCAGCGCTACTGTTTCAGCTGACTGGGTTGGAGGTGTTTTACGTCGAGATTAGCTTTCAACCTCGGCGTGTGCCGCACGTCATCGCACGCGCTCGCGCACATCTTCATTGTCTCGCGGGCGGCTCTCTGCTCTCGCTCCTTCAGTTCTCATTGTGTGCTTTTTGCAAGAGAGCAGACATCTTTTGACATCTTTGGGAATATGTACTGTTTACAGCGCTCAGCAAAGCAGACCCCGTTTAATTGAAACTGAGCCGACGTCAAAAATGTATCGCGGGAGGTTTAGTCACTCGAAGCCTCGTGCAGCCATGACAAGCAGAAAAGATAATTATGATGTGATGTAGGAAATCACTTCAACACCTGTGTCTCCCAACATCTGAAATTCAGGTTTGTTCATGGTTTTGGATGCAGTTGTGTATCTGTATTACCGTTATATGTACAAAGTCAATTGCAGAGATCCGGAGATGATGACACCGCAGATAAAGAGTCAAGATGAGTCAGGTGATTATACAAGTTTTAACCAAACTCCTGGTTTACCTTCACTTCTCCTGCCAAATTTGGAACAGATGCTCCAAATAACCAGAGGATTCAGGCCTAATGACTTTGCCTACCCCTAACTTTTCCCCTCCCACCGCCATTAGGTCAGCGCTTTCATTCATCCAGTGAAGTGATTAAACATCTGCTTGGCTGAATTGACAATAAATCTTGGGTCCCATTAATCATGAGATATGCAAATTACTTCCTTCCAGAGCCTTTTGAGTGAAATGGCTGTTTTGAAATAAAGGACAAGAAGAATTTTGACCCCCTAACTCATCATCTCATGTCCCCGTCAGACTTTTTGTTTAGCAAAGTCGCCCAGATATCACTCATCAATAGAAATATTGATGATGAGGTGCAAAAATGACGATATGATCCGAGTTTATTCTGGAAACATGAAGAGACCTGGTTGTTTTTTGTGTCTGACCACCCGCAATGAGATGATGAACCTAAAAAAAAAGACAGAAAATGGTTGTGGAAAGGCTGGAAGAGGCAGAGGGAGTGAAACAGGTGGGAGAAAAATGAAGTAAGGGATAGAGTGGAGGGCGAGGGAGCTCGACGAGAGAGAAAATGCAGGAAGGGAGCAGAGACGAGTGGAGAAGAGCGTTATTAGGTGTTACAGTCTGAGTCTGTTCTTTAAGAGCTAATAATATGTCTTTCATAGACACTGTGAGACAAGGCGGAGAGGACACAAAGAGCGGGAGTCAATCATGTCAGATGTGTGTATGTTTGTGTGTGTGACGGAGATCAGATCTGTGTGTGCGTGTCTTTTTTTATTTATTTTTTGGTGAATCGAAAGACCCCCTTCACTCCCTTTTTTTCGCCTTTTTGCGTCCATGTGCATTCGGGGGGCACAGTTACGTTCTCGTTTGAGTTGATTTAATGAAATGCTTAAGTGGTTTAATAAAAATAAATAGATAAGTAAAATAACCTGCATGTGTTTGCGCTCTAATAACAGAGAGGAGAATCTGATGTGTCCTCTAAAAGTCACCATTTGTTGTTCTGCAGTACATCTTCATTTGGCCAGCTCATTACCTTGGTTTCACATGACAATACATCCTGCCGGGAACATAGTTAAGACGCATGGACAGAGAGGGGTTTTGGCTGTTTTTCTCACTTTGCTATTTATTCCTTTGTTTTTTTTCTCTCTTTTGGCATTTTACCACCACGTCTGTTTTTTGTTTTTGTTTTTGTTATTTAAGTTTTCCTCCGTCTCTCTCGGCTCGTGTCGCTCTCTTTGTCCCGCTGTCTCGGTTTTGTTTTCCCGCGACGCTAAGTCTCAATTTCACAGTACTGTAACCAGAATCAAGCTTATTTTTCTCGCCGTCATCGGCTTGGCTGCTCCAGATGGGCCCAATCATCAGTTATGTGGTGAAAGAAATAAGTATTTATTATTTTCCAAAATTTTTAATGAGCATTTAAAGGCCTTAATCCCACTTTTGTCTGCGCGACAGCAATTATGAGGCTGCAGAGCGCGAGCAGGTAATTAGCTTAGTTTAGCTTAGCACAGAGAGCAGAAGAGAGGGAAGAAACAGCTAACAAAGGGAAAGTTATCAAATCACAGTTGTATACAGGCCTTATGTAAGCTAATGGAATAATGTATATGCTGTAATATATTTCCTCTGGAGTGATTCCACACGTTGTTAAAACCAAACATTTCAACACCTCATGTAACGTGTAAACACAGGAAATTAATATGTCACAGTAACAATGATAAAAGGCGATCCGCGGCCAGACGTTCACGTCTATAGTCTAACTTTTGCTGACATAATAATGCCCATATGAGAGAGCATCTTCTTCAGACTTGTTTGATTTTCTGTCTCCGCCTCATGTCAAACTAAACCAGTAATTACGTGCTGAACTGAACTGCGCCTTTGGGTTTATGAAAAAAATCAGACCAGGTTAACGGCCTCGTCTCACAAGGTACGGTCAAATGTTTAGAGTTTGCTCCAAGCCGCTGTAATGTTTGATTATCTGTCCTCTTAAACTCTTAGCAGCACTAAAACTCTCATCTGAAAACCCGCCGTTGTAATATTTCAAGTTTATCAGCTCTAAAAACATTGATCCCCCAGGCTTTTGATACAATTTACTACAAACAGGTTTCTTAAACTTCATGGCTGTCTCGAATTTATCGCTATATCTGGCCTTCAAAATACTATTACTCACATTCTGACTTTTCCACTTTTTTTTGGTAAAGCAGACATTTAATTTTTCTATCAAGGCTCCACAATCGAAGGAGAAATATTGGCTTTTTCATGTACCTGACACCGAAATGTTTCTATACCTAAGAGCTTAACCAGGAGACCAGACACTTTGAATGGAGGTGACCTCTTCCTTTGCAGAAAGAAAAAGATAGCAGAAAAGTCTGATTTTAAGGGACTGTGAAACTTGAACTTATTTATTAGGACCAACATGCTGCCAGACTGACACAAAACCGTGTGTTAATGTGTGTGTATCTTTATTGATCCTGTTAAAATGGCCCTGAGCAAAACACCACACCTACTGAATTATTACACAATAATTTGAAAATGGCTTTATTATTATTGCGACTCATAATCATGCACCCCATCTTCAGTTTTCTCAACAATACAACGAGCTAATTTGGGTTTTAAATGTGAGTGTTATATATTTATGAAGGTATAATCAGAATATTTATAAAGCAACACAACAGACAGTAAATAAGACTTTCTCTTTCTCTCTCATAAAGCTCTGCTGGGCTCTTCATTTATCTTTATACTTGCCTTCTTCCTCTCATGCACGTCTCATTTTCTTGCCTTTTTTTTCTTTTAAACTGAGTTAAATTCTGCAAAATGTATATATTTGATCAAAGTGATCAATTTTCAGCGGCCACTTCCATTTGTTTCCTGATGTAAACTTCCCATTTCCTCTGCAGCGAGGTGGTTGCACAGCAAAAGTGCCGAAAATGCTTCAGGCCTCATCTACATCAGGAAAATGATTTTGTGACAGATTTCTTGGTAATGTTGGTTAGCAGTCTTTGTGTCTCTCTCTCTTTGATCTTCCAGGCGCGGATATGGACAACACGAGGTAGGTGTCTCGCTCCGTTTGCATGCGGTCGCATGTGTGTTGTTCACTTTTTTTCCTCTGATGTCTAGTGGGTCCGCGTCATTGTTTCCTGCTCTTTTTGTTTTCTTCTCTGTTTGATGTAATCAGGATGGAGCGGCGTGTAATCAGTGCCTTGTATTTCCAATCTATCGTATCTACATAATTGACTCGCTTCCATTTTATAAGAAAAAACAAAAGTATTCATCGTCATTTAATGGCGTCCAGGTCGCAGCAGTCACCCAGTGTTTTTAAAATATAAAAAAAGAGGAGATGCAGAGTGCTGTTTGTCAATGATAATAGACCAAAACAGCATATATGCATGCTTGAAAACTAATTTTAGCAGACGTTCACTGTTCACAACAACTTTCAGTATTCAAAGTTGTTCCTACAAAACTTGCAGACAACACAAAGTGAGAACAAATACACAGACAGGATCGTTTGCATTCCATCAATACAGAATGAGAAACATCAGGTATCGTTTTTTAAAAATAGATGTATGCCATTTTGGGAGGGGAGCTCCCTAACTTCTTCCATTTGTCTTGTCTTTCGCTTTCCTTTCCCTCTGACAGACTCAACAACTCCTCCGACCTTCCCTGCTCAGACCGGAGGTACTCTGTCTCTCTTTTCTGAATATTTCTTTATTCCCCTGCGCGTGTCTCTGCTTCGCTGCGTGGGTCAGTGTAACCAGGGGTGAAAAAGTGCAATTTCTCATGGGGAATGCGTTAATAAGTATGCATATAGGAGCACGTGGGTGTGCTCATACTGGCCATATGTATCTCTGTCTGTGTGAAAAAGCTGCTAATAATGCTCTGTCCATCTCACAGGAGTTATCAATGGAATCTGGCATTGACCCCGGCCAGGAATACTACACACAGGATTATTACAACTATGATCACGGGTTTGTATGCCTCCCTGTTTTCACAAATTACACAAGGTGTTTGTTAAGAATACAGACATGCAAATATGCACAAACTTTCTTATATACTTACTCTTAAAATTAGGTCAGTCTGAGAAGAAACCATTGTATTGTAGTTGACAGTAACGGCCTCACCACAAGATCCTTTTTTTTAATTTTTGGCACACTTAAAGAACGTCTCATCTTTATTGACTCAACAAAGTGTACTTAATGGTTAGTTAAGTCCTTAGAAGTATTGTCCTTCATGACAATAACAGCTGGGCTCTAATTAAATTTATACACTTTAAACAGAATTGCATTGTGTTGATGTAATTATATAATATTGTTCAATAACTTTGTGTTGTAAAATGGATAAATCCAAGCGAGCTGTAATTAAAAACTGAAAATTGTGACTTACTGAAGCTTTTGTTTCACTCACTCACTCAGTGTTTGGTGTCTCGCAATTAGTACTAATGGAATACGATTAATTTCCAACATCTGTTTATTACATAGGTGCATTTTGCATGTATACATTTTCCATTAATATCCATTATCCATAATCCATATTACTCTTAAATCTACTACAAAATCAATACAGTTATCTTTTTTTTATAATTTTTGTCAAAAAGTTCAATAAGTGTCATCAGGCTACATAACCAGCACCAATGGTGGAAGAAAAATAGTTGCAGTGTTTTATATATTTTCCCCCTGCAGTGCATTGATTCTCAGGTAAAACTCTGCGCTACATCAAAACTGCATTATTTACCAGAAGTGACGCTCAGTAGAAAAGACAGCAAGGGCAGCGAACACGGGCTGTTTCATCTCTGACCTTCGACCTCTAACAGTGACCGTCAGGGTTCAGCTCAACACCAATGAAACACATCTCCACCCACACAAGTCTGGAGATCGCCATGTTCGCTTTATCCTGGCAGGCGCTTTG
This sequence comes from Amniataba percoides, assembly GCA_037176925.1. Taxonomy (NCBI): domain Eukaryota; kingdom Metazoa; phylum Chordata; class Actinopteri; order Centrarchiformes; family Terapontidae; genus Amniataba; species Amniataba percoides. Next base: position 8,565,633 of record JBAJHX010000024.1, on the reverse strand, counting down.
ATATCAGTCTGAGCGCGTCACTCACGCAGCATGTCGCCCACTGTGAACTGTTGACACCAGTGACCTGCCTGTAGTCGTGTTAGGCGTGTGTGTTTTTAAGCCACAGGGGGTAAAAAGAGATTGAGAAAGATCTTGCAACGATTTTGTAGGAGGTACTTGTGTGTGCGTGTGTGTGCATGTACTGTACCTGTGTGTGTGTCATGCCTTGGATGACTGATGTGGAAAACACAAGTAATACTGTATAGGAATGGCAATATCTTAAACACACACACACATTAGATCAAAGCGTTCATGAACAAGATCTCTCTCGTCCCATCCAAGTGTGTGCGTGTGTGTGTGTTATTTTGCACCCAGCCTGCCATCTGTGATGCATTGTGTAATTTTTATAATTTTAGCTGCAGACTCCCGGGAACTTGATTTTATACGCCCACCCACACACACACATAAATACACAGCAGCAGACACACACAAACACATTCATTCACTCACTCAGAAATGCTCTCACTCGTTCTTTCTGTCTCACACATGCACTCACACACACACACACACACACACACACACAGCTAATTTTCTCTGCCTAGCATTGCAGTACTGTAGCAGCTAATCAGGCAGCCAGCCGTGGAGGCAGACAATGGGCCAGATGCTGTTGGCTTAGAGCAACATCCACAAACTCATGTCTGACTCCGTACGTACACAGGAGCAGGAAATCAGACTTTGTGACCCGGTGGGACTCAGATGTAATCGCTTTATTCGTCGCAGTTGTAAATGAAAGGTGCGGGATCCTTTCAAAGACAGCAAACAAACGCTAAACCGCCTCTCAGAGTTTTTGCGAGTTGCGCAAAACACACTACAGCTGTTCTTGTATTTGCTTCCACAGCCATATTTATCCATTTGGAGACCATTTGGACGGTAGTAGCATAACCTTTTGACCTTTTCTTTCATGTGTTTTCGGAAGATGAAATCAAAATGGGATTTTCTCTGCATGTGGGAATGTAGCCATGCGCCATTGGCATGATTCTGATCGGATTTGTACAGAGGCTGAAAATAAGTTGAACCATTTGTTGCACAGGTCTGATGTTTTGATGCTTGTCTGCAAAAAAGAAAAAACAACAACAACAACAAGACAAGCCAAATTCATGTTGCCCTCTAGTCAAGAGTAAAAGACTCAAACCTGTACACGCCACAGAGCAGTAAAGGATTAAATCTTGCTTTTCCAAAATCGTTATTGGCGTGGGTGATGAGCAGTGTGACTGTCATGAAGCTGATAGGTGCTGAGTTAGGGCACCCACATGAAAAAATATAGGTTGAAGGGGGGTGAAATCTGGCATTATCTCCACAATGAAGATGTTGTAAACAGAAGCAGGACAAAGGTGGGAGCGAAAAGAGAGAGAGAGAGAGATGATGTCTGTGTCCAGCTTGTTTGTAGGCAGACTGAGAGATTAATGAGGACATTCATTACAAATGGGGGGAAAAGTATTAAAGGGATGGTTTGATATTTGGGAAAGGACTGATGCCACTCTAATGTCTGTATGTTAAATTTAAAACTGCATCTGGTTAGCTTAGCTTAGCTTAGCTTAGCATGGTGAAAACAACAGCTCAGTAATTAAAATATAAAGAGTTATGTTATATATCGTAATAATCTATAAAAAAAATCTGATAAGGTTTGATAAAGGTAATTCCAAACATGTCAAACTGTTCCCTTAGTTATTTTCCCATTTGTAATTATTGTCTTAATATCCCTTGCACATTTATTTATGATATCTTTTTTTTCATTTGGGCATAAAAAAATGGGTTTATTTTCTCTTCCAGGGACTTTTAAAGTCTATTAAAGCATATGGTACATTGTCTTTGTCATATGTGCAGCCTTTACTGTGTAACTGTGATCACACATCCCAAGGCTGATCGTTAAACAAACATTTATCATTTGGAGAAACACCTAAAAACAGGCCAGTGACCCAGTTTGGTCCATTTTTGCTCCCACGGGGCTGCAAGTCTTGGCTGTAGTCCCAGTGATTCTGGAAACTTTGAACCGCGTGTGCTGATTCTCGGTTTATTACTGCCCCCTGGTGGAAACACAGAGGGGGAGGGGGAGGAGTGAGGAAGAAGTGGGGATGAGTGAGAGAGTGAAGGAGAGAACGGAGGGAAAGGGAAGTGAAGAGAAAGAGTTACTGTAGCCTTTAAGTAATTTGATTATGTGCGCACTTCAGTTTGAGTCTGCGGGTTAATGACAAGTGAAATCCCATAAGCAGGTTTTAGTGGAAGGTTAAGACTCATTACATTAGCTTGCAGAGGCCATACTGTAAGGATTATAACTGTGTATTTACGACTGACTCGGTCTTTCTGTCCTGACCCAGCCACCCCCCTCTCGCATTGTTCACTCATCCTTTCTTTCCCATGCCTCTTTCCGCTGCGTCCCCCTTTTTCTCACCCAAACGCATCAGTCACTCGCCTGCCCCTTCCATTTGTTTATTACTTGGCTACTTCACGTAATGGGGGGGCAACTTCTCCCACCAGTTGACTGTAAGCAGAGTGATTACACGAGGCAACTTTTCTGTACAGCTCTGTTAAAGGAATGAAGCCAAAGGACTTCCAGCAGATTTGTTACTTTAATCACGCTGGGACATATTGTTTCCAGGATAGCGTTTGAAAAGATGTGTTTTTTGACCCACTGGCTCTCTGAGTTGCTTGCTGCAGGGCACGGAGCCCAAGCGGTGATACACAACACAGTTTTTTTTTTTTTTTTTTTTTTTTTGGCTAGGCAGCGCTCCCGGCAACAGGCAACAAAGAGAGACAAAAGGGAGAGAAATCGATTCCTGTGTTTTTCTGCTAACAAAACGTCTCCCGGCAACAAAATGCTCCTTTTGTGATTAAGGCAGCTTCGCTTAGTCAAGTCATTAGACACTGCTTATCATCGCAGCGAACCGCAGTGTTGCCCTGTGTGTTATTGCTCTAAGTGGCTGTGGATAAGCATTAGCCAAGTGCAACAGTTTTGTTTGTAAAAGCAGGTTTTTATCCAGTCCTCACAACTGATTGGGTGAAACTTCACTTTATTCATTCATTCATTCATTACTTCACATACCAAAAACTTACTCTGCATTGCTTTTGAGGAAAAATATTTGTAAATAAAATTGCAAATTTGCCATTTCTTATCAGTTATTGCTTCTCTGTATCTTCTCTCCCTCCCTCTCGGTGTCCAGGTATGACCTTCCTCAGTACGGCAGTCGCAGGAAGCTGATCTCACCCTCCGGCCTCTACGATGAATATGGAGAGGTTGTTGTCGATGACGACGGCAGCTACTACTACAGCCCGCAGGAGTCTGACGGAGAGGTAAAACACAGAAAACCTTTCAGTTCTCTCTAGCGCAGGCTGGTTCCAACATCCATGACAGGAGAAACTGTTGATCACTGTGACATTTATTGATTTTTCTAGGGAGGTGGTCTGAATGTACTTCCCTAGCTGTCGGAACAATCCCTTTAAATTGAGTTGTGGGCTCTTAAATGCCTTCTTCCTGGATTATTTTTATACAATAACATAAAAGATATATTAATATTCATAGTAGTACCATCAGTGTGAACAAGGTTACAGCTTCTTTATAAGAAAATATTACTACTAATGCTACAAATTGTGCTTTTTTTCTCATTTGTTCCTTTTCTAAATTGTTCTTCTTTGGTGTTGGGCTAATATCATCATGAAAACAGGTGAGGAGACAGTTTCATGGAGGCAGATTAGGTCCACGCCCTCCTTACCTCCAGCCCCGTCCTCCACCCTCTCAAGTGCCCTCAAGAAGCACCCAAGGAGCCCAAAGAACGGAGGGCGACAAAAAACAGGCATCAGAGGGAGGCGCAAACGCGAAGCCTAAGAGCTCAAGTGCAGCCGGCAAATTGAAGGCCGCGTTGAGGGCGACCGCACTGCTCTCCTCTTCAAGTAAAACATCTGGACAACCTCCTGCCATCCACCCACCCTGGAACAAAGCCAGAGTCAGGCCGGCGGAGGAGGCAGAAGGAGGTGGAGAGAGACCGCAGGAAAGAAAAGGGGAAGGAGTGGGAAGGGGATTAGAGAGAGGGGAAGTGGGGAAAGGAGGGAACAAAAGAGGGGGAAGAGAGGAAGCGACAGAAAGAGGGAGGGAAAGAGGAGGCATGGGCGAAATGGAAACATGGGGAAGAGGCGGCAGAGGTGGCGTGACGAACAATGGGATGAGAAATGCTGCCGAAGGAGGGGAAGGCGTCAGGCCAGAGCACAGGGGACAGCTCCCTGGCTTGATGTCCTCAGGCCGCTTTGCCAGCGTGGACGGCGGCATGGTCATCAACGGGACTTATTTCCAGACGTCCGTCGAAGCCAGCAAACCGCCGCCGGTGAAACAAAAGCTAAGCGAGGCCCTCAGCCTTATCTCCCTCACCAGAAGGCTCCAGGGACCCGCCAGGGTGGGGGACGAACTGTGGAGCAGCGGAAAAAGCTGGGGCCGAGGAGAGGAGAACACTGGGAAGACATACGGCTCCGCTGTGGGTGATCTGAGTGTTTCTTCGGCAGTGGCGGAGAGAGAGAAGATTAGGAGGTGGGAGAGGGAGTTAGGAGAGGGGAACGGCTCCTCTGAGGTGTGGTGGGAGAGGGAGAGAAGCTTTCGTGACAGTGATTCAGAGACAGGAAGCGGCAGCAAAGTGTCTCAGTCGGAATTGAGTCCCTCCAACGCGAGCAGCCCCACCTCGTCTGTCACGGGAGAAAACGACAAGACCGAATCTGATACAGAGACAGAAAGACACGAGTCCGAATCAGGCACAGAAGGACCTCCGGACACAGACCGGGAGTCGGAGAGCCAAGATGAGGAGGGAGAGGGGTCGGAGTCCGAGAGGGAGTCGGGATTAGAGAGCGAGGATGAGAGCAAGGAGCCGAGGAAAGCAAGCGTCAACAGTTCTGCAAGTACGGGTCGTAAAGGCAGAAAAGGTAGTGCCAACTTAAAAAAAGAAAACACCAAAGAGACTAGAAGTTCGAGTTCTAGGCCACGAACTTCCAGACACAGACACTCCCGTTTTTCACGCAAAACAATAGAGGAAGACAGCGAGGAAGAGAGCGACGAGGAATCAGGAAGGGAGGAGGGAGAGACGAGAAGTGTCAGATCCCGGAAGTCTTTGTCGAGCGGGCGGTCCACCGGCCAATCAGACACGGGCTCAGGTGCCGTGGACACCTCGGACGACTTGTCGCCCATCATCGAGGACACGGAGGAGGAGGAGAGAAGCGGCGGGGAGGGAGACGAGGATGAAGAAGAAGAGGAGGAGGGGGATTTGGAGAACGAGACGGCCGATTGAAATGCTGAAATGCAGATGAGGCGCGAGCGCCCCCCCCTCCAAAGATTAAATTCTTCGCCACTAAGTAAGATCTGGGTGAAAATGCCTGGATTGCGTGTGCAGTCATTACCTGGGTGGAATTTATTGCTGTAATCTCTCTTTTTTTTTACCTCGTTTGGCGTGATTCACATTCACAGGAGTTTAAATGTCCTGCGTGTCCTCTGCTGCCTCCCGCAGTATCTTTCTATGAGCTTTTGCCTCTTTGCTTGTATCTTCAATGCCCATTTTCCAATCAGCCCGTCCCCCTCCTCTCCTCCTTATTTCCCGCCTTCCTTCATAACAGCTCTGATACTCTTGAAGTGGTTGACTGGTTTGCCTGTGTAGTTTTTCTCCCGAGCTGACTCGTCTCATTTTCCCTTTGTGAAAAGCTCCTCTTGCAGCTGCTTATTTCTCAGCTCAGCAGTTGTTATTCACTCACCTCTCTTTGTTGCACTAAAAGTTCACTCAAGCTCTTTTTTTTTTTTTTAATAGTCATTTCTTGTCTATCATTTTCCCTGAATCAGTCATCTCTCCCAGTACCTGTTATCTAGGGGGGGAACTATATTTTTTGTTTTTGTAATTCATGTGATTGTATTCTTTCTTCTATACTATTAAGATTAAAAGGGGAAATTCATATTAAGAAGGAAAATTTGGGTTAGATTGTATGATTTTCAGGCTTTTTTCCCCCTTCTTCCAGAGTGTGTGTGCATAGCAGTGTTTACTCTGACCTAACAACGAGGTTTTTCTGTCATTATAGAGTTAAAAGATTAAACACTGCTTCTTAATGATCTGCCTTTGCTGTGCAGCGTGTTTGCAGTGTGTGTGAAAGCGCTACTTTTATTTAATACATTTCTTGATGTTTACATCTTAAAAGGTAAAGAGGTCAATGAAATTCTGACCTCTAGTGGTCAAAGTTCTCACCTCACTGCTGTAGAAATGAGAGGCTGTTGTCCAGTGTGGTCACAGGTCCTACATACTACAAACTTTGTAGCGGAGGTCACAGTGAACAAAATAAATTCTCTCAGTGCAAAAAGTTTAATAAATATTATTTGTGTGTTTTTTCCAGCATGGCAGTAGAAAACGTCGGATTAAGTTGGTGGTGGATCGGGAATATGAGACCAGCTCCACCGGTGAGGACAGCATGCCGGAGACCCAACGCAACCGCTTGTCCTCCACCCACAACAGCCATGCTAACGTTAACGGCAGCATCTACGTGGCGCAGAACGGCTCCATCATCCGCACACGCCGCTCAGTGAACGCCGCGGGCCCCACGCAAACGCACACCAACACGAACAACAACCTCAAACACCTCACCTCCCCCGTCTTCAGCTCGCGGCTGGCCAAGCACTTTAAAAAACTGGACAAAATGGCCGCCACGCTGGAGGAAAGAGTGCCCCTGAACAGCCCCAGAACAGACGTTGGGTGCAACACGCTGCGCACCTTCCAAAGTTCAGGATTGGCCGCCTCGGCGACGGCCACTTCCTCTTTCTCTAACACTGACAACAATAAAACGCTGAACGCGTTCAACACTCGGCAGTCCAGCGTTTCTTTGGGGTCGACCAGCACCAGCAACACGGGCACCGACAGCGCGGCGTCTAAATCGAACCTGCTCAAAGCGGCGCAGAGCGGCTCAGGGCAGCCCCAGACTACGGCGGAGAGCGACGAGTTGAAAGAGGGCGAGAGAGAGTCGAAGGTGGACGGCGGTAACGAGGACGACGACAACGGGCTGGTCATGAGGGAGCCGCTGGAGTGCCCGAGTGATCGAACGCAGTCGGACGAGGAGGAACTATGGATGGGCCCGTGGAACAGCCTTCACATACCCATGACCAAACTCTGACTGAATGTGACCCCACTGTGCTCGCTCCTTATTGCCAAGATCATTAAAGCGTTCAGACATCATTTCTGTTCATTAGTTGTGGAACTAATGGGGATGCTCCAATCCAATTAAGAGAAATCTAATTAACAGATTGGCACTCAGCTAAATGGTGAATTAGCATATTCTGGTATTCAAACTGAATTTCGTTAAGTCGTAAGATTCCTCGTTGATGGAATACATTAATCAGTTATTTAAATCCAGAGGCTGATGATAGAAATGCTTTAAAAAAAACAAGTAACATGGCGCCAAATTGATTATTTGTCACTTAATTAATTCAAACGTTTGATTTGTAACGACTCAATATTCCAATCAGAGCATCCTTGAAGCCCAACTGATCTCCGAAAAATGGAGAATTGGACCTAGAAAGAGAGAACTTGTTATATTTCTACTTTGCTAAGAGAAGATGAGGGAAAAAGTCACTGAACTTTTTATGGCCCTTTAAGCGACCGGCGCCTCTGTGTGGAACCGCACTCGTTTCATTCAGTATCATGGCTCGCCGCCGCGACTCATCTTGAATTTGCTTGACACTTTGCATCGACTCATGAAGGTCTTGTATTGTTCAAACTTGCCTTTTTACCCTTGTCAAGTCGCTTGGCAAACTTTATCCAAATAAAAAGACTATTTCATCCATTGAAATGTGGAGTTTGGCTAACTTGGTGCTCTCTTCTTTTTAGATTTAACAAGATGTGACGATACAGATCTGATTTGCCAAACGCCCGGTAGCGTACAACAGTCGGCATTTTCTTGTTCAGATTTGCAGATTGAATATTTCATACTTTGAGGTAACTCCACTCTCTAGTTTTTAATAGATATATTTAAAAGAATTGTTTGAAAAACACTTTCTTACGTGTTCTTGCTACCAGATAAAATCAATATCACTTTCATGCATGGGCATTAACTAACCAGTGGCCTGTTTGCTTATCTTAGCTTAGCATAATGACCGAAACCCAAGGAAACAGCTAGCTAGACTAACAAACTCAGAAACTGACACGCTGTATCTTGTTTAATTAGTAAAAAAGGGAAACTGCAAATGTGACACTGACAGTAAGTCATTTTCAATTGCTACAACTTGCAATGCTAAGCTAAGCTAAGGAAGCTACTAGCTTCAGCCACATATTTACTGTACAGACAAGAGAGTGTCTTACTGCCTGCAAGAAAATGAATAAGAGTAATTCCCAAAATGTTTCAAGTATTTAATATATCCTGCAATGTCAAATCTATCATCACATAGTTGCACAAAGCATATACAGTATCTGTGCATCACACAGTAAAGAAGCTTTGGCTTTATTTGAAGCTTTGAAAATTTTACATATATGAAAAATGCAGCAAGTCTGAATTTTGGAAAATCTCGACGCTCTAACGTTAGTCTAAAAAAGTATTTTTAGGATAAGATCAAATACATGTGCATGAAAGTACCGATTCCTGTTAGATAAGTAAGAGACATTAAATACACTTTAGTCGTGGAAGAGACATAAAAGCTTTAACTCGATTGCAGGCTGTGATATTCTGAAGTTTTCCACATATTTTTCTCTTTGGCTTTAAAAAAAGAGCAGCTGCTAAGAAGCTACTGCTCAGACTGAAGAGGCTGCTTTAAATCCCTCCTCGTCCCGCCGGATCCCCGAGAGATCCAATTAACAGAGCACATGGATCCCTCTCCCGTGTCAGGGTTCACCGCGATGGAGGTGGGAGAAACTTTTTTTTTTTTTTTTTTTTTTAAATTGTGAGCCACATTACAGTGAATTGTTTTATTTGAAGTCTGAAAGAAGCCGGACCATTAAGCTGCAGAATTGCCAGGTTTTAAAACTCTCACATTTAATTTGATGACTGCATAATTTAGCATTAAGGAACTCAACAGAGGGTGCCACACCGGCGGTGATATTTGAAACGGCGCGCTCCTTATTACCCAGAATTAGCGGACTGTACCGGAGAGTAATATTTTAAACAGGTTCTGGAAGGAAGGGCACGTCTGAGCCGCTGTTATTGATTCAACTAAATGAGCTGATTATGTCACTGATTCCTGAGTCCGCCGTGCTTTATTGGGGGAAGAAGCCAGACTGAACTCGGCTCATTAATCTATGACACAGGCCCAAAATGATTTAATAAATGGCTGGGATTATGTTGAGAGGAACTCAGCCGTTATGAATCTCATTATTTACACCTGTTCCTTTTCCACACGTCAAAATGTCCTCCATGGAAAAAAAAAAGACTCATCTTAACCTCAAATAAGACAAAATCTCAAACTGAAACTTGACTTTGACACTGCTGATTTATGAGTTCAGTTGGACGTTTTACTTGAAATAAAAAAAAAAAAAGTTAAAAAAAAGGGGGGGTGGGAAGTAAACTATTTTAATTACAGCAGGTGTAAACCTCTTTTAAAGTAACACATAAAAATCTTAAACATTCAGGAATTTTTTCGAACACACACAAACTTCAAACTCAACACTCTTACGGATTTTATATTTTTATTGTGATCCTGGTATATGACAAAGTCCACCGACGCTCATCCACTTAAAATATTTCAAGTAAATTGACAAAAAGCTCACTTGACAGCCACATGGTAGTGCGGACAGTGGATGTTAAAGGGTGTACTGCACATTTTATGGAAACAACAGCGTGCTGCAGATGAAACGTAGCCCGCGGTCAGCAAATGCGTAACGTCATATTTAGTGGATACAACAGATATAACCAAAACATGATTCGACAAAGTCTCAGATTGTCAGCTTTTGTCATTTCTGGAGACTCACAAATGAAAAAAAAGGAATTAAAAAGATGCTGCTGTGTAACATGCCAGAAATATGAATACTATATTTTACACATAAAGTAAAATATCTCTTTACGTATCTAAATAGTTTTGAGTAAAATTCAGGCAGTAGAGAGCTTATCCTCTCACATACTCAAATAAATAAAAAAAAACAAAAAAGAAACACGTATTACTACTTACAGGAAATGATACATAAACAACAACAACAGATAATTTGCCAACCAGGGCTTCACATTAAAATAAATAACATCAGAACACACATTTGTCTCAGATTCAACACGTTAAGAAATGTTACATTCAGAAATGAGGTCTACAGGTTAGAAAGAAGGAAAACAAGGAACACAGCTCTGCCTGATGAGAGGTGACGAAGATCTCGCTGATTTGCAACCGAACAGAAAACGTCCATTTCTGTTTGAAGTCAGTGCGGGGCGTCACGTTACATCGGATGATATCACCTTTGTCCGACGCGGCGGTTAAAAGTTGCCAAAACCTTACGGTTTTCTGATTACAGCAACAAAAGCCGAAATGGATTAAAGGATTACAGCGACTACCGAACCTATCGACGGAAATATCACTGACGTGGAGTTGTGGATTCTTGAATCGCAATCTAATCTATCCTAATCACCACTAGAGGTTGTCCTACTGCAAAAACAAACAAACAAAAAAAAATCATCTTTAAGTGTGAATAATGTCAGTTTTGACAAATTTAAACATGTCAAGGGGTGAAGTCACAGAACTTCATTATTGCACTAAAATTCAAACGACATTACTTGGTACTGAGCAAAGTTTTACTTCAAGAAAAATGAGTAAATGAGGATGAAACAGTCCTATTTTCTTTTTGTGTAGTGTGGCTTCACCTGCCACATTACCTATAAAAGAAAACTCATTGTTTTAAGTAACATTATACTTGGGATCCATGCTTTTGTCTCAACAGGAAGTGTTCACAGTTTGCACATTTTAGAAAGCTTTTCAACAAGTTTTATGTGGGACCGAGGCTCTAAAATGGCAAAATTTATGTCTTTTACTATAATTCATTCTTAACCCCAAATTGGCTTCAGAACACTTTTCAAAACAAAACTGACTTTCTTTAGATTTGACGTAGGAAACAAAGTTGTCAATGTTCAGTAAATAAACAGTGCAGTGTTGAACTGACAAACATTTTGCTGTAGATTTAAAAATCTCAGCGGGCTCTTCGTGGATCAGCCATATTAGTAACTGAAATGCCAAAAAGTAAACTACACTCTAAAGAGAGAAAAGAGCCTAAACTAGGTCAGATTTTTAAAAAAAAATAATGGAAATGTTACATGTCAAAACTGAAAAAAGGGGGAAAAAAGGCCCCAAATAAATCAAGTTTTAGTTAATTATGAAAGAAAATTGAAATGAGCACTAAGTAGAAATAAAGAAAAACCTCGAGTCTACAATCAATACAAGAAATTTCTAAAGATGCCACGTAAATGAGGGCCATTATGCTAAAGTGAAATGCTATTTAGTATATTTCTTTGTGGGGAATTTTCAAGTTTGGGCTCGGACTACATTCCCATTTCACAAAAACAATCCAAACGTCCTAAAAACTCATTTCGCAACCGGGCTGAAGTTAAAAGTAATAAATATGACAATCAAAATAGTAATTAAAAAAAAAAATCTTTTTCCACCATCTTGTGACAATCAACTCTCTCTCTGTCGTTTATCGGACAGTAACACAAAAACAAAGAAGATGACAGCAAAAGAAAAATAAATGTGCAAAATGCTGTTCGAAGAAGAGGAAGACTGTTTTTTCCCCCCAAAGGATCTTGGTGCTGAAATCATCACTATGTAATTAAATAAAGGAAATATATTTAGTTTTTGCTTTTTTTGTCCACATAGTCACACTGTGGTTTAAATTAAGCCAAAACAGCTTGTTAGTCATGTTGGCGTCAAAGCTGACCTTAGTTTCTTAAAACATTTTCAATTAAATAAATAATTTTGCTCATTTTAGACAGACTGATTTTATTTTGGTAAAAAGTTTTGTGTGACCATTCACATCTAAAATTCTTAATTCATAGAAGGGTGTTTTTTTCCCTCAACAACTGATTTGTTTTGTTTGAAATATTAGATGTTTCATGATGACAGCACTAAAACCGCTTTGTGAAAAGAGTCGCAGATCATCCTCAGAGATACAGCTTACAAAATGAATTAGTTAAAAGGCAGCCTTGCAACATTTAAAGGCAACGTAGACGGGCAACTTTACCGACACCGCGACGAGAAGCTGCCCCCGCGCTGCCTTAAAACGCTGTCCGTGTATTGTCACCTTCAGGGCAGCGACAGTAGTGTCCGAGAAAGCGCTGCTGCTTCCGTTACACAACATCTGGATCTGGCTTTGTTGCCTCTTTCTGTGAGCGACGGCCAAAACGATGTGCCCTTACAGTACTGTGAAAGTGGAACAGTAAGAAAAGAACCAAACAAGCCAGCTTGTCAGCCTCCTTCACAATGCCCTCAGCCGAAAGAGCCCCTGCCTGAGAAAGAGAGGAGAGTGCCGCTTCAGCTACTCTCCTGCATCTCTCCTTCCTTTTTAGTTTTTATTTTTCTCCGAGCAGACCTTCCTCTATCTGCTGTGCGCTTTCTGTGTGTGAAAAGGGGAGTAGATTATAAACTTACTTAAAAAAAAAAAAGCGCAATATAGTCGTGTAGCCTGTGCTACAACATGCAGAGCCATATTTGACCTCGACCTCGCTAACTCATTCCGTGCGGAGGCCGTTTTCCTATCTGTCTTTAGGTGTGATTTCTAGGAGATATTGGTAATTTTATTTGTTTTGTTTTGGAGTTTTTTTGTGTCCCTGAACGCACACCTGATGACTTCAATGACAGCAGCTGCTCCTGGTCCTCTGGGCTCTCCATGGAGCCACCCTACAACCAATAAAACCGAGAACCAAGCCGGAGCCGCTCGCCCAAAGTGACCATCACTGCTCTAAAGTGACGCTGGGTGGGGTTTCCAATCAAGACTACATGACCGGCTGAAACTCCTGCCCGTCATTCAAACCCAGCAAAAGGGGCTGAACATCTCTCTCCTGACCCGTCAACGGGAGAACCGGATTGAACCGTGTCCTTCGCCTGCCCAATTAACGCAGAGCGAGAACTGGCTCCCTTCAAGCGCTCAAGAGGGGAGCAAATCCTCAAACGCCTCGCCTCTGTCGGAAAGGAGAATCCTCAAGTTTCAAAGTAGTCGACACAAGTCTTTTTCTCTCGCTCTCTGGATCATTTGTGGATCTTCCAGTTCCTGAGGAGGTGAAGCTTCCAGGCTTGGGGGTTCAGAGAGGAGGTGGGCAGGTTGGCAGGTTGGAGTTGCCCCCTTAAGGAAGAAGAGGAGGAGGAGGTGGTGGTCTGTAGGAACCTTCCTGCCCCCACCCTGCCCTCTGCCACCCACGCCTTCAGACCCGCAGCTGCAGACAGATACCCTGTAAAAGATAACAGATTTCAGCTTTAAAGACCAATCTGAGACATAAAAACACAGCGTTTAGTAACATTATAATGAAAAAGACGGATAATATGAGGTGGGCATAAAACTGTGAAAGCACAAGTCACACTGGGTTTCTGGCTAATAAGGAGTATTTGTCAGCTTCCGACACACGCTGTGTTTTTTATTACATCTTTATCTTTAGCATATCATCCCCTGAATTGCCTTATTAAACTGCCTCTCTCTCCCTTTTCAGATCCAACAGAGATTTAGCGTCACTGCTAGACAAAAACACACACACAAAAAAAGTGTAACTGATTCTGAATCAACAGGTCCAAACAAATCAAACACTATATCTGACACTACATTATGGACAAGAATGGGGGGAAAAAAAGGGGACCTTCTTCTCAAATTTTTTTTAAAAGATGTGAGAAGAAAAGTGTGTTTCATGCTTTAAATTTAACCCCACTCCCACTCTATTCTAGGTGTATGGCATTTACATTACACCTCAAACACACCACAGTCCAAATAAATTCTACATCACCTCTCACACAATTAGTACTGAGACACGCAACCATGCAATCTGTTGGGCCGTTGGCACCTTAAATGTTCCTGCTCCTTTTGAAATGTTAGAAGTTAGACACAACATACGGTACCTCTGTTGCCTTTCCATGCACAGACAGCAGGCAGAGTGTGAGCCTCACTCCTGGAGCTCTGTCAGAGCCACACAGCATGCAGCTCTATCATCCTTACTCTGGGCGGGACCGTCCACCCCGCCGCCGCCGGTCGTCATGCTGCGGCTGCGGCTGGTCAGCTTCTTCAGCTCGCTGGCGAAAGAAATGACTTTCTTTTTGTCTTCCCGAACCACCTGGAGGCAGAAGGAGATTTGCGTTACTGAAATGCTAAGAGACAGAAATACACAGACACTGGCATCACTTTTGTTGTGCTCGAGAATTCAAACGCCTCAATGTTTTTCCGCCATGTCTGGTCATATTTTTTACCCACCTCATCCTGTCTTGATATTTAAAAAGAAAAAGAAAATCAACATAACAATTTGAAAAATCATTGAATCTTTATTCAGCGAGGCAGCTCATTTGTACACATTCTTTTTACAAACGTGTCAGCGTAAAAGGCCTCGACCCATAAATGAAATAAATATTGACAGACGCACAACATGTAAAAACTTTACAACAAAATAGGCAGACATAAATATTAACACCGCACAGTAAAACACACCAAGCACACAACAAGAGCTACACACAAGGGAAGCAGCGGCAGGTTAAAAAGCACATCATGCAGGTGTTAACGTACAGTAGCGAGCACACAGCATAATGAATTAATGGAGATGTGAATGAACAGCATGTTAGAGAGAAAGGCAATCAGAGTTATTGCAAGCATGTACAAAGTTAAAACTGCTGAGGTGTTACAGTGACACGAGTAAAAAAAGAAAGCACAGAAACATGCTCAAAGGACCAACGTACATATAAATTAATAAAACAAAAAAAGAGTCTTTAAGTCTGCAAAGCAGTTAGTGCATTTACAGCTACCTGCTCTTTGAGTTTAAGAATGAACTTTCCCGCGCCCCTCCAGCGGCTCTGAGCCTGAAAGACGCACTCGTGATCCAGCAGCACCCGCTGCAGGGGCTTGGCGGCGGACGACTTCTTGGAGCCGGCGTCCTTGGTCACTTCCTCCATCAGGACGTAGTCACATGGATTGGGATTACACAGGATGCTGTAGGAGTACTTGGCCTTTGACAAAGTCTGGCCGGGACAGAGATACTGTGTTAGAGAGAGTGAGTCTCTTTCGGGGGGCGGGTGGGGGGAGGGGTTGCATCCGAAGGATTTTTCTCCGCTCTCCTCACCTGCTGTATGATGTCCTGAGCGGTGCTGTAGCGCGGAGCCTTGATCACAGTGTGCGGCTGTTCCGGTGAAACTTCATGGACCTGGACGAAGAACATGTCGTCCTCTGCTGCTGCTGCTGCTGCTCCTCCTCCTGATCCTGCTCCGTCTCTACCTCCCACAGTCACCTCTTCCTCTCCCTCCAGCGTCGTGTTCTTCTCATTTAAATTCTGACATAACAAAACCGCAAAGAAAGAGTCAAACGAAAGTAGGAGAATCACATCACCAGAGTCTGTATGTGTGTTTGTATAGCAGCGTTTGTGAGGTTTAAGTGAGTTATACAAGGCAACCACAAGGGGGAGACACAGTCTACATGATGGTCACAGGTGTGGATTTAGTGCTCTATGTGATGTTAACTATGTAAAAAGAAAAATCAGTAAATACTATATAATGTAGAAATGAATAAACTCAAACAATCACTTTCCTTTTTCATAACTAACCATTTCATTGTAGATGTGTGTGTTTCTGTGCGTACCTCCTCTCTGGTTTTGAGGCAGATCCTCCCCACGTAACCGTCGTCGGTGTTCCAGCCGGACACCAGGCGCAGAACTTCCTCCTCGGGCGCAAGTGGCCGATGCTGAGCGCAGCGCTTCACCTCGCTGCGCTCCTTCAGCAGAGGGACCTTCTCCTCGCACAGGAAGTACTCCGACGGGTTACCCGCAGACGCAACAACCTGCGGAGTGGGGAGAAGGAGGAGACGCTTTTACATGACGAAGTTAAAGAAGAAAGAATTTTAGTTAAAGAAGAAAGAATTTTCAAGATAAAGAGGGAAAAAAAATCATAAAGTACTTACCATGTCCAGCAGCTGTTTGGCGGTCGTCTGCTCCGTGACGCAGAACACGGTGAAGGGCTCGGGACCAGGAGCACCGTAGACTGTCACCCTGTGCTGCTGAGATGCACATTTCTCCTCTGAATTGAACAGCTGTGAGGACAGCAGGGGGTTACTATGAAACAGACTGCCATGATGTTCCTGCTTTACTACACAAAGTGCCTTGCTTTCACTCTAGAGATCAGACTTCAGTGGTGGAAGAAGTATTCACATCCTTTACTTAAGCAAAAGCACTGATATCATACTGTGAATATACTCCACTGCAAACATTCAAACAGAAGTAAAAGTATGGGAGTATTATCAGCAAAATGTACTTGAAAAATGAATCAAAAGTAGAAGTACCCACTGTGCAGTGAAATGTTCCCTGTCAAGGTTTGGCTGCTTTATATCTGATGTTTCTGGACAGCATTAATGTGCATGTTGTATTTTACTGCCTTAGATGTTTAAAGTTCATTTTAAGTGGTTTATATTCTTTTGGGTAGTTTAATCCACAGCAATGCATCAGGGTATACAAGATCATCATATGGTTGTAGTATTGGTGTACTGTAAGAACTATGCATCTCTAAAAAGTCTTCTTTGTTATGGGTATTTAAAAAAAAAAAGTACTCTGAAAAGCAATTAAAGCTGTCAGTCAAATGCAGTAAAATGTACAATATTTGCCTCAGTTGCAGAAGCTGATGGGGATTACAAGTCTTACCAGGGATGAGGGAGTGGCGCCCCCTGTGGGACCTTCCTCTGTTCTGCGGCTGTAGATAAACAAGCTGGAAACTTCCAGAGCTTCGTTGTGTTGCGTCCTCAGCTGGATGTGTCTGTAACCTGAAACACACACACCAAGAGAAGATATTTTCACTGCACATAAACGGATGTTAAAGGACACAGGTGGTGTTTGGCGCATTAATAAAAACAAACCCTAATGTCCATTATCTATCATCTGTTAAAGGTTTATGGAAATATTTGAACCATCTATGCTAAAGACCTTTTTTGCTGTTTTTTCTGAACCACTTGACCACAAAAAAGCTACAGGAGAATGTGAATCTTTTATTCACAGCACCCACTTTTTTGTTTTTTTTGCGTATTTACACACTTTTTCAGACCCATCTTCTGCTTCGATTAGATCTGTTGTGGCCGGACGCTTACCTGGCTTGAGGGCCTTCAGGGGCAGAGTCCTCTGAGCAGTCGTCTGGGAGCTGTTGTTCTCCACCACGGCGAAGCGCAGGAAGCACATCTCCTCGAAGTGCACGGTGAACTGGAAGTGCTCGCTCCACATGGGGTTGAGGGTGTTGCGGTGGATGGGTTTGGTGCGGAAGTGGCAGCTGTCGACGGGCATGCCCAAGATGTCCACCTCCAGGCAGGGGCTGCCGGCGCTGTTACCGGGACACACGTTCTGACCGGAGACGATCTGAGAGGAGGAAAAAAAAAAAAAACCACGAGTTTACATGAAGCAGCTCGGTTAAGCCAAAAAAAAAAAAATCAGTGAGGTCTCTCTGACCTGCCAAGACAGACTCTGTCCTCTTTTATAAGTGTGAAATCATCCCTCTGTTTACACTGCTGGTTAGATCTGTATCCGTGTTGTTTAAGGGGCTCCTGGCTTTAACGTTTGTCCTGTGTGATCTTGTCATAAGTGAACTGCTCTAAGTCCAGGTGTGAGCACATCCAAAAACCCCACAGATATATCAAGAGGGTTTCAAACATTCTGGGTGATTTACTTTGCCTGGTGCGTGCCAAGAAATAGACCCAGTCTGTATTGTTTTGATTTCCAGCACACTAAGCAGAGGAAGTGCATCTTTCTTCTTCTACTACTTTCATGCACTTTATGAAGAATTTAGTGCATTTCTTCCCCTGCCAGCTAAAAAACAACAACATATTTGGTCTTTAGAAACAGAACTGATGGCGGTACAGCATAATGATGAAATAGAGCTTCTTTATCAACATTTCAGCGTTATTAACAACATTTGTTGCTCCCCTTCCTAAAAGTAATTCAAGCCAATATTTAGTCTGGTTATTACAAACCTTGCTTACAATATGCAGAGAATAATCTTTCCCATGACATAATGACATAAAGTTTAAGTATATTCTTCCCATTTCACTTCTAATATAAATGTTGAATATACAGTAAAATCTCCTTAGACTTATTTTTCTTTATTTATTTTCTTTTTTCTTATTTTTAATTAAGAGGTCCTGTTCTCCTTCACTCAATTTGCTGTTGTAGGGAATCAAGCGGGTGGTCTTCGTGACTGTCAAATC
>JBAJHX010000024.1:8513515-8547177 GCA_037176925.1 Amniataba percoides | reverse complement strand
ATTAAGAGGTCCTGTTCTCCTTCACTCAATTTGCTGTTGTAGGGAATCAAGCGGGTGGTCTTCGTGACTGTCAAATCATGAAAGCGCACGCCGTTCACGTCACTATAAAACTGTCCAAACACACCGTAATGGACCTAAAACTCATATTAGGTCCATTAAGGTGTGTTTGGACAGTTTTATAGTGACGTGATCGGGAGTGTGTTTGGGCGTGCAGTCATGATGTCTGTGCAGTCATTGCAGGTAGGCTAACTGAGGACAGAAAACAGGGCGAAACTGCATCATGAAAGTCAGGATAAAAATTCTGCATCTACAATTTATCAAAAATTAGACATTTTTATAGGGCAGCACCTAACCTTATAAAAGTCTGAATCAATATTATCTTACCTGTGGAAATAAATGTGCAGTTGAAATCGAAACTGACAGTGTGAAAGCAAGTAAGCAGGAAAATATGCAGACGGGCAGGAAGCTAAAGGCGTGAGGATGAAAAGTGCAGAGAGCAAACTAATAAGGATGAAGTAGTCTCCCTGACTGCTCCGTGTGTCATCGTAACTCACGGTGAGGGAGTAGACGGCGGGGCTCATCTTCTCCACGTCCCTCTCCATCGGGCAGAACTGCTGATAGAGCGGACAGCCGCGGTCCCACAGCACGGCCGGCTTCAGGACGTAGCCGCAGCCGCCGTTGGCCTCGAACAGCGCTGCGTTCAGCTGCATGGGCAAGTCTGCAGCAGGAAATAAAGAGGGATGTTAAAGACGAACTAAGATGATGATATTAACAAGAATCTATGTTTTCGAGCACAAACATCGCTTTGACAAAAAGTGTCAACTGCACCTTGAGGGTATGCATAAAAGAGGAGACATTAAAGACAAAACTGTGCTGATTTTCTGTATTGTTATGCAGTTGTTCTTTCTGAATTAGGTCAACCACGCTGCGAGAGAGTCCTATAAACAAAACTTGCAGATTTGAGTGCATGTAAGTGTAAACTCAAGTGTAACTGGGTGATCGTGCTTTGTAAACTTTGATCCCAAATAAAAAAGGAAAAAAGCCAAAGTCTGTGAGAAGCAGAGATAGAAAAAACATTAGGTAAAGAAGAGAAGAAAAGGAAGAAAGCAAAGGAAAAAAAAAGAATCAGTTCAGACAAAAGAGAACTTCTGGAAACGGAGAGGTGGAGACAGATGAGGAATGAAAAAACAATGAAACAACAGTGAGATAGCAAGAAAGAGGAAGAGAGAAAAAAGGAATGAGAAAGATGAGAAGGGAGAGAAAGGATTAAGAAGAAATTTATGGAAAACTGAAAGGGAGAGACAAAAAAGCAGTGTAGCGCCTTGGGATCAGCAGTCCCTTAAAAAGAGCATTTTATCTGTCAAAAATATAACACAGGCAGACTGCTCATCCCCGAGAGTCTCTTAACTTAACTTAACCTGATGTTACTACTTATATTTTTTTGTCTCTGTGGAAAAGGGGCTACATTGGCTCACCTAGAATTGGAGCCTTTCAGACAATTTCAGGGCTCTGCAAAGTTGTGTGTGTGTTTCCCTCATCTCTCTGTACCGTCTTTGTCTTCTCCTTTTTTCTTCTACTAACGACTGCTTGTGACTGATGGTACGGGGTATTTCATTCAAACAGAAAACATGGTAATAAATCAGCATCTGCCCCCTTGCGCCGTCCTCACCGTCAGTCTGATAGTTGAGCGCCACCAGCTGGATGCCGTGCAGCCAGAACAGGAGGGGGTTGGGGTTGGTGGAATCGATCCTGGTGGCCGCCGGGTACGTCCGGAGCAGCTGGCACGCCGTGTGCTGGATCAGCTTCTGGGAGTACCGCCGGCACAGGCGCTTGGCGGCGTTCTCGTTGACGGAGGAGATGTGGTAGCACTTGGGCGTGCGGATGATGGCGCTGAGGGAGGTGGGGGGGTTGAGGACGGGAGACGTCTGCTGCTCCTCCCAGCTCAGCCGCTCAGCGCCGCCTAGACGGAGGAGAGAGATACGTGAAGGTACCGAAAGGCCTGTTTTCTTTCTCTCGAGTTTTTATCATATTTTGTGCTCTGAGCACCAATTGGGATTCGGCATGTTTTGTTAAGTTACACTATAGTGAGCATTTAGCTGCTTGTCCAATGAAATCCTTTAGTTGTGCTATTTTAATCTACATATTCGAAACTACTTGGTGGAGCACAGTGTTTAAGTGGGAGTCCTGTGTGGCTTTTCTTTGCTGTTTTTGCACACATTCAAACACACATCCACCCACTCTTCCTTTATCACTAGCTTTTTTATATCTCTCAAACACACATAGTTGAACAAAAATATCTATTATATAAATAACATATATTAATACCAATTTCTTTTCCACATTCACGCTCACACTGATAATAACTTCCAGAGGCCCTGCGTACCTTTCCCAGGGGTGCGGCTCTGGGTCGCGGCCTCCCCCGTAGCGCTGCCCCGAGCCGGAGCGGTGCCAAATATGGACTTCCTGCTCTTCCCGCGGTCCTTCCCTCTGCTGGAGCCGGCCGGAGACAGCGTGGACAAGCCTGCGTGTTCCCACACAAAAGACGCAGACAGAGGAAAGCGGTCAATAATGCAGAACAGACAGACTGGAGACGCTGCACTCATGATGTCACCACCTCCTCTCGATTGGTTTCTGGAAACCCCAGAAATTCATTTTCTCTAAACCGTCGTCGCTTTCTGTCATAATGAGGAAGTCGGTATTCTCCCTTCAGGGCGACACTCCAAGCGCATTTGTTTTAATGAGTGGAGATGTTTCAAACTAACAGCGCTGATTTTCAGATTTTTCATGAAAAATTCTTCATCATAATGAAACTAACATCCTTAAAAAGAATGATTTATCGATGCATTTAAATACTGTTAATCTTGATTTATTTCTCATTTGGCGTCACATGTACTCTGCTTTCCAAAAAAAAAAAAATTCCTGAACGGTGAGTTTCTTAAGGCAAATTCAAATGTGATTCAAACAGACAACTTTTCCACGGTAGCGTGCCCGTCTGCCACCGCATCAGATAGCGAACAGCAGTAACCAGTCTGCTGTCTATCCGAGTTGGGCAACGTGCCCCGTCTTCCCTTTCTCAGATCTTTGGGTCCCTGGAAACAGTAAACAAATAAAATACCAGTGGAAACACAGTCAGGTTTATAAGGGCAAATGTCGTGCAAAGAAAAGAGGACACGAGCGGAGAAGAGGATGCTTGGAGGGAGGAAAGCACAGATAAGAGGTCTGATAATTATGGGACAAAAAGAAATAACAGATAAAATGAAGACAGATCCCAATAAAGAGGAGAAAATGAAACTTTTATGAGAGCGCAGGCAGCAAAGTCAAACCTGAACTGTTGAGGGCACCGCCGAGCATTTAAAATCAAACCTTGTTCTCATTTTACTATAGAAAGATTGTGGCATTGACTATAGTAGGACATCTCAAAAAACATTTCCTTCATGTACAGTATGTAACAACTCTGCTGTTGTTGTGCTGCTCTGGGACTGACAACAGTAACCATATCTATCCCATGGGGAGACAAGGATTCATCATCTTAGTGGGTGTCCTGTGTGGGAGAGGAACGGAGTCTAACGCTGGGATATTAAATGTCCTGCGTTGAAAAAAAAAAAGAGAAAAACTTGGGGGAAAGAAGATTTGACCTCTTAGATACGACTCGGGAGTGGATTAGAGCGGGACGAGACAGAAGAAGAGGAGCGCGGTGAAAATGACGGCGTGTCAGAAGTAAACTGAAGGAAGGAAGAGCCTTGGCGGAGTGTAAATCACCGCGCAAGAATCTGTGTAGGCGAGAGGGAGAAGACGCAGTGGCACAAAAGTGAAAGTTCACATGAACGCAGCAGAGAAAGAGAGGGAGGGAGAGAGAGAACTGTATGTGACAAAGAGACTGAGAGATAAAAATGTTCCCTACCGGGGAACTTCACAGCCTGGCAGTAGATGACGAGGTCGGACAGCTCCTGGGCGATCTGTCGGCTCTCCTTCTTGTTCTGAGGGAGGTAAAACTCCTCGCCCAGCTCCATGTCGAACACCTACGTGCGAAGACAGACACAGGAGAGGGGGGGGACAAGGTTTTACTGGAGGAGACAGTGATGTACTGCCGGAGCAGGGGCTGAACTTCACAGACACACAGGCAGAAGTTGGCATTTTCTCACACTTCAGCACGTTTATCTTTGTAATCTACCAGAAAAACAGCCAGTGAAGTAAAGAAAAAGAAAGCTCCCCTACCTTTCCTTTGCTCTGCGTGGTGCTTTCGGTCTTCTTCATCCTCTTCGGTATTTCGTCGGCAGGTTGCTCCTCTTTGTCCGCCGGGCTCTTCCCTTCTGGCTTGTCGTCCAGGATGTTATCTGCTTAAGACAACGCGGAGGGTTATAGCGGCTTGCAGGTGGCGTTAATGGGAAGCAGAGTGGCGCCTGATGGAGCGCGTGTGAATCAAGCGTCAAAAAAAAAATTATTTCCAACCACATACACACTGCGACCAACACTGATGTAGCGTCACGGCGCTGAGAAAAGCCACAGCTGAGTATATTATGTGGCAAGTTCACATACCTGCCATTCAAGCATGCACGCCCCCAAACATCATTCATTTCGCTTTAAAGATTTATTCCCAATAAATATACTTCCTGCACAGAATCCCCGGGCTAAAATCTGTGTATGTATAGTAACATAACATTTGATCCAGGAGAGCTGAGGCTAAAATTGACCTGCGATGGTCCAGCCAGGATCTGAGGAGCTGGTGTGACAGTTGGTCTTGATAAACGGTATGTTAAATCACCAGCGAGACATATATCTCAAGAAGTAAATTTAGCTTCTGGGAATCTTTCTTCTTGTAAAAACAAGCTGCATTTTTAACTCCAGTAAGGTCGGAGGCCTTTGGGACTGACTGGAGCTTAAAGGTACGTCAGGTACTGTTTGCTGCTTATTTTATATTTGAATAAGGGGTTCTGCATTTCTCTCAGATATCAGTTATGCCTTTCAGAGGGCTGCAGATGGGGACCATTATGGAGTAATTATTATATATTAAAGAGAAAATGAATTTATCTATATCCCTGACTACTTGCAGATTCCACAAGCGCATTCCCAAGTCGAGCCCCTCCTCATTGATATTCCTAGGAACGTCTCATATACAGTCTATTGACTGTAAATGGAGGCAACGGCGGGGAGTTCCTCCCTCCACTCCCATTCCTCCTACATGTTCACCGCGGCCGAAAAACACAACGCACCAGCTCTGAACCGCAGGAGCTTTTCATCACGGAAAACTGGTTTAGTCCCTGACAGTCAGGATCTCTTCATTTTGAAAAGGGTCAGGAAAACAGAGCTGACCCTGAGTAGCATCCTGTAGACAGACGCCAGAGAAGCCACCAGACTTGGAGGCGAGCTACTGTTCAAGCAAGAGACGGTGGCAAGTTGGCGGTTCGCCGCTCAAGTGGTTGGATTTAGTGTTGATGTCGAGGATGAAGGGGAGAAGTGTGGTTTATTTAGTAAGGATGTCTGGATAGCTGTCTCATAGGTTAATGTTTTACTGAAAAAAGGGGGGTAACTATGAACATGGAACCTCACTTAGAACAGAGGAACGGATTTTGAAAGGTCTATGACCGGTAAGTTCTTCTAACTGGGGGTGGGGGGGGGCAGGGATTAGGAGGGAGCAGTGCTGGGACTGGGACGGGGACTGGGACTGGGACCGGGGCGAGGGTAGTTTCCCCCTGGTCTGTTGTTTAGTGCGGGGGCAGCGCAGGGCCTGAGAAACCAGATGGCTTTGTTTTGTTTCCCTGATGAGCCTGCCCAGCCACTGGCGAGGTCACAGACAAATACTGTACGCAGGGGAGGAGGAAGGGAGGTGATGCGTCTCTGGGAGAAAGAGAAATCACGCAGATGGTGAACCGTTAAAACGCTGACTTAAATCAATAAAATTTTGGGGGGGTTTTTGTCTACACACACACTCATATTTAAGTTTAATGTAATTCATGGTGTCTTAAACAGTTCCTCTGGAAGGTTGTTGGAGATATACCATAGGCAGGACATACTCTACCAAACAAATACAAACACAACACAAGCTCACATCACAATTGATATTTAAAAAAAAAACAATATCCAGGGTGTGAATTTAATATTAAGTCATTCACTTTGATTAGCACATGGCACAACAGCTGTAGCCAAGCTGAGAGTTAAGAGTGCTTGTTGTATTATTACCAATGGTGATAAAACAAGCGCACATCATAACAAACACCCCAAAAGTAACAAACCACCCGTTGTTAGCAGTTCAGTAGTGATGAATACGCTCTGAATGCACCGTATAGAGATTTCCAAACCTTATTTTATTAGCTACGCAGGTCGAAGGGTCGAGCCCTCAGTGTCAGAGCATTCATTATATCTCAAATGAATGGAAAAGCGCTGCTCACCATGCACAATAAGTAGCTACGGCGTACGTACGACGTACACAAACAGCAGAAAGCTTGCAGATTTTACAGTATGCAGGCACGAACAGGAATCGGTCTGCAGCAACAACGCAGATCACCGGTGCACACAAGTGTTCCCTCTGTGATTATTCTGCAGTGGTGGACAACCATCATGTCACCTTAAGGCGTCATTTCAGGGTCACTATCTGAATGTAGTATAAAAAAGCAATTTTAAGACACTAATAATGATTATATATATATCTTCCTATACCTTCTCAAGAACAAAATACATCAGTAAAAGACCACCAGCCACCACCGCAAAATAAAATGAGAGGGAAACACTCGGGATATGGGGAGAGGCGCATCAGAGCCGTGCATTTACCTTCCAGGCCATACGAGGCAGTAGAGGCTGTGAGGACATCAGCTGAGTGGAAAACAGGCAAAATGAAATAGGAAAGGAAGGGGAGTGAGAAAACAGATGTGAAGAGAGTCTAAAGTGTTAAAAAAAAAAGACAGACAGAATAAAGCTGTGGACAGAAACTGATTCAAGGATTTTACAGAATTTACAGAAATCGTGTGTGTTTTCAAGTACAATTGATTTTTTGTGTTAGTTCAGAGTGTTTCCAGGGCCAACAGACTCCGCTGCTGTTCTACTTACCATCCGACAGAGACTCGTAGTCGTAGTCGTACTCGTCTTCCTCCTCCTCCTCTTCCTCGTTGGTGTGGTTGCCAGGTGAGGTGACCCCAGGGGACCCATTGCTAGCCTGGGCCTGCATGTGGGCCAGCTGGTGAGCCTGTAAAAGGGTTAAAATATATATATATTTATTAAAAAAAAGAGACAGAGTGAAAGTAAATGCATGTAAAACATAGAACAAATATTTACATCTGCTGCGTTTCAGTTTGATCTACCCAATCTACCTGTTACCTGCCCAGAGACAGCACTCTTATCTGTAAAACATCTATAGTGTGTGTACACTCCAGAAGATTATGTGTGATAGGTAAACAGTGTGAAAAAGGTATGATGGGCACATTAGCATCTATTATTTATGTGTGACAGCACTCGGATTAATAGTGTTAAATATTGAATGTACCAATGCTACCGGGAAGGTCATGCAAAATGGCACAGATGAAATGTAAATTATGCACACGTCTACGTATTTATGTGTTGACAGGGTGTTTTTCTGTCTTCTCCACCTTCTGTTTGAGGATGTCCACCGGCGCCTGGTGCGCTTTGAGCTTCTTGTTCTTGAGGAGGATCCTCCCCCGCAGCTGCAGCGGCGACGGCAGGTGAGGGTCGTCGCTGAAGTCGCTCTCGAAGAGGAAGCGCGTCACGAGACGTTCCCCAAACACGGTCTGGTGGACAAATATTCAAGACATGATAGACAGACATCAGTAAACCGCGTCCGATCATCTGACCGGACTGTAATGTCAAGTGAGGAGGAGAGGAAAATCAAAGTGCTTTTTATCAACACAAAACAAATAAACAAGCCCATGGTGACATAAGTTGGCTGGAGGCACAGAGCTGTCTGAACATGAAAGACTTTTCTTTATCAAACCACTCAGAATCAGTCTCTGGGGAGGAAAGGATGCTGGGAAGTTTTGTTAGATGAAAGCAAGAGGATATTCTATGATGTATCCGTCATGCCCAGATATCTGTAGCCTTGGGTGTATTACGAAAAAACGAAGAAGAAAAGGACAGTTGTAGCCTGAAGATTAGAAAAGCAAGCCTCTGGCTGGAAGCCTGCCAGTCTGAATGCCCGCGGCAGCTGAGAAATTTTAGGCAAAGAAAACAATTGAAAGGAGTTTTACCAGCGCTTCTGTTACAAGAGAAAACATGTAGCTGTACGAGCGACTAGACTGGCTGGAGGTGTGGGTGCATAGAAACCCTCAAATATAAAGCATCTGTCCTTATATGACCCACATATATAAAGTTTTAGTGTTGAGTCCTCGAATGACTCTCTTTTTAGAGGCCACCTTAAAATGCTTAATGTCTAATTTGATTGAAATGGACTTTAAAATGTTATCTCATCAATGACATTCTCCATATACAGATGATAAAAAACTCTGTGTCTCTGCTGCTAAACACTAGCAAGAGAGTTGAATACCAATATATTGCTACCAATAAGAAAGTCATATCTGATCATATCTAAATTTGTGTGGAGTTTACAAGCAAATAAAGCCGCCATCATACCTTGAAGATTTCAGCCATCTTGCGTTGCTGTGGGAGGGAGCAGTGGTTCTCGATAGACAGGATGACGGGCATGTCGGAATTGACAAATGCTGACCGGTTAATTGCTTCCACCACATCCTAGAGGATCATGGGAGAGGTAAAACTCTTAGAAACAGCGCTCTGAGGTAAATAGAAGCCAATACAGCTCTGTGGAAACCAATACTAATGAGATTTACTGAAACAGCCCCTAAATACAACATCAAATAAAATGCAGGTGTCTGAGGGCTCTGTTTGGTTCAACGCCAATTACATAAAATAAATAGTGCAGATACGGGCAAGGATCAGTTGTGAAAATCCACATTTGTTTTGTTTACTGAACTGACAGAATTTATGCCTGCACTGAAAAATAAATACATCCTACAGCGGTACAATTGTGTGATATGGCTCTGTTGTGGGAACTTCTGCCAAGTTCATGCTATAAGACATGGGAGCGGAGAGCAAGGAGAGCTGGTGTTTGATAGTAAAAAAAAACAAAAAAAACACTAACATCAATGACTTCTTTTTTCAGAATCAGATTATGCTTATGCATTTCTAACCTTAAAGGGTATCTTGGTGGTGAGTGTGTGTCCGTGATAAATAACCGGCATGCCGTCATCGCCATCCCAGCAGTCCAACTCGACGCTGCGACAGCCTTGCAGCAGCACCTGAGGAAAAAGAATTTCATCCTACGATCAGACACAAGCGAACAAGACTGAAGTTATGGGTGCTGAAGCGGGGCTTGAATGGGGCTTGCATACCTGACTGTAAAGCTCGACAGAGGACTCTCCTTTGAGCTGGTGTCCCGTCAGATAGGTGTTATGAGACGACTCGATGTAGTAGTAGGAGAGAGGGTACTGCAGCTCCTCCGGGTTCATCTGGGACTCCTCAATGCGAGAAGCCAAGTTGTCTTTATCCATCAGGAACCTGGTGTGGAGAGAGGGATCGTTAATGCACCGATTGCAATTAGCAACCACTGTGTTGTACAACAGAAACATGCCTCACAGAGCTCAATACAAAAGGAATTTTTTTTTGTTTCAGTGCCCACAAGAATATGCAGTTTATTTTGAAATATTCATATTTTTACTATACCTTGCAAAGCCTTCAAATGACATCCAACCCATTTGTCTCATGCTTGATGAGGGCTCAAATTTCTGCAGGACAAAAGCATGAAAACTGTTCATTTCCTTAATCGATCATCAGCAAATCTACAATCACGGAGCGTTCTCTCATCTTCTACCTGTATGATGCTGAGAATCTCGTCGTAGCTCAGGTGCTCCCTCTGACAGTTGATCAGGAAGTCGTTGAGCTGAGGGATGGCCAGTCCCAAGACGCCCAGCGAGGCGTTTTCCACCCCTGTCCCGTTGGTCACGATGCTGGCTGCCGCGATGGCGTCCGAGATCTGCTTCTGGTTGTCGGACATTTGCTGCCTCGTCCGGATAAACAGGCCGAGATCAGAGCCGTTGCGGGTTAGCAGGTCTGGAGAGGAGATGGAGGAGGTCAAGCGAGTGAGAAGGAGAGAGAGTAAATGTGTAAATGTTTTTGAAAGCTGACGACAGATGAGCGGTGACTGTCATTTTACCGAGGTCTGGCTGTAGGCCCGTGTCCTTGTCGTCTATCCTGAGGTTGGTGTAAAGAGGAGCCGACTCTGGACTTGAACGACTGCAGGGGACGGCAAAGGTGTCGAACAGCTCCTTCAGGTCCTTCCTGCTCCGGATGCTGTGGAGGAAACAACACATAAGAAAAGTTAGTGCCATTTTAGCCACCTTTAGACGAACCCTCATTTGAGGGTTTTCTTCTCATTCCAGAGGCAGAAGCTTTGCGTTAGAAGCCTTACTGACAGAATAATGGTGATCTCGTTTTGACTGCCTTGTGTGAGTTAAGATTTATAATGAAAACATCAATTAGCCACTAGACTGACAAATGGCTAAACACAATACACCTCAGACACCATCTTTGGAAAATAAGCAGGATATTTGAGGGGCCGATCGGCTGAAGTGTTCAATTTCAAAGGAAACCTCTGGGCAGCAGATGAGAGGACGCGCTACAATCTAAGAAATGTAGGAGGACTGGTATGAGAATAATCCATTTCTTATCAAAGCAAAAACATTGTTTCCTTCCATTTGACAGGGAAAAAAATATTACAGGAGCTAAATATTATACAGACAAGAATGCTTGGAGAGGCACGATAACCTCGAGAAGCATTTGTTGAATTTGCTTTATCACAGTGCCTTCAGCTGCTATTGATAAGTTATATAACAAGAGGGAGTGAGATGGCTAAAAGGCTGAACAGAACATATACAATATGCATACATCAATGCTTGACTTGACTGTATAACCAGAAAAATGTGTTTGATCCATGTTTAGTTTTTGGCGAGATAAAACCGAAAGCTATTTATCAAATAGGTAAAACTTACTAAAACTCGTGAATTACGCCTGTCAAGCGGGTATGCGAGTCTTTCTTTCCTAACTTACCGCAGTTTTGCGTAACTACCTGAAAGACTTGAAGAGCTCGACGAACTCAATGAAGCTCATGGTGCTGTCGGAAATCATCAGGTTCTGGAAGCCTCTGAAGCAGCCTTTGCCTCGGCCGTGCCACGACCTGCTGCTCCACGCCCTGCAAGCCACAGAGGAAAGGCAAGCTACCTTAACCCGAGTGGGGGGAAGAATAGGAAAACTTTCACATCTCTGTCACACAGCACGGTTACGGTCATACCCCGGCTGTGACTTGGTGGTTCCTGAGAGGATCGGAGAAGATTGCGGACGCGACTGGTTGGACCCCGCCATGCTGGAGGAAGAGGAGGAGGAGGAAGAAGAGGCGAGCAGTCCAGGGGTTTTACTGGATGAGAGGGAGAATGGTCCGGGGAAGCTGTCCTCTGTGGAGGTAAAGAGGACTGAAGGTAAATAAGAATCACACAGCGGAAAAGTACAACAGGAAATTATCTATTAAGACTGCAAAATGTCACCTGGATCTTCTTGGTCGATGCTGTCAGACTCCGGTCCGTTTCGATAGAGGCCCTCCTTGCAGCTCCGTGTTTTCCTTGAGACCATCTCGTCGTCGGTGGCATCCCCGCTGTCTCCCTGCGTTGGATATGTAAACACATGTTAAAAATGAGTAAATACTCAGCGAACCTCCGTGTGAGTTGTTATAGCAGAGAAAACAGCAGAGGAGAACAGGGAGCTCTTAACGAGTCACACCAGTGGATTAATGGTGGAGATGTTTGACTCTCTTTTTTTTTTTTTTTTTTTTACATACTGACCCTTACAAGGACCTTCTTCTTCTTCTTGGTCTTATCGTTGATGCTCAGAGGGCTGTTTTTCTGGGCGGCAGATTTTTCCACCCCGCCCGTGCCCATGTTCCACCTCCGTCCTCCGAACAGCTCGATGGCATGGGCTAATGTGGGGCCTTCGTACCTGCCGTCCTCCTGACAGACCAACGTGCAGACACAGAGGATCAGACGGACAGGAAGGAGGAAAAAGAACAGGCTAAAATGAGCGAGGTGCAGCTACTCAATTTAAGGCAGACACAGAAAATTCTTGCATATCATCCTTTGTGCACATTTTTATAAGCTTTGAAAGTGGTTTCAAATAGCAAACTAATGGCATTAATGGCATTCTTTCAAATCAAATGTTCCTCAGGCTCTTTGGAGCTTTGATCCCCATTCCCAAACTAAATGAACTGGCAACAACTGGCCAAGATGAGGAACGCGGTCTTGTGTTAAATTTGTTTGGGAAGAGTAAAAGTTGGAATTTCATATTTCATAGAAGCAATAAAGATCAAGAGAAAAAAATATGTCAGTTGAGAACCATTTACTTTTGCGGCCAATGCAAGTGCAGAGATCATTTATTATGCTGACAATACACACATTGTGCTTCGCTTTCACTTCATCCTGCACCGCCGCTAATGGCCACTTTAAATCCATGCATTTTTAATTCAGATACTGATGCGAACCTCAGCCATTTCAGAGTTTACCTGATACAAACTGACATACTGCCTCCTCAGCCACTGCAACCTTTGGTCAGGAAACTTCTTCAGCTTTCTGGTTGCGTTCACCAACTCTGACAGGCCCTTGTGGAGCATTTGGGCCGTGTGGTTGGGGGCCACGAAGTGCAGGAGTCTGACGGCAGAAAGTTAAGAGATTACAAAGATCAAGAGGTTTGAGGGATGCACTAACGTGGATTTCAAAGCAAGGCGCTGGCGGTAATCGGGCTCTAACCTGTTGTCGGTGGTACTGAGACCGTAGAGGAGGCTGAGAGCGTTCTCCTCCACCGTCATTTGGCTCAGCTTGTTTTGCAAACACACAGCATGAACGTCCACTGCCTGATGACCCAGGAACACCGCCTGCGCATTCATATAAACAATATTAGGAATATTATGAGTGCAGTTTAACTCGCGACTGTCAGGAGCTTTAACCCAAGAAGCTGTAATCACTCATCCTATCCAGCTCTGGCATCAAAGATAAATGTATATCTTTTACTTCCTTTAAGAAAACATGAATAAAAATGTCAATAATGGATTTAAAGAGTGCAAGATGTAGATCAATAGTGCTTTTTCCCAACAAACCTTCACCACTCCCAGGTCCAAAAGGCCCTCTGCTAGTCCTGCCACCACAGTCTGTCCTAATCCCAGAGGCTGCTCTGTGGGTGAAGCCCCTCCGCTCTGAGGCTTACCTGCCATAAATCAACACATTTTACAATATGTTTGAAATGTTAAAGGCATGAGAAATTGAGCGACTTCTGCACAAATGCACACAACTAGTTTCAACTGTGTGTGTTGCAAAAGACACAGTTTAGATAAACACACTTACTGTGTGTTTAAAACATAATAATGACACAGGAAATTAAGCTTTTTTATATCATGGCTGTCTGTTTTCCATTTGTTTAAAGAGAAATAATGAGAGAAGACATGGGGCTTGTCTCCCTGAGATATAAACATGCTCAACCTAAAATGTACCGATGGCAAAATACAATTTCAGCAAAGTTCATCCGAACTCACTCACTTCAACAAAATCCAAAACTTTTTATAAATAATCTGAACATATATATGCAAGAACAGTCTGAATACTACAAACCTCAGACAACAGGACTGTAAGTGAAACTGATCATTTTATAAACAGATGTATATTTTAATGAGAAGATACTCATGGCTTTTAAAGTATGTTCTAACCTCTCTGTTGTAACTTACCCCAGGTGAGTGTCGTGTTGTCGGGCTGTAGTCGCAGCAGACAGCGAGCTGTGAGGTGGCTGTCCTGGTCGTAGTGGATGACTGTGGCCCCCTGCAGCAGGAACTGGTGAACGTCCGGCTGTAGCGACAACACGTACCTGGAAAAATAATATACAAAAGGTGCGCAATGTCTACTGAGCTATACAAACCTCATTACTTTGTATATATATCTGTGTGTACGTGTGTTTGTATGTGTTTCTTACCAGGGAATGAGCTCAGTGCCATGGCTGAAGGCTCTGTGCGTCTCCTCCGTCCCCTGAAACTCCACCTCTTTCACCGCTGGCTCCGACGACAAGTCGCTCTCCGAATCTGACAAATCCCCGACCGTGAACCTGAAGATGGACGTAAGTTGTGTCCCAAGAGCAGATGTGCAGTGTGAGATTGGGGAAAATGCAGAAATAAAAATTAAATTTAGTGTTTGAGTTTTAGTGTTAGTTTACTGATTTCCACATGAAATGCATCAGTCTCTACATTTAACAAAAGCTGTTACTTATAAGACGCTAAAATACACTCCATACTGCAGTGTGCTGGTTGAACAAGCGCAAAGGCATCATGCATCTGACACTGCACATTCCTCGACTACTAAACAAGCTTCTACTCAAACCTCCCAGACTTAAACCACGTTGATGTTAATGTTCACACTGACAGTCCTATAACCACTTACAAGACGCGGTTTGATTCTGGCGGTGTCCTAAATGAATGGGAACTAGAGGGGACAAAGAAGGAAGAGAGAAAGTGTGAGAGGAATAAGGATCAGACAGACGGGGAAAGAAGTTCTCTGAGGGGAAAGGGAGAAAGAGCAACGAGGGAATGTCAGTGGGAAAGATCAGGAACACAGGAAAGGTATTCCTAAACCTCTTGGAGTAAGAAAGATAATATTTATCTGCATCCCAGCACGGACAGATGAACACCGTATCCCTTGCCAAGATGAAACGGAGTTGTTATCCTGAGCTCAAACATGAAATGATAACTCAGAGTCAGAGAAAACTGTCGACAAACACGGGGAAGATAATCCAGGTTTCCTTAATACAAACACCCCGGGCCGCTCCTGAAATTGATGAGTTTTCTAACAGCGTCGCGCGCTGGCGTCCAAATCCCAGCGTGCGCCTGTGGCTACCCGCCGCCAGCGCGCTGAAAAGTACCAGAGCTCGGCTTCTTCCTGTCCCAACAGGAAACTCACCTCTTATCTGTTTTCTGTGTGACACAGGGGTTTATGTGAACGTCACCTCATCTCAATAACAATCTGCAAACGCGCTCCTTCACAAACCCGCTATGATGTGCTGGTAGCAATGAAAGACGACTGTACTGTGAAAGAAATTCTAAATGAGCCAGTGAGAGTTCATCTGCCCCCCCAGACTACATATTCCTATCTAAGGAAACCACTGCATCTGTATCATACTGTTAAATGAATCCCATGGCATTTTCTTCAGTGGGAAAACTTTGGCATTAAACAACAACAGCAGCTGAAAACCTAATGCCTTTTAATCTTTTTTGTGGCAGGCTGCTGTGGTAGTGTGTCCATAACTTTTTTCCATTACTCTGTGTCTGCAAACTGCTGATGAAGCCGAGAAATTTTCACCGGCCACGCCAATCATTTAAAGCAGGGCAGTATTCATAGTTCTCATATAAATCTGCACATGACAGAACCGTTTCCTTCACTTTGAGTCATTGTCTGTGAACAAAAGAGAACATAAAGGGCTCAGTTTTGGAAACTGACCTCTGCTGGGAAAGGTCACAGTGCTCAACAATAGAAAGTTTCCAGCCTCAAAAAAGTAGTTCACCCAAAAAAAAAAAAAAAAAAAGTGAAACAGACTCGGGGTGTCTCAACAACCGTCCCACTTAAGTAGTTGGATGTAAAGTGACATTAAAGGATTGAATTCACAGAAAGCAAAAATGAAAACCACTGAAGAATGCATATTAATGATACAAGACCTTCCGCGGCCATTTGATACTGTTCTCTATGTCTCATGAGCTCGGTCACAACTTGCGAAACCTCCCCCACGCTCAGAGATCAACCGTCAGACGGACGGGTTCAAGACCCAGAGACAGAAAACATTCTGACATCCTGAGGTAACCATAAACAAGACGCCCATTTCTGATGGGATCCAGAGTTTGGTACCTGATGCTGCACTCTGACACGACTCTGTCTTTGTGCGTAAACAAGATTTAAGAAAGAAAAAATACAGGGGGGTACTGACTGATTGCGGCAGCGGTCCCTGAAGGAGTTGTTTCTGGACGCGGGGGATGGGCCAGTGGAAGAGGGACTGGTGGACGCCTCATCGGGATCCTCTGCCTCCAAACTACGATTACAAGATCTGGGGAGAGCAAAGACGAGAGTCAAATGGGGAAAAAAAGTTGAGTTGAATGCAAAACGATGAGTAGGTCTAAGCGCAGGTCGACAGAAAACGTAAATAGGACTGTCGTTTGTCCAACATTGTCCCTCAACAGTCTTTACTACATGTGTACCTGATAATCTGGAGGATGTTGCTGACAGTAGCTTCTTTCTCCGGGACGTGCAGACCATCCGGACCACAGCGCGATATGAAGTTGTGCTGGCCGCTGTAGTCGGACACAAACTGGAGAGAGAGGAGGACACAGAAGGATGAATGATACCAACGTGATGTCTGGGGTCGGGTCTGTGAGACGTTCGTGTACGTTTGGGCGCATTTCCCGCACCTCTATCGAGTCCTCTGGATTATCTGCGGGCGGCTTGAGGCTGATGATGCTCGCTGTCCCGTCGAGCGCGTCGCTCAGCTCCTTCAGAAAAACCCCACAGAACGGCACCACCTATGGCGAAGGGATGAGAGAGAAATACAAATACACACTGACTTTAAGAGGCCTTTCACGAAAACTCAACCAAACATCACGCGAATAAGCAACGACGTACCTTGCATCCTGGGATGTTGAGGGCTCTGGTCACTACCTTCTTGTACTCAGAAGAAGACTCGTGCTGAGCCATGGCGTCCTTCAGGCTCCTCATGGTCTCGATGTCCGACTGATCCATAAACTGCCACATCTTCAGCACTTTTCTGGACCTGGAGGACAAAGAAAATTCCACATTTCAGTTAGTAAAACCTGAAATTTCATGCATGCAGGTATTTTTTTAAACAAAAAAAAAAGAACATTTACTTCATGTACATTTCTGTGTACAGTTTTTGAGCATATTTGAGTTAGTGTCTGTGTGTTTCTTAAGACCTGAGTCCAGCCAGGAACTCCATGACACCGTTGTAGTTTCCCATGTTCCAACAGCATTTAGCCACATGGACCAGGTAGGAGAAAACTTCCCTCTTCTCCTCCATGGACCCTGCTGTCAGGATCAACCACGTCACCCACGAACTCACCTGTCAATGCACAAAATATCACTAACAGTAACCACCAGAGTAAAGATGAAACATCTCAAGACAGTTTTATAACCCAACAACCCAAAGAAATAAACAGACAAAACAAAAAACAGAAATGAAAAAATGGACTCTCTTTTGTGATAAAATATCCCGTAAGCCTTTGGTGTAGAGAGTGATATGCTGCATGTACAGGTAGCAAAATGAAAATGATCTCTGAGTTGATAACCTACATGAAGGTCGGCTTCAAGTACCAAACCACACGATGACTTTCATGTATGTTAGTGTGTGTTACAGCGGAGCCGTTACTAGGTGTGTCAAAACCCCGAAAATGACCGGAGACGAGGTCCTGAGCCAAAAAACGATTGGCTGCGTATCATGTCACTTTTTTTTTTTTATTTAAACATGGCAACCTGTGTCTGAAGCGGCAATGTATGCAAAGCTCCGTGCCAGCTGGCCGCACACTGACGCGCACGCACACACACACTGAGGGAGAATATCAGATATCAATCAGCTGCGCTCTGTCTCTGCGCTGACTGCCCTCGAGCGCGTGCAAAAGACCCGATGAAGAGCCAGATATGTATCGGGGTCAACTTCCTTTCACATTCTCTGTGACTGACACACACGAACAAGCACACACACTCGCATACTTTTTCATAATACAGGAAAAGATCAGATTTCAAACTGGCTGCTTCTTGCTCTCTAGTGTCTGTGTCTCTATGCATTAGGGCCTCATAGATGTATTCACACACACGAAAAAAGCACACACACACACACCCTGAAACTCTCTAACCCCCTTGCAGGCGGTAAAAACATCCCCCCTGGCCCAGAGATCTATTACTGGGTTATGTAAGGATCTGCAAAGCCCACCACAGTCTGACTTCACAGGGACTAAATAAAGCCACAAACACACACACACACACACACACACACACAAGCAACAAAGTGCTCGGTTTCACAAGCGGAGGTTGTGTTTGAGGTTGTTGAGGCCTGACGAAACACTGGTTAAATAAGATTTTTCTTCCCAGTGAACCTCTGATCTTTCAGGGTAACTAAATCACGAGGCCGCGCAGAAATCACACATATCGTGCACGCAACCAAATCTCCTGCCCATGTACAGGAAAACGGCCCACTGACACACAGCAGGTATGAGCCCTTGAATGCACATTGACCTGAGACGCATGCACTGTATATACAATTTAGCACACAGTATATACAGACGTCTGAGATATGAGCCTGTACGTACACAAACCTGCTTCATAAACATTTCATTTACAGCCTTTGATAAAATGCTGAGCTCTCTTTGCCGGACTCTTAAAAAGCCAGCTTGTCATAATTTCAGACTCACTTATGTTAATAATGTTATGGTTTGTTGAGTCTCACATTTTCTCCCTATCCAATATGAGTGAAAACACACCAGCTCATGCATTCCTGTGCGATAGAGGCATGGGCATTAGGGGAAGGAGGGGCCAGGGGCCGGGAGGGTTACTGTGAAAACGTAATCCATCTCCGACAGTTAACTGTCTCCTCGAAACTGTTCTCGCTGATGCTAATGTCTTTAATTACAGAGAAACTCACAACAGACATAAGACTTGAGTTAAGGTTATCCAGCGCATGCAGATTAGAGGATTTTATATAAAAACAGCAGTTTTTAGTTGTTCTGGAGATTTCTACCATATCACACCGCCTGTTTGCCTATTTGCCAATAATGATTTGAAGTTTCCATTTTTTTCTGAGGACTGACAACGATCTGTTTCCTTAACTGTTTCCACACTGGAGGATGAACTTTGTACCTTGTCAACATGGATGAGAACACCCTAAAACCTGTGGTGCAAAACACCTAGAAATACTAAGTGTTTTTTGTGTAAAATGAAACTGTATATAAAAAAAGTTAACATTAGAACAGCTATAACTTTTTCCCTTTGACCTACAGGAAATACAAGATCTTGGGTTTCATCATCACATCTCATTGCTGTTGGTATCCAGCAAGGTGATCCTCTCTGAGCTGAACTTATTAGTCACTGATCACCTCTTCAAAATGTCCCAATAGGATGAATAGAAACTAAGTTAAATACAAAATTCAATCAATCTTCAAACTGTGAAGTAGATCAATTTTAAAGTAAATTTTTCTGCAGACTTTGTTGCTTTTATTGTACAGATGAGATGGAAAAAGAATCCATCCTGGAGCTGGCGAGGCTGCAGCGTCTTCCTCTACTCTTCTTCGATTGTGCAGAAGCTAAAACCTACTGCACAAGCAAACCCTGCTGTCTCTTATCTGCCCCCCCTCACCGCTCTGTGCATGCCAGGATGTGCACACCTCAGGTGAAAACCTGCTGTGAAAATCAGCCGCTTTCTCCTCAGCCGCCGTGTTGCGTTACAGTCACCATCCGAAACGCTTTGCAGAGTGGCTTTTTGAGTCGCCACAGATCAAGGCACTGTGGAGCTGGTGCACCTCCTGTGATATTTCAGATAACAAGAGCACACCCTGAGTGTCGTGCATGAGAGATAATGGGCAGGATATGAAGAGTCGAGGGGGAGCGTGTGATTTCACGGAGCGGTGCAAACAAGGGACGAGGACAGGCAGGAGTTGTGCATAAGAGTTTCCTCAAACAGCAGCCTCCTTTGAATACATAGCACAGGTGTTATCAATGGCAACTTGACAAATTTCCAACACACAGCACTGGAGGTAGGTACAAGCTGATCCCCCCCCTTTGATGTTTGTGTATGTGCCCATCTGTCGGTCCGTCTGTCTGTCTCCATCTGTGCGCGTGTTATTAGTTGAACTATGAGGGTCAGTTTCTCCTTGATACATGAATTACATAACCGAGGTTGACAGGGAACCATTACAAACTCGGCGCATGAGCACATACAGTACCTCGCCCTGTCAAAGCTAAACTCTCCGGACAGACACAAAAAGGGGCCCAAATCTGCTCAGCCTTCCCACCGTCCAAAATGTTTCTTTTGCCGCGCTATACTTTCTTACGGTACTATCGTTCTCCCCTATACATGGCTCGAAAGCGGACGGAGTCGAACGCATCAGGCGCTTTCGGAAAGATTTGATTTGAATTCACAGAATGTTGTCTGTCAAGTGTGACGGGAATCAGACGCTAAAGCGAATGAGAAAACATCTCAAAATTGTGGATCCAGTCCAGGGCACCGTCCTCAGTTATTAACCACAACGACTTCAACCATATGTGACTTACATAATGTCACTAACCCTAACCCTCCCTCATAACCTAACTCATAAACCCTAACCCTAATCTGTCCACATGAATATTTTCTATATGAGACAAAAACCTAGTGGATAATTATTTTAGCTCCACACATTATTTTTTCAATTATTTGATTACTTGTTTATTTAGTTTGTATAACAGTAATATATCAGGATTTCCATTTTAAAAGAAGGAATGCTTAAAAATTGCTTGAATTAATCGATCACCAAAGCCGATCCTAACTTTATCAACTAACCTCTGACTTGACTACTTGTTTCAACTTGATTTGCTAATAAAGGTTTTCTGGAGTTGTTAAGGAATAAATCAGAAACAAACTCCTTGTAAAGTGAAGACGAAGTAAAGTGTCAAAATACAATTCATTAAATTATTCTCAAGGTCCTTCAACACATTCCTAATGATAATATTTGAAGTAATACTGTCCGCAATCAGTGATGGAAATTAGCAGAAAACTGATTCAAACCATGGTGTGAAGTCAAACTAAGATAGAACAGCATCCGTCGTGATCTGAAGCCACTGCGGCGCTTCATCTGTGTCTCCACAACAGCGATCACTGTTGTCATTTGACTCTTGTTCCACTGTGCCCATATAAGGCTACAATGCACTTTTGGGGAAACTATTTTTTGTGTGTGTGTGTGTGTGTCTCCTCTCACTGACTTAAATGAAAACCATCTGATGCGAGAGGCATGCAACTTAAAGATGACATCATCATTTCCAATCAATCTCACCCTCTCTCTTTCTCAGCAGCGCGGCGTTGTGATTGTTTACTCTTGAAGTCACTCACCAGAGAGGACGCGTGGGGAGGGCAGCTTTGGCCAACTCACACCACTGTGAGTGCGCGCACACAGTGTGCGCTTCAATCAGCAGCTGATAAGTTGGTATGACTCGCACGGCAAATACAACAAGGCAAACCCAGCAGAGGGAAAACACAATTACTGGTCTGCTATGCTTCTCAACGTTTCACATTCATGTCAAGTCGCAATGCAAGCTTTTTTTTTTTCTCTGATGATGTCATTACATGGGGCAACTGAAGGGCACTCAACCAAATCAGTGGAAAGCACTGTTTTTCATCAATATCTCCTCAACAGCTCACTCTCAGCGTGAACAACATCTCTATATGGTGCTGTTTAAAAAAACTGTTAAGGACGTTAAGGAGTAACACCGTTAAACTATTCCATATTACTGCTGATCGTATCAAAGATTCTCAAGTGATCTCATCCAGACTGAAATCTTTGTAGTAAAAACTGAGCTTGTGAGATAAAAGACTGACTGCTTAAGGTTACCATGATAAATCGCAGCTGTTAAAAGCCGGCCTACCGACTTCAAAAGCTCACACCATAAAGAAGGGATAAATGTGTATCTGAAGCAGAGCTGAAACAATTCATTCTAACTTAAATTAGAAATGTCACTGGCAACCATTTTGATTAACATGTTTTTCTTTTATTTCTTATATTAAATAGCAATATTTTTGCAATCTAGACTGATTTTTGGCTACATATACCAGTACAAGTATAATGGAATGGATTTCACAATGAAGAGATTTCTGTATTGTCTCTATTTCTAATTTAACACACATTTATATGTATGAGAGAAAATGAAATAACAACAAAAAGCACATAATGATCTCAAACAGGCTCACATCTCATATAAGCCGACTGCTCACCTCATTGAAGCGCGCCACCAGGTCCTCCACAGCGTTGCTTCGCTGAGCACTCTGGGTAGGCATGGTGGGCACCGACAGCGAGGCCTTGAGGTTTGGGTGGCGCTTGGTTTGACACTCGGGACTGCCAACGTCTCGAGTGAGGAAACAGAGGTAGTCCAGGGGAAAGACCTGCAGAGGGATGCACAGGTGAATTATTAAGTATTATTACGTTTTTTCTTATATTTTTTCAAAACCAGATGCGCGTTTGTGTTCGTCCCACCCGTTGGTAGAGCTGCTGCTCTTGTTCGGTGAGGATGCAGGCGATCTCCTCGGGGAACTGAATAAGGTGGCGCACCTCTGCCAGCTCCTTACTGATCCCGCTGACACTGGGGGGAAGAGAGCTGCTGCTGGTCATGCTGTTGGCCAGCTGACGCTCTGGATTGACAATTAAAGAGGAGAGAGGGAGACAGAAGAAGAGAGGGGGCATGAATAATTCATTACGGATCCGGCTTTTTCTGTTGTTTGCTTACACAAGTGCCGAGGACAGCGGAGATCACCGCCGCTTGTATAAGTAAAGAAGTGGGAAGAAATCGGAGAGAGAGGAGCGAGACGTCATCTGCTCTGATGCTTCCCTTTCACCATAAAAGTTTTAAGCCTCAATGAAATGCGCGTCTCTTTTTTCGGGATTAACCTGAATGTCTCGAGTCCTCTGAACCATCAATCCCCCGCATACCATGCGCTCTCTAACCCTGCGCCAGCCAAGAGAAGCCGGCACACTTCATCCTCTATAAGTAAACAGCATTGATCACCTGCCAGTTCCTGTGTTTGGATTTCAGTCAGGTCCATTAGTCTGTCTGTTTACACACACACACACACCCGCAAACCTGTCCTCATCTCTGCTAACAAAGGACTAATGGACAGTTTCTACACTGGTGCCGGAGCTGCCAGGTAGACATACTGTACATTGTCGGGATGGATGCCACATAAACTAACGGGCCTTTTTTCCACTGCGGGAGATTTTCCAGGAATCATTCGAGGGTCTCTTTGAGGAATTTGCCCACCGCTTTGATTGTAGAAACGTACAGAACCTACAGTTTCTTTCCTCCAAAAAAGGAACGTCTCTCCCGGTGCAGGGTGAGGTTTCCACCACTGGAAGCTGCTGACTGGTCGAACCTGAGTTACAACTCTACACGTTTATTCAAGAAGAAGAATCTGCTGTTGCTACTATGAGTAGTAACATGTTTTTGTCAAAGTTATGTGCACGTGAATAAGGCAGTTTGGACTTATTCTATCTGCACTATATGGCTCATACAAAGTGTTTATAGTATAATACCACAGAGGCAGGGTGATGTACTCCAACCAACCACCCACCCAACTATCCCCCTGTCTCAACTCCACACACACAAAATATTGTATGCATACACATACACAGGCACACACTTTGAGGTTGTCCCTGGTAACCCCTGAGATGTCCAACAGGTAGCCATGGCAACAGCTGTGACTGCTCTGCGGGAAAAAAATAGCTTATTTACACAGTTTGATTTGTGGATCCGGCCTTGCAGCGTCTGTAATGAACGCTCACCGTGTGTGTGTGTGTGTCTGTGTGTGTGTGTAGTAAGAACAGAGACCAGACATAAGAAAACTGAGAAAGAAAGGGGGAGGAGGTCAAGAAGAAAGTTGGAAAATTGGAGTGAAATTGGTGAAACATTCATCACATCAGCAGGAGGAAATAAATACGAGACAAAAACAGTGTGAGGGAGAAAAACGAGCGTAAGGGTGAAGATGAAGAGAGAGAGGAGAGGATAGAGATAAGATGGAGAGGAAGGAAGGGATCAGCAGAATAAGTAGAAATTCTGTAGTTTACACTGTGCAACAGGTGTGAGCCATCTATCACAGTTAGAGAGACACCATAACCCACTAAATCCTTTAAATGTCCTACACAGAGACGGACTACAGGTTATGAATGTTGATTCAACTGTGAAGCCCAGACCTGGAGCACACGTTTTTCATTGAAATATTTGCATTAAATCAGAATTAAAAACAACTTAACTGCTGAAAATACAGGAAATGTGTTGCAGAGATTGAGTCTACACAGAAAACGTGTATGCAACATGCAAGTGAAGCTGCACACTGGATTCAGTTTAAACATTGTACTAAAAAAAACAGTAAGAGAATACAAAACACAACTTATCTTAAAGACAGCAAAAAAAAAAAAAAAAAAAGATTTAAGTACAGTTTAAAACTCCCAAGCATATGAGAGATATCCGCTCATCTCTAAGCCAGAGCTGTTTTCACGTCCTTCTGAAGTGGAAATGGAGACGGCCTCAGATCAGCAATATGAATTTCATGACCACACAGAGGCCTAAATCATTCATTTATTCATCCTTTAAACTGGGAGACACACGGAACTGTCAGACAAGACAGTGACAAAAAAGGTCTTAAGAGATTCTAAAGAATTAATTAAAAGCAA
Organism: Amniataba percoides; assembly: GCA_037176925.1. Taxonomy (NCBI): domain Eukaryota; kingdom Metazoa; phylum Chordata; class Actinopteri; order Centrarchiformes; family Terapontidae; genus Amniataba; species Amniataba percoides. Next base: position 8,522,684 of record JBAJHX010000024.1, on the reverse strand, counting down.
ATGAGAATCATGCAATGCAGAAAACAGAAGCACCACAGCTTCTGTCTTCTGCTCAGCATTTTAATCGTGGCACACACTCAGTTGAGTAAATTATCATTCTTAAAAAAAGTACAAAATACACAATTTATTAAGCCCTACATTCTTGTAAACCACTGTTTTGTGTCAAAGCAATGGGTCATAAATTAGAATCAACAGTAAAAAAAGTATTAGAAACAAATGTTATCAACAATTCAATGCGCTTTATCACGTGTTATTTATGACATCCTCCACTTCTGCCTGCGAAGCTTCACACAAACTGTACAAGATGAGTCATGACAAGAGAAAACTGGGATGAATAAACACTGGGACTGAAGACTGGATGGAAAAAGATCTTGGGTTTCAGATAAGTGTATCTAATAAAATCTGTTGTGGACCCCTGAGATAAAAGGCCCCTGACCCATATAGTCATAATTACTACTTTGAAAAACACTATACATTAATATATACAGAAAGAGAGAGAGATACTGAGCATGTAGCACTCCTGCTGTGAGACTGAGAGAACAATCAGCCTGGACTAATTGACCGTGATGACCCTGTGATTTTTATGCATGGGTATACTCATCTGAAATGCATGCTGAATACAAATGCCCTGTGCATGTGTATGCATGTGTCTCTGTGCCTGTTTGTGTGAGTGTGTGTGTGTGTGTGTGTGTGTGTGTGTGCATGTGTAATGGATCCTTTTTGGAAAACGCAGAGGTGGATGTAGCAGATTGACTGAACATCCTTTTTAACCATTTCCTTGACATCTCTGATATAATAGAGGGCAAGAGCCAGGAACGTGTGTGTGTTTGTGTTTCTGTGTGTGGTATATATTGACTTCTTAATATTTCATGAGTGATGAAGAAAACTGAACCATTTAGTGTTGTTTTCATTTTCTGTTTCAACTAGGGCTGGTGTTTAGAGTGCTGCTTGTGTACTTTTGAGCTGCAATTTCGATGCAATTTCTCAGTTTCAGTGTGATTTTATGAATAGCATCAATGCAAATATCAGCTCTATGCATGCTGTTTAATTATATGAAATCTAAAGATGAAAACCACTCACTGTCATGATCAGATAACTTTGTGTCAGAAATGAGGAGGACCAAAGAAAACACAAAAAATGTCGACATTTGGCGATTAATTAGCTGTCCATTAACAGACTCATCCTTGCAGCTCTAGGTCATACAGTATAATATATATATATATATGTATAGTAGTATGTATAACAAAGGCATACATAACAAACTTTAAACACCAGATGATTCAAATTGAGTCTTGTCAACCAGTAACTGACTCATTGCCAACACTGTACGGGGACTTGTGACTGGAAACATCTATATTATATCAATCTATAAAGGAAAAAGGTGAAATATTTCAGCGCCGCTTTGAAGCTTGTTTTGCTCATTCAAGCTATGTACGCTGACCAAAGGAGAGGAAACCTTGAACACAGACCCTGCCTGATCTTTCTCTGCCAGCCGAGCGCACGCATACATGTACACCGCTCTCAAAAGCACGTTGAGAGCTGATGACAACTTCCCCGCTGGAGTATGTAGGGCACTCAAACAGGTGCAACACAAACAGCCTGAGTCGAAGGACTGTTAGCAAACCAGCCCTTTTGAACCTATAAATATTATCCAACTTGTAAAATCATTGCTACCTCAAAACATCTTATTTTGCTTCCTGGTTTTTGGGCGTAAAGAGTATTATTAACACCTGAATCTTCATCCGCTGGAGTGCTGAATGAAAGCATCACCATATGTGTATCTCCGGAATAAAAAGAATCATATAGGAAATAAACACAGAACATCTGGCCTCTTTTAAATCTGCCATTTTCCCGGCAACATAATTCAAATCTGCAGCACAAACTGCAGCATCAGACAGTTTCATTTTAGCTGCAAAATAAAAATAAAACAGCTCCTCTCTTTGATTCTGTGGCACAAACAGTGTGCAGTAAATAACAGAACAACATCTGGTGCTACCTAGTCCTCACTGGCACGCACACACGTGCACACGAGTACATACCGGCCAGGTCATATACGCACTTGTTCAAATAAAAGAATCAACAAGTCGCAGCAGTAAACAAACCAGCACATGCACAGCAGCAAACATATGCACATAAATGAACCGTTTAAGGCCTCGTGATGCACGGACGCAGCCAAACGTGCAGACATACAGCAGCAGCAGAGGCAATAAACATCGATCTGTCTGCCGGCTGACAACGCTGACATATCACAGGGAGTTTCCCTCTTGGATCACACATGCACACCACCACGTGCAGACAGAAGTAAAACGTTTAGGTTCTTCTGCTCTTTCTTCATTAGCGGGGAGGCAAAACCAGGGTGAAGGTTGAGACGTCCAGGTTTGTTGAGCAGAAGGCTCCTTGTCACGAAGCTGCGTCACGCAAGTGAATCAAATGGAAGTCAACTCAGATATTCTTTTCATGCGAGAGATATCGAGTCAAGTAACCTGGACCTTCAGCAAATGAGTTTGGCGTCTCTGCGTAGCTTCACGGTGACTTGATGCAAATCAGATGGAGCACCTGGGTAATTTGGGTGTTTTTGTTGCTGACCGTAAGGCGTATTACTGTATCCTCAGAGCCTAAACATATCCATAGCTGTGTGAGACGTTCATTCTTAGGGTCAATTCAAAGAGAGGTTGTCCAGAGACCCTCACATTCTCGGCTGTCATTTAGTCAGGTTTCAGCTATGAGGGGGGCACAGCGCATTTCTCAAACTAAAGTAGCATCTATCACGTAGTCAAATAAAATGTCAACAAAACTAACAAAAAACAAACAAACCAACCCTGAATTGCCATGTTGTTCCACCCTGTAGTCAATACTAATTACAGGAAATTGCAGCGAGTTACTGGGAAATGCCTTTTTAAGTCGAAAATGAACAAAATCTTGCAATTGGGAAGGCAAAATACGAAGGAAACCAAAAAATGAAATATACCGGTAGAACATGCTTGACTCTCACTTAAAAATCCTTTCTCTGAGGACTGTGTTTATTTTGCAGTAAACATAGAAATAGTACACCTAACCGAACCTTTCCCATTAAAAAAAACAACAAAAAAACATAACAGATAAAGAGATAACGGTGACATTTGATGCAGCAAAACCTGTATTCAATATCTGGCAAACAGAATTTAAGAGGATACAAAAGGCACTTTAGGGTATCATTCAACCACAAAAGATCCTGCCAAGACAGTTCAGACGCAGTGAGCCTGCATTTGGCACCAATTAGACTGCCAAAAAAAAAAACAGAGACGTAACTTGAGCCACCTGCGTATTCCTCAAAATGAGATTCTGCAGTTTTTAAAATGGCCAATAATGAGACAATCGAGCAAGAAACACCTATATGGCGAGCAAATCGCCTGCTATCATTATCCGATTTCCTGATTACCATGTAAACAAATGTCAAACGACCCCTTTTTAAACCATTTAAGTCCCTACATGTAACAAGCGCTGACCATACAAGAGAACAACAATTGCAGCAGCTCCCACTGATATCAACGTAAAAAGAGAACATTTTACATTTAAGGAGACGGGGAAACACATGTACACACACTTGCACACACTTATTTCACATGTGGACCACTCATCTGACCACAGAAACTGTGTGGAGACACCAGCGGCCGAACTGTGACTCACATTTCCTCTACTCACTGATCAGCTTGATGTCCATTCGGTGAGCGTGCTTCATGGTCTCCAGATACAGCCGGCCGCTCCGCTTCCACTCTGACACTTCAGTCCCAGGGTGCCCAAAGTGCACTTCTCCACATTTGAGCCCGTCGAGTCCTCTCTCTCTGTCTCTCTCTCTCTCCTGCAGCTGCTCTCTCTCTCTCTCTGTTGCTGTCTGTTCTATTTCTCTCTCCCTTTCTCCATTTCTAACTTAAAACACCAACTGTGTCTTTGCCTGTTGCTCCTCTATTCCCCCCCCTCACCTGGCTCCTCTCCTTTCCCTTATCAGCAGACAGTCCTCCCTCTCTCTCTGTCTTTGGACTACATTCACTGCTCCCTTCACTCTCTCTCTCCCCTCTGTCTATGTCTCCCGCCCACCCTTCACTGACACCATACATAGTTCACAGCCGAGCGCTAGAGTTAGACCAGCCAGACCATCCCACTGCACCAAAACACACAGTCACACCTCACACACCACAACGGACAGACTATCAAAACAAGCACTACGGGATCAGTCCGAAAACAAATTTTCCCCTCATCCAGTTATTTTCCGTGGTTATTTTTTCATGGAATTAAAAAAAAATCAGTATTTTTTATTTCTATACATCAAAACATCTTTACTATTGCATCATCTTAGATGTTTGTGCACATACTGGAAAAATGAATGGATTCACTGACAAGTCCATGGACAGAAATTTGATTCAAACAACCTCTTTTATAATTATTTAAGTCATTTTTTTCACATGAATGACCATACGCCCGCAGGTCACAACAAGCGTGAGAATTTCATCATTTTACTTTGACACTTTGGGCTCTGGGAAACTGTGATGGGGACAAATTTCTAATATTTTATCAGATAAATACATAATCTAGTCAGTCAGTTCAGTTAGTGTTCACTTAAACACTAACCAGAGAGACTCTTATCTTCGTCAAAATACTCTTTCATTTCACCAGAGCTGATGTACAACACGGTATATCTGTGGAGTATACACTGAAACGCTCCGATGATTCACCGGTTACAATAAACGTCACAGTCCAGTCTAAGAGCGGTGAGTATTTTTAGCGATTATGGCCGCGTAAACAATGCGTGTTCTTGAAATCCTTGAGACTTTCCTCCAGTCTGATTCCCCACCGCATCTGCTGTCAATGGGTCTGAAAGGCTTAGCGGGCAACACAATGTACGGTGACGACTGAGGAAGAGAGAGAGAGAAAAAGGGAGGAAAAAAGAGAGAGTCACCAATATTGAGCTGGAGGGATGGCAGCCTATTACAGAGCAGCCTACTTCCTTTGTAGCAGTAAAGTAAATTGTACTGCACAGGAAACGAGGTCAAGAAAAGCACTTAAACCACTCCCATTCACAGTTCACATGAACGAGTCCCAGTGGAGATTTTCTTTGTACTTAAAAAAAACCAACAACTGTGTATATGCTGACAATAAAGGACGCAACAGGAGATGAAGACAGAGACATTTAATGGCAAAATGAGACATCTGCTATAACAAAAATATGGAATCACTTTGCTGTTTCTTTCATTTCTATTTTGATTAATATCTTGCTTATAGCTGGAATTGTTTTTTTTTTACATATATAGCATATATATAAATACTGCATACATCTAAATGGACGTGTCTTTCACCTCTTGGTTGTTTCTCTTATCAATTCCTCAACCAGGGATTTGATAACTAATGAACTAATGAATGAATGAATGAATGATGTTTTGGGTTGTTTTGTGACTGCAACTACATTTTCACTCTGGTTTGGGCTTAGTTTCTTATAGCAGCACTAAGATGAACTCTAGGTTATGTGAACTTTTTTCAATATGGAAGCCACAGCTGACATATTAAATGATCCTAAAATATATAAAAAAACATGAGCTTATGAATACAGAAGCATGCAATCACATGTCCCTGCATACATATGACATACTTGAAACACATGCATCTTCACACATACGGCGCTTTCGAGAAAACTGCTGCTGTCAAAGCTTCAAACATCAACACTGTTTGAGCTGACACGGGCCGGACCGGCATCATACTTCAGACATTTAACAAAGACAAGCTCCACGAAAAACAACTGCTTCTAATTACTGACGGTGATTTATGTCCTCTATTTTTTTCAGCATATCTAAGTCTGTGCACACACACACATACACACCACCTTGACCTTACCCTCGCCATTCCCTGTTAACATTTTTTCCAACACCAGTATTTGTCTTTATAGGTGTCGGTTTACCCTCACAACAAAAGCATGTCACACTGACCCAGACGTGTGCCAGCTCAACCTGTAAAACATCATTTATCCTCTCCAAAACGTTGCCCCCTGACCCGCCAAACGCCTGCAACGCAGCGGAGCGACGTAAGTCATTCACGCACATCAGACAAAGCAGCAGAATTCTTTTGGGTAATTAATGGTGGATGTGGCACGCAGAGGACGTCTAGAAAAAACATTCCACCTCTCAGCACTCACATTAAAACTCTAAGAATACACCGAGGTTGGACAGGTGATTATCCTGGTAATCCCTGAAAGCATCTGGGCCAGAGCCGCCGATCGAGTTTGCTCAGTTGTACTTCCAGCCACGGTTTTTCTACCACTAAAATGAATACTTCATTATACCACGATAGCATAGGATAGTACAGGAGTAATATACAAAAGAATCAGACTCACTTAATAAAAGATGAATGGAGAAGACTCCTTTATCTTAAAATGATGAGATCTGTATGGTTTTTCTGAGGTTCTATTTATCTCTGATTTTTTTAATTCACATTTCACAAACTAACTTTTTTTTGTACTAAGACATTGTAAATATGTTGTGCACAGACATTTTGATACAGATGAGACCTTGATCAGGAAAGAACAAATCTACCGCTAAACAAGGCTGATTGTGATCTAATGTAACTTAGAAGTAAAGCAGGAACAGAATAATAAAATGCACAATTTTACAAGAACAGTTATATAAGATGGTCAGTAATAATATCGTGTACAGAAAAAGTAACTGAAGCTAGATACAGGAAACAGAAGTTAGAAAGGATTTAAGTCTTATTTTTTTCCTTTGTGAGACAGATGCATTTTGACCTCAGGAGGAGAAGAAATGTATAGAGAGAGATCACAAAAGCTTTTTTCTATGGAAGTGACATAAATATTACCCACAGCAGAGGATGAAAAAAGCCTTTGATTTCCAGAGGAGGTGGACCACTTGTGGTGGACTGTGTTTCTAAAGCTCCATGCCAGCTTCCTGTGACTAATTCATACCTCGGTTCAGCACAAAGTGGTCAAAAGACTGAAAACGCATCATGCTTTAAATTACTCAGAAGGTACACGATAAAATGATAGAAACACAGTAGTACATTGAATAAAGAGAAATGCCCATTAAAGCTCGAGCTGATAGTATTTTGGAGAAAATTTTTGAAAATTTGAACAAGTAAAACCTCCAGGTCTCTTTTTAGTTTGCGTTTGGTCTTTTTCGGTTTATTTGTCTTACAAAGGTGAGTTGTTTTCTCTCTTTCTTGGTTGTTTGGTGGTTGTTTTTCCACCACTGTGTCCATGCAATGAAGACACAACTTTGCGACAGGATTAGCTGCAGGAAGCTGGCTGCATCCTGTAGCAGCTGTGGCAGTGATTGACACTCTGTCAGATCCTCCCCCTGGCTCTGATTGGTTGTTCTGATTCGGGGGTTGCATTTTCTTGAACTTTTTTTCTCTCATCTGTATCATGCGAAACTGTCAAACAGCAAATGCAGCTAATATGACTTTAAGTTATTTTTACACATTTCCAACTGCAACTTTAAGGTAGAAAAGCCTCGGTGTACTTCAGTCACCAGTCACTCTTGTTTTTCAAGAGCGCTGGCAAGGGATTTTATATTTGCCACTACATTAAAAAGCATGTTCATTTTAAACTTAATTAGGCACATTAGACTGAGGGGGGAAAGGGCTTTTCTCCCAATGCATGAGAGCACAAGAGCAGGTTGTTCTGGTGAAACACTGAAGAGGGGAACAATACCTTAAAAGGTAAAAAAGCAATAACTACACCAACACTATCCAAAATCGAAACTTAAGTCAGACCTTCCCCGAGCTTCAGGATAACAAAATGTCTTTTATGACATCTGATAATGACTTTTACTTTACAAGCAATGCCTTTGAAAACCTATTCCCCACTTAAACTGCCACATGGATTCAGTTGGAGCACTCAGATGAGTTCTTCTAAAGCCCCTGTTTTGTTGGCCGGTCTCTCTCAACTCAGCACTGCTTCCATACAGTTACCGCAAGTGAGTGAAATGTTTTAAAAATGACACAGAACGTTTCTCATCTCTGGAGACAGATACAGCTTTCTGGTGCTCTAAATGTCAAATCGATCAGATGGCACAGCGGGCAGAAGTGGTTTCCGTGTGAGGCGACGAAAGCAGAGGTGAACGGCAGATCGGAAACAGATAACGCAGCGACGTGGGTCTCAGAATGTATCTGGGTAGAGTTAACCTGGGATGTTAGAGAGCCAGAGAAAGTTAGACAGTCAGTCTCTAATGCCGTGTGTGTGTGTGTGTGTGTGTGTGTGTGTGTGTGTGTGTGTGTGTGTGTGTGTGTGTGTGTGCGCCTATGAAATCCCAGCCCTGCCAAGACTTCTAAGCTGCTATGTGTGCGCGTGTCTGGCTCTATTCTGTTTCCTGCAACACCCATTAGAACAGAACACGGTGTCATGTTGAAGATATGTGCTGTGTGTGTGTTTCTGTGTGTGTGTGTACATTTGTGTGTGTGTGTGTGTGTGTACGAGTTTTTTTTTCTTTACTAAAGCTTGTCTAACAAAAGTTAAAGATTTGCTATCCTGTCACAGAAAAGCAAATACAAAAAAAAGTCATGTTTTTTTTAGTCTTTGAGTGTGTGTCTGTGTGCGCGCTCATCTCCTTGATCTTGCCACAGACAGCCTGTCCCCTGGCCCGCCGCCAGTGGAAATTAATGTCAGGATCGGCTTACATTTAAGTCATACGTAACATCATTGTAGAGAGGCTGGACGGACAGTTACCAGCTGAGCAACTGACCGACCGCCCGACTGGTTGGGGGATGAAGTCATGAGGAGTGCAAGAGACAGCGAGGGGGAGACAGAGAGGTGACACGCGCGCGCAAATGACGAGAAGTTGTTTAATTTCTTGTCTCGTTAAGGAAATAAGTTTTATAATTGGAATTTTAATGTATTTCTGAAGGCATTTCAAGGGCAGAGCGAGCTCTTATTTTGAAATGAAGACATCGCCCAGTGTGTGTGTGCGTGTGTGTGTGCATTAGTGTTGTGCGGGCCCTGTGATTTTTGGATGTTTGGAGGCTTTTTTCTTTCTTCTTCCTGTGTGTCTTACACCATCTTCAGCACTGCATGTGTGGATGTTGTGTGCAAACTGGTGAACAGAGTGGCGAGAGAAAGAGAGCGAGAGAGAGAGAGAGAGAGAGAGAGAGAGAGAGAGAGAGAGAGAGAGAGAGAGAGAGAGAGAGAGAGAGA
>JBAJHX010000024.1:8502325-8513415 GCA_037176925.1 Amniataba percoides | reverse complement strand
GAGAGAGAGAGAGAGAGAGAGAGAGAGAGAGAGAGAGAGAGAGAGAGAGAGAGAGAGAGAGAGAGAGAGAGACAGCAGAGGAAATAAAAGGAAAAGTAAGAAGGAAAGGGCGACCGCTGGGATCAACTACTGACGTGCTCCTACCGACCCAAAAACCGCTGCGGAGAAGGAACCATGTGGGAAAAGAGCAGAGAGGAAGAGGGGAGAGCGGAGCGGCAGACCACAGGGGAACAGTGAGAACCTTTTCTTCTCAGAATCAGACAAAGTCCCCGCTGCTCGCTCCAGATGAACGCATCTAATGTGAAACTGCTGGATTTCCTATAGCATGCATGAGCTGTGCTACAGGCTAAAGGCGTATTTTACCTGAGAGACGGTAAAACCGTATGCAGAGCAGTTTATTAAGTTAATGCAATGGTAGTTTGTTAACGCGCTACAGTGCAGCACCCACCTTTCAGCACGGCGTGGCTGTTGGGGCCCTGGGGCAGAGGGTAGAGCAGAGCTGAGCGGGCGCCGAGAGCTGCCGTGGCCTCCAGCAGGGCTCCGGTCAGCAGGGAACAAGCCGACGTCCTCTGCCCACACGCGCGGTAAAGCCTGGAAGCGAATACGAAGTGGAAATGAGATTTTAAACCCCGACTATTTCACGTCACACCCGGTTTTCACCTTCGCTGTCATCACTGCTGATCACTTACTGAAAACAACAGTCAGCAAATGTTAGTTGATTAGTGTGATCTAGTATAACGTAGGAATTCATCGTAATTAATCAAGTAGATTCAAAGTAGAAGAGGGGCTGCAATTACCATTTATTTTTCTTGTTAATTCATTAATCTGCCACAGACTGAGCTGCTGCCGCCCCATTTTTTAATGTCTTTTCTTACCATCTGTCTGTTTAATGTAACCAACATCACAGCTTCAAGTTACAGAGTGCTTTTCCACTTTTAAGTCACTGTTTAATCAGCTTTTTCTCAGTTTTCTATAAGTTTAGCTGTTAACAGCTGCATCTCCGGGACAATCTTTTCATCGCACCACGCACACAGCTGGATGAGCTGCTACCACTACAAACCTTGGCGGGTGAGAAGGACAGCAGCACCGGAGATTAATGCAGAGGTTCAGGTCCGGTCCGGCTGGGTTGGCGCCGAGGGTGTGCGATGGCCGGCGAGACCCCCTGAGACACGCACAGCCAGGGCGAAGCTGCAGGAGGAGCTTTTTGGCTGGATGAATCAGGTTGAGTTCCTCTCTGTCCTGCACATGGCTGGCGACCTGTTGGGAGAAGTAATTGACAAACGCGTCACTTAACTCGCTTGCTGGATCGAAGAGCAACACAAAAGCTTTATGGCGAAATTCGGCTCATCCGACGCTTTCTGTCCCCCGTCAGACGGCTATACAACGTTTTGAATCAGGGGCCTCTGTCATCAGGTCCTCTGCCGTGGTCATCATCGGAGGCAATTTCCTCTCCGCCGGAACAGAAACCAAAGGCGTGAAAAGACTAAATTAACTGAGAGAAATGCCACATAAGAGATAGGAAGAAAGGCTGGAGAGGGATCCGGGCCGAGAAGCATCAGAGCGAGACAGACAGATAGGTAGGTATACAGGGAGGGAGGATAAAGTGGAGACAGAGAAAGAGAAGGTGGGAGGCGAGAGAGGGAGACAGAAGAGACGTCGCTGAGGAGTTTTAATCGAGTGAACATTTTGACCTTAAAGAAAAGCCCCCACCCCCTCCCATCTTTCTCTTCACACTCTTCTCGGAACAAAATCCATCTGGCATAAAAGGAAACACTTATCCAAAACGACTGACTGGCTCTTTGTCCTCAAGCGAACCTGTAGACGAGCTCTCTCGGCATAAAATGTCGGAGAAAAGCCATTACGGCAACATTTTGTGGCTCTGTAAGTGGGCGCTAATGCCACCGGGGGGGGGGGTTTTGACTAAATCAATACTGGTGACAGAGCGGAGGGTGGATATGATGCAAGTTTAGTAAGAAAACACTGTTGTCCGGGTCAGCGTGCATCTGCAGCGCTTCATAATAGTACCAAGAAGGAGATGCATGAAAGTCAACTCAGACTTATGATGTAAATTCTCATATTAAGTACACACCTATCTGTATGCTCGCTCTTTAAAAAACACAGTCGTGATTGTGTGTGCTGGCTGGCAGTGGCACAGCATACACACACACTCACAAACACACACGCAGCACGCGCCTCAGTGGGATGGGTTTCCTGTGTGGGGTGTAGGCCCGGCTGTTGTCAGATCTGAGCAATCCCAAAGGGAAAGGAGACTTACCAGCCTGCACATTTGGAGAGCGCGAGAGTTCATTATCACTTCAGCAAAAAGCATAAAAGCTGAATTGTTCAACAGCATTATGAAATTATAACAAAAAAAAGTGATTAAACATATTAAGGCTAATAGCTTGTTTCGACGTTTTTTTTTTTTACTTAACCAAAACATTCACTGACTCACATTTCTGGTAAAACTACACCAAAGGTGTATTTTTCCACATTTAATAAAGAGCTAAAAGCAAAAACAAATAAATAAAGTGGCCTTGGCCTGGGTCACAAATAGCACTCATGCCTCTGTTATCTATTCAACATTTAGATGGGCCAGTTCTCAGTTAATTAGGACTCTATTTTCTGTCTTCCCGTTACCAATAAACAAATACATTGCTTTACATCATTTGAATATTTCGGTGCTGAGAATCAGAGCGGCAGTGGAAATTAATAAGAAGCTGCAAAGGCCCTAAACAACTGCTAATATGGATCTGTATTCGTGTCTCTGAGCCGTTACTCCGTCGGGCCTCTGCCAACAAGACGATATTTTCTATCACCGTCCTCGCTTACGAGCCCGCTTCCCTCCAAGCCGCCCCGCTGGTGACTCATTCTCATCAGTCGACGGGATTTTATTCCCATCCTTGTAAGGTTCATATTTATATTCTCATATCCTCTTCAGCTCGAAATTATGGCAGTAGAAATAACACTTTATAAAGGCGGCCAGAGATGGCCACTGTCTAAATCAAGTGAGTGAAGACAGATGAAGTTAATCACAGTTGATCTTTTGTTCTGGTTTAGCGTTTTTCGTTCAAGATTTCTAAATGAGGACAACTGAGAATGATGACTGCTAAAATGTCCCCCCAGAATTGTTTTTACCATCTTACATCCGTAAGAAACAACCAAATAACACAGTCGGTGTATCTGGTGGAAGCTTCTGGGCCATGTTAGTGAATATACAAACAGATTCAGCTGTCAATAAGTAAACAATAAGTGAGTTCTACCGAAATGCGCAGGCCGAGAGTTTGGAAGAGGTGACTAAAGAAGCAGAAGGAGAGAGTGTGTATGTGTGCGTTTAAAAGTGTGTTTAAGTGTGTAAGAGAGCCTGACTTCAAAAGGACACTGCAGGGAATGTGCTGCTGCTTTTGATGGACACACAGCAGCTGTCTCCACACACACACATACATACACACACACACAAACAAACAAACTCATCTTCAAACTCCAACAAGCTCAGGGACGTACGAGACATACCATCCTTCAAAATCAAAAACACACATGTAGCACATACAGCAGTGTGTGTGTGTGTGTGTGTGTGTGTGTGAGTGTGTGTGTGTGTGTGTGTGTGTGTGTGCAAACATGATCAAAAAGAGCAGAGATGCTTCAGATGTTTATCTAAGTACAAGTTTGTCTCCAATCTTCTGATTCTCAGGTTTCACAAATAAGCGAATCCATAAATAACGAGGACGTAATGGAAATGTACTTCTTTTGGGTAGAGAATAAAAAAAACACACACAAAGGCACGAGGGAATGAGCGAGTCGGTGGAGGTGCGAAGGAGCGAGTGTGGGGGAGCGAGCCACTAACTGGTTTTATCATCCATTAAAAAAAGAGGGAAATAATGAAATAAATCAAAAGAATTGTCCACTTTCGCTGATTAGCTTTCAAACTTAATTAAAAAAAGATCACTGTGATGTAAGCGGGCAGGACAGAAAGTGCTCTTTTGTTTAACGTAGCCACAGTTCGACAATTGTGTTTCAACTCAATTACATAAGCACCAGTCATCCAATATTAATATATCCTCCCGGTTAAGTGACAGCACTGCTTGCCATTGAGCCAGTTAGCAGAACTATAGCTATAAAAGTCAATTGCCACTAACACAGCTCTGTATCTCCTGTTACACTGAGTATGTGTGCGTGTACTGGAAATCTTAATGGCTAAAACCCAAGAAAGGTAAATAAGAACCGCTCGAGGCAGCTGCACTGATTGACCCTGCTTACAGTAAGTGGCAAAAATATTATTGGTCTGTCAAAATGATAGACTATGTGGTGGACAGCTGTTGTTAATATTGCAAATCTGGTACAAGCAAAATGAATTTTTGCCTTGTCAGAGTCAGACTTTTAATCCAACTATGTGATCTGAATCTTGGGAAATTATGGAGAAAATTTTGTTTTTTGTGCTTTTTGGAGCTTTTTATGTCCTTTTCTGTGTGTTTTCTCATGTCAATTGCCTCTAACCACTGTCACATCATCTTTTTCAGCCATAGTAAACAGCTGTTTTCAGAGGAAAAGCTTTTGTACACTACTTGCTTAGCATGAGTCACGTGAAGTACATGAAGCTTATGAGCCAGAGTTTTCTCTCCAGACCAAAAACAGCTAAAATTGAGTGGACACTGAGTGAAAGGTGAAGATATGTGTGTGTTGTGTTCCCCTGTCCCCAAGCGACCAAAACAAAATCTGTGATTGAAGGAGGTATTAAATGATGTGAAAATTCCCGTTATAATATCCCACACTGAGTCTTCTGACCTCGCAGCTTGAGACTCAGAAAATGCCGAGCCAATGGTTTGGGATTGGAGTTAAATATTTTGTGACACCGGCTGCATGGCGAGTGTTCGGCTCCTATTAAAAATGTCCCCCAGAAATCATATCCGTGCCCGTGGGGGGGCAGAAGCTGCGTCCAAGCATGAATATTTCACATGCTCTGCAGAAGGTGATGAGTTCGGCCACCTGAGGTTAGCTACTGAGAGTTCCTGAACTTTTCTCTCAATTCGCTACGACTGCCATATTACTGACAACCGGTCCAAGTAACCTACACTTATGAATGAGATTGTCGATAAGTCCCATCAGCCCCCCCGTTGGGTAATTTCTCTGCCTGGCAACAGCCATTCTGGGAAAGGATTAGCAAGGTGCACTGTGGGGCACCACACAGATCTACTGAACTTTGAGCTGGAATGCACACACACACAAAGACACACACACACACACACACATACGTACACACGCTAAAATCCAGACATGCAAACACCCTCTGACTCACGCCCGTGCCGTTATGTGTATCATACCAGACGCATACAGTATGCATGAGCGTGCGGACACTGGAGAGGCCGAAGCCGTCTCCCTGAAATCCATCCAGCCCACCTCTCGACCTCTCTGCTTTGATGTCTCTGGCCTACCACACGCACACACACACACACACACACACACACACACACTCCCATGCTGACATCCTCTCCGCATACAAACACACACTCTCTCTCTCTCTGTCACACACACACGCTCTTCTTCGATTACTGTGAATATTGTCCAGCGCTCCCGACAGAGGTCCCACAACAAAACTGTAGTCCAGCTGTCTGTGAAATGCTGCAACGGTGTGTGTGTGTGTGTGTGTGTGTGTACAATGCATTCTGCTGTGCAACACACACACACGCACAAGGTCACAAAGTTTAATCTGGTGATGATATCATGCAATTAAACGCACACAAGTGGTCACATGGGATTGGGTAAATCGATGTAATGGTGCTCTGCCCACCCCCCGTAACGTAAGTCTCCCACGAAGCCGGTGTTCAGAGAAGAGTAATACGCAGTTTCGACTGAATTCTACTTTTAGATGCTTCACGGAGGGTCGAGGTTAGCTGAGGTCGCAGGGGGTGGGAGGTCGGTGTTAAAAGAACTCTGGTATTCTGGTCTGTGGATTCAGAGCTGAGGTCACTGGGAGAGACCTTAACCCTTCCGTCACTGAGTGAGTTGCCTTTCGCCCTGCGTCACTTGATTGGTTATTTCGGTCTCAGAAAGTTCATTTATAAGGCTTTGGCAATTTTCTTTGGGAGACGATTCAAGCGCTTTACCCTGAGAACCAACCTCCCTGTGGAAATACACGTCATTTCACGACACATGAAACCAAAACTAAAACTTAAGTTGGATGAAGTGGAGCATGACAAAAGGAATGAGATGACCATTAGGAGGCTGTAGGATGTGGCATCCTGTTGCTTCACAACTTTTACAGCTTTTACAAAGATTAGGAGCCAAAGGGTCTTATTTTGTAGAGCAATGCTAATATGCTCAGTGAAAGTAAGAAGAGATTCTTCTTTAGTTCAATAAGCAAATCACCTAAATAAAGCCCCTGTTTTATTTTTTAGCACATTTCTGTTTTACTGAAATGTACACTTGAGTTGAGAGATGTGAAACTTGTGGAAGAAAAGGGGACAACATGCAAGTTATTACCAACACAGAGTATATGCAAAGAGATGCACACATGTATACACATACTTGTGTTGCAACGTGACAACTTACTGAATGATCATATAATCACCTCTCCTGCACATTACAATGTTTCTGCCCAGCTAAAAAAAAAAACATTTTTGGCAGAGCAAAATAAACTCGGTAAAACTCATAACATATCCTCCGTTCTTTTTTCCCAAGGCATCGCTGGGAGATTTAGGTCTGAGAAAGTCGCATATTCCTAAAATCCTTCACACAGCACCGACTGTGTGTTTGCTTTAATGAAGTGAAAGAAGAGCCGAGAAAGCTGTCTTGAGGGGAAATGAAGAAAACTCGCAGGCTGCCCACCCAACGTGACAGGCTCCGTTTTAATGGACTGCACCTAGTCTATTTGAAAACTCGGTGAGAAGCCAGGTATGTTCAGCAGCTCTGGTATCTCAGCGCCCAGACGCTCTTAACCCCACCCGTCCCGGATGCTGCGGAGCCACAAACGAAATCCCGTAAACCAAGCACATCCAAAGACGCCAGGTAGACATCCCACCCCTCAGGTTGAAGACGTGAAAAAAAGCGCCTCGAATGTGTCGCCTCCTCTGCTGACCTGTTCTGACATATTGTCCATGTTCACGCGTGTGTGTGTGTTTTGTAGCGCACACACTCTCATCATGCAGGCGACTCCTAATCCTGGCTTGCATCACCAGGAAAAAGACAACCTCTCTGCACTGTCTTGTTCTGCTCTGACCTTTTCTGCAGTCTCTGTCTCCACAAGGTAATGTTTGCTTTGCTGCAGCCGGAGCCTGGACTGTCTCACTGCTGACTGAGCAACGAAAAAAAAAAAAAAGCTGTGTGTAGTATGCATGTTTTTCAAGTGTGTGCTCGTACAGTATTTCCCGCATGTTCTGTGTTTCTCACTTGGACATACACATTCCTTCCTAAGTATATGTGAATGTGTGTGTTGGTGGCCTAGGAGTCTTTTGAAGAGTCTGCGTTGCTTAGACTGGAGGAGCCCGATGTCTGTGTATCTGCTTTGAACGAGACATGAGAGTGGGCATTATGGGATAAAATACACACACTTGAACTACACTTAAACAACTCTCCCTCATTATAGTGCTTTAAGGAGCTCATAATATAAAAGAAAGTTACTGGATGGAGAAATTAAAACTCGGGCAGATGAGAGAATTAGCAATGGTTTGGCAGCAACGCGTGCAAAGAAACAATCAGAGCATTTATAAATGAACGCAAACAACACAGAAAGTTATATATGTGCAGGTTTTATGGCAGATTTTCAATGCGTAGCTTTGACTCCATGGTAACAGCGACGTCGTCCTGTGTGAGAGCTTCAGCATCGCCAACCACATTAAAAAGATGGAGCTGGAGACAAGACGTGTTTGCAGTGCATCAGCATGTGCAGCAAGAGCTGGACTGCCAGCAAAAATGCACAGCAAAGGGTGCAAACAAGAGAGAAGTGACCCACGTCTCCACTGAAGACAAACAGGGCTCCACACTAAGAAGAGAAAATAAAATAAGACGACTTTGGTTTTCGACCGATTTTTAAAGAGTGAGCAGTGAAAGAAAACCCCTCTGTGTGTGACTCATGTTTTCGAACAGGCCCTCTGCGGCGCAGCGGGGTGGGTTATGATGCTGACATTTCTCAAGATCAGACTCATGCAGTGCCGCACTGTAAATATTATTTGGGTGTTGTATGTGTGTGGGCATCTGGGAACCCCCCAAAAGTTTGTTGGGGTTTTTTTTGTTTGTTTTCTTCTTCTTTTTTAAGAAAGACTTTTCCTTGGGACAAGCTAAAAGTCTGATCTGTATGTGATGTGCTTTGATGCTTTTAGATGGATTAATATGAAAAACAGAAATAACTCTAAACAATTAAATAAGCTACATTGCAAAGAATATACATATTTATTTAACATAGAATTTTTTTCAAGGCTCTAATTTGATAGCGGTGCATAATTTATATTAGCTGACAGTTCCACCTATGAGCTGCTGGCTCGGAGCCCTCGTTTGGTAATCAGACTTCCACTCAGTGTGAAACTAGCTGCTTCTGAAAGGGAGTAAATGCACAGCTGTGTCAATAACATGATGGATAGTCCAGAACCATACAATTAAACCAGCTACTTTCAAGGTTTAGGCCCTTTTTCTAATCACAGGAAATCAAACCAGATCCTGAAATTATTCTGCTGAAGCTGGCGGAGCTGGAGGGGAAAACAAAGAGAAAAAGAGAGAGAAGATTTAACGAGGATGAGCAGCGGACGAGAAAAAGGCCGGAATGACAGATGAATAAATAAATAAATCGAGAAAGATTGACAAGGTTTGAGGAAGGAGAGAGGGACGAAGCAGAGAACAAAAGATGGAAGAGGAGGTGAAAAATAAAGGATGAGAAAGGATATGAAAAAGTACAGCGCAGCGGGATGGATAAACAAAAAGAGGTGAAGATTGAAAAACACAGGGGAGCACAACGGAGGAAATGGAGAGGGAGGCCAAGGGTGACTTGAATCATAATCCCCCGTTGAATTTCACAAGGAGCCGTTTCACCAAAGATCCAAGAGCTTGGGCCCGCCTCCTGTGCACTGCCTCACACCTTTAACAAGCTTAGGGCATTATTGTGTGGACTTTATGTGTGTACTTTATGTGTGTGTGTCACGCACAAGCCGGCAGCAGTGGGAAAAACAAGCTGCCTGCCATTTATTGGGAACTCGAACTCTAGAGCTGAACTCGACAACAACATCAACACAGACGCGGTGCTGCGCGCTGGTTTGGCCGAGACGAGCGGCGTTACGAAGAAAACTGAAAAAATAAACTTGCAGATTATCATTTGGCGGCCGCATTCGCTGGTCATCGACCCCTTTTGGAGCCAGCGAGGGAAAGAAGAGGGGAATAAAAAAAAACAAGAGTGCAACAGAAAAGACACATTTACAGGAAAGGACTAACTAATCAAATTTGCATAGAGTGAATGGAGGAGTAGAAAGGGACTGACAAGTTGTGCTTGGTCATGCTTGGGAGATGCCAGGTCACCATTTCAGCTTGAATGTCACTATGTGCTTTGTACAGATGACATATTAATATTAAATACACATTAGGTATCATTATCACTATTTATGATAGCTATGTAATTACAATATAGGAGTCACAGGGGTGATTCCTAATGAGCCTCTCCTAAAAATGGAGGAGATAAACGTGAGGTTACAGGAAACATCTGTCTTTATTGCTCTTGTGTTCATACTTTTTGGTAATCAGCAATGATAACACGTTGCTCACCAGCTGGACCGCAGCAATTTAGGAGATGAGGACAATAAACAGAGCCTGATTACAGTAGAGCAACGGCAGGCTCGTGTTGGTTTTCTAAGACCTTATTTTGCTACGTTTAATTGCGGATCGCCGTCCTGTTTTACGGCCGGTTCATGTGAGAACATCTATCCGTAATAATCTCAAGGACACCGTTTTTTTTGCAGACAGGAAATAAAAAAAGAGGAGCCTGTGTCAGTTTGCTGTTCATCTTAAGTCTCTGCTATACAGCCGGTGGGTAACATGCCGTAAGAAGCGAAGTATCATTTAGCTTTAAGCGCCAAGAGGGGAAAAGGATGAGTCACGGGAGGAGAAAGACACAGAACGGGCGAAGCAAGCAGGGGAGAAGTGTAACAGAGAAGAAATATGACAGGAGCTGGAGAGAGAGAGTCTGAGAGAGGAGGAGGAGAAAAAAAAAAAAACGGGGTCATCTTGAGGGCCAAAACAACCTGGAACCCATTACCCAGAGCACCCGGTGGGACCCCTCCACACCACCGCACTCCCCCACTCGCAGTTCTCATGATGTCATACTACAGTGAGCCGCTCCACTCTCCTATAAAACAGCGCACAGCGATAAGACTGATGAAAGTTTTTTTTTTGTTAGTTCTTAAAAGTTTCAAGACAGAAAAATAATCCTGGTGCTACAGGAGGGAAAAATGCAGCCTGGTAGATGAAATAGCATTCACAAAGTCTGGAATATTTACAAAATACTGAGCCACCATCTAATTTCTTTGAATTTTCCATTTTCAAATTCACACTTATTTAATTTACTCTCCTTTTTTTGTTGTTATGACAAGACAAAACCCTGCGTGTGGTTTCCAAAAGACGTGACTGCACATCTCAGCTTGACTTTTTTCATACCTGCTGTTCTCTGATGTTGCCTACAGGTGTAGAAGGACAGCCGATAAGGTCAGACGTCTTTTTTGAAGCACCACACATGCGAGCACTTTCCCTGCGTTCAACTTTGTACAACACATTCAGCTCAACGAACTGACCGGACTAAATCTTAAAGTTGTCATTCAGCCACTAAAACGCAGCGAATGAAAAGATGCTGGAAGTTGAAAGTTTTCTCTCTTTTTCCTCAAAATACAGCGAGAAGTGGAAGGAAACTGTTTACTTACTGTAACACAGAAAAAAAGGCTGATATATTGAAGAGAAAGGGAAGAAAAATAACCCCCTCCAAGCTCCAATCCCTCTTAGTCTGTGTACACTTACAAAAGTGAGACAGGAGGCTCAAGCGAAAGGGAGCACGAGAGAGAGAGAGAGAGGGAGGGAGAGAGAGAGAGAGAGAGAGAGAGAGAGAGAGAGAGAGAGAGAGAGAGAGAGAG